>VXAY01001361.1:180941-265715 GCA_013399855.1 Oxyruncus cristatus | reverse complement strand
AAGAAAAAGGTAAAAATAAATAAATGAAAACAAGTCAGAGAAGCTGAGTGTGAGGGAGAGAGAAAGAGATGGGGAGAGTAGTCAGGTTCTGTTCTCATTTTCCCTCAAGTAACAGGCAACACGGTTTGGCTGAGCTCTCCTTGTCAGCAACAGCTAAAAATGAATGACAGACATTACAGATGGAAAAGACTTATTTGCTCATCCAATTCTGTTATTTTTATAATCAAACTTAACTGATTATTCATGAACCAGACCTCACACACACAAAGTGAAATTTTACTGTGTGTTAACTTTTGAGGAAAAAAACCCCTCATAGCTTTTGATGATTTTTAAAAGGTTTTTTATTTGTATGTAATTTTTTGTTTAGATTTTTTAAAATCTGTCAGTTGTAATGGATTTTGTCCATCAACTTAGAACAGCCAGCCTTCGCATCTGGCAATGCATCACAATTGTACTTGTCAAAATAAAGCTCACTGTTGTTCTTTTCTATCCATACTTTTCTATGTCTCTTTTATGTCAAGCTGATGGTGCTTTAATTTTTTGATCCCATCTGAAAGCTTGTGCCTGAATGTTCCAGGCAGCTGTACATGGCAACTGCGAAGAACAGTATAGGACAGAATCCACACCAAGAAAACATGCCACGCATCTTTGGGCTCTGCTTACTTAGGATTTTAGCCCTAGTGCAGATTATTTCTTGGACAGAGAGAAATGTTCTATTAGGTACATGTCAGACACCAGCAAAACTCAGAGCAGTGTCAACAAAAATCCTGCATAACAGACTTAATTCAAAGGCAGGTCAGCTACTGTCATCCTGAAAGCTGCAGAAATCCTAACTCTAGTTTGCTATCACTCATTACTTTAACTCAAGATTGCAGTTTAATTTTTCTCATCTATTGTTCTATTTTCAAGTATATTTTTTTTTTTAATTGAAGCTTTACTGTGGAGTAAATCCTTACTGATTCCAACACAGAAATCAACAATAATCCTACTTTAAGAATTGTTATCAATCTAATTTTTCATTAGGCTTCTTTTTCATCTTTCACTCAGTTTTCAAGCTATACAGCAATGCTGCATAGAAACATTAAAATTAGTCAAAGTTAATTTTCTGAGTATGAAAAAAGGATGAAAGCAATAAAGATCAAGACTTTACTAGGATCTGTTGTTGTCTTTGGGGGTATTTCAGATTTTCAAGGTCACATCAATCAGCTTGATTTTTTTAATTATTTTTTCTTAGTCAAGTTTAAATATTAGGTTAATAATGAATTTTCAGAGGAAATAACATAGCTTACTTTTTATACACTACTGAAAATAGTTCTGTTAATACATGAATGTTGAAACTTATGTGGCGGCATTACTAACAAACTAATCACTGCTTTGTGAAAAACATTAAGGATTTTTTACAAAAAAAATAGTTAATCAGTATTATATTGATCTCAACTTTAAAAACTCAAGCTTAAATTATAGCAATATAGACCAAACTATTAGGTTTCAATACCATGTTGCCACTGATGGAGTGTCATTGCTCGAGCCAATTTTATACATGATACAATTATTACATGGCCTTATAGATTTTTCATCACTTTTGTGTACATTAAACCAGACACGTGAGATAATACCAAAGCACAATTGCATTACAACTTGACCTCTACTGTAAGAAATTTGATAGGAGGGTTCATTGAGGTTTGCAGGTTTATTCCAAGAAAAAAAACCCACACAACAAATAAACAAAACCCCAAAGGAGGGATTCCTTAAATTTTTCGAGACTGGGAAAGTAAACTTCAGTTCAGCTTGGTCAGCCATTCCTCCCTAACTCTATGATCAGCCAGCATCACAGCCAGAATTTGGAGCCAGGTGGGCTTTGGACGCAAGTGTTCTTGTGAAAAAATATGAAAAAACTCACCTGATCTAAATACAAACAACCAAGCTTCCCCTGATAGCAGTTTTGCATACTTTCCATTAAAATATACATTACAAACATTTCCACAAAACTGAGGTTCTCTGCTCTCCTAATAAACCCCCATGTAGGTCAAATGCACAAGCTCATCATAACATGCCCATTAACTAATAATCTGAAGAGAAACAGTTTACGTTTAGTACTGAAAACCCCACATCAATATATTCCTAGAAGTAGATATCAAAAGATTATTTTGGTGGAATTTCATGCTGTGCTGCAATGCTCTCCATAACCATTTGCTTTATTGTGTCTTCTACAGGACAGGGCTGCTTTATTAACAACAACAAAAAAAATGATACAAAATACAGTTCTTCAATTCTGCACTGTTAAAAGGTCACTTCTTTATTCACCCTTTTTGACAAGAAAGGGACACAGAAGAATTACTAGACTTTATTCTCTTTCAGTATTGCACAGAAAGCTTTTAAGGAAGAAGCCACTCTAATATGAAAGCAACACAAAGGGGCCACATGGAATATTGTGATTATTTGAACTAAATTACCCTGTTAGTGGACTAATCTTTCATCTACAGGGAATCAGACTCTTTGATCCTTATGTCTATTTTTACACATCACAAAACAGCAATAACACTTTGGTACAATTCATCAGACTTGGCCATCAGCTTCAATTTAAACTTGGCCTCTCTGGAGAAGTACCATTGAAACCACACGTTGAAGTTCAAACTAACCCTCAAATACTGATTCATTTGTTCAGATCATGCCTGTGAGCAGGACACTTTCTTGCCCACAGTCCTGTTACTGCTGCAGTTTTAGCTACTAAGCTATTGCTATCTGTGTCTCCTGGGGTCAGAAGAGTGACATGAACCATCCCCAGCAGAGGAGCTCACAGAAGCTGCATTGTGCTTGTGAACAAGACCTGTGCATATGCCCTAAGCAGTACTAAGACTGGTTTTACCTGCAAACTGCACAGTCAGCATACAGGAGAAAACACGGTAAACCACTTTCTGATTTAGAGATTATTTTTTAAAAGCCCTGCTGTAGTTTACAGCCATTTCATGTTTTCTATAAACCATCGCAAATATTAACAAAAAAATACAGTGGCTGCAGTGGTGCACAGTACATGAGGTCCATGATGGCACTTTGTCACAGAGCCAGCACCCTATCCCAGGCAACAATTGCCCCTGACAAAGGGAAGGAGATTTCATGGTCTTCAGTCATCACCAAATGTCTGACCTCGGGTCTAAAGGAACATATTGAAATCTTCTCAATTCTGTCACATTTACTGAGCTTCACAGTTCCTGTCAAAAACATTTCTGAGGTACAAAAACCAGACAAAAAGAAATATTAGGCATAATGAAACAGGAGTAATTTAGCCCTGATACCTGCAAAATCTCCCATCGAAAAGGTCATCTCCCTAATCAATCCAGGCCATGTCATACATGCTCCTAAGTACCCAAAGCTTTTGTTCAACCAGAAATATCGATCCTAAAACCTTTAACACTTACTCCTGTTAGACAAGCTGATACACGAACTATTTATTTCCATTACAATTTCCTCTGTTACTCTTACACCGTCACTTCGGGTAAAATCTGTCTGTCGTCCTCCAACATGCAGTCACTTGGCTGGTGAAGGCCAACTCTACAACTTTACAGAGCTGGGGAATATTTGAAATCCAGATTGAAAATGTACAATTCAAAAAATGAAACGAAATTAATATTTTACAAAATGAACCCTTCTGCTCTTTGGTGAATCTTTTTAAAAGCATACTAACAAAATAATAAACTAGCAGTTGTTTGTTTGGGGGGTTGTTTTTTTTAATATCAAACTCCACATTTCTGGCTTCCTATTGATATTTTCCCTCAATAAATTCAGGCAATTCTTAGAACGTCTTTATCTCTCTGGAAGGTTTTGGTTAGTTACTGGACATTTTGAGGAGAATAGCTATTTCTTCCTTTCATCCTTATTCAAGATATTTCCTTTTCATACTGTGTTCTGTAATATGGTTCCATTTATGCTCTAATACAGACAATGTGTGCAGAAAATGAAGACATCATTAAAATTGCAAAGAAACAACATATTCACTGCTCTGCCGTTCCATAGGCTCAGCAAGTGTGTACATACAGAGCCTAAATAACACCACACTAATTTTCTATACTGTGTTTTTTCAGACTCCCTCTTAACAAGCCCATCATTCCTGATGATGGTTTGACAACTTTTTATTTGTAGAACAAAATTTCCATTCTGTGTGATGCTGTTTTCAACGCTATTATGTCAGGAAATAGGCCTTTTCCCCCATCCCTCCAAATGTTAATCTGTAACCTTTATTTTTGTATTTACATGTAGACCATGTACGTGTTGAAATGTAAGGCAGCTATTGCCATTTAAAATTATTTCACCAGCTCACAATGGCAACTCTGTAGATGCCAGAGTGCTTGTTTTTGTTTTGCTGTTCTTTTTTTTCTTTTTGGAGGGGAGCATTATCTGAAATGTGCTTTCTGGTGGTATCTTGCCCACAACAATGCTTTGCCAGCACTCCTGACTGTCGCCGTGCTGTGGAGTCATTCAGACGAGGGCTCAGTTACTACGTGAAAGTCTTGAAAGCTGCCACAGAGGGAAACACTGTCACAATTCATAGTAAATGTCCTTGTGGGCTCTGGAATGTTAATGTGCTGCATACTCAGTGAGGACAGGGCATCCAAATAGTTTCAAACTATTATAACAAGTTAAAAATTGCCCATTGGTAACTATTTAAAGGTCATTAGTTGCTTTATATATATATATAGTGCATGTATTCAGCTAGCAGAAATCTGGTACTACGTTGTTGGCCATAAAGGGAAAAGTTGGACAAGTTCTAAAATGAGATCAAAGCCCAGGCCAGATCCTCAACTGAAGTCAAATGAGTTTTATTCATGCCCACCAGCATAGGGTATTTTGCAGAGTGCAAAAGTCTTTGTGTCAGAGCAAGAGTTAAGTGACAAACCACTACTGGTGTGTCTGCAATTTTAACTGTTTTTGTCCAAAAATATCAAGAAATGAGTTGAATAAAACACAAAAAACAACCCATGACATGTTGATTTCATGTGTCATCTCACTTCCTTACAAAATTTATACTCTTCTTAGCTACAGAAAAAAAGGAAACTTCACAAATAATAGATAATGACAGCAATGTGTGCCCTTCTTCCACCCTTACAAATAATTTATATATTCTCACAAGTAACCTCACCCACAAGCAGAAAAAAAAATGTGTGGGTGAGAATATTCTAATACACAGTGTTTGTGGTTAGCAATTCCTATGGTTTTAGGAGAAGATATTTGAGGATCTTCAAAAAGGATTTTTTTTTCTAAAGCTAAAAAAAAAAGGAAAACAGCTAAGTGGTGCTTTTACTGAGGTCACAGCCTTTAAGAGTAAAGTATTTTATTTCCCTAACATTGAAAAAATTCTTCCTGCTGTCATCATTAATTTGGTAATGCTTTGGGTTTCATACACATGTGCTGCATAGTAATAAGTTCCTTTCTAAACAAACAGGCTTAAACAGTGGAAAAAGACAACAAAAAAACTTTCAGGTTTTTAAGTCTCTGAGGAATGGATAATAGGTTGCCAGGGCAATAGAAAATGGAAAATATCTTATCAATTTTACATGGATATGTCATCGTGATTTACAGGTATTTTGGTGTTTGGTTTTGGTTGCTTGCTTGTTTGCTTTTGGATAAATACTCCCATATTGTACCAAAAAAAAAATAAATCTTCTGGTCTGTTTGGTCACAAATAGTGGAAAAACTGAAAAAAAGAACTAAGGAGGATATTGGATGAAGGGGAACTGAGAAAAACTATCAAAGAAAGAGTAAAGCAAAAAGGAATAAAACAGGCTTTATACAGACCATATGGATTAAGACCCACATATTTGTAATTCTGAAAAACAGAAATTAATGCTGGAAACATTTGCTGAACCATATTTGCACTTTTTCTTTTAAAGGTCAAAGAGGTGTATAATGGTTTTGCAAAGAGAAAAAAGTAACTGTAATAAGGTCTGTTACTTACTATACTCCCTCTGTAACACTAAACCAAAGAGCAATGAACTGTACCTTTGAAAACTCTAAGGAATTGCCTTTTATAGCTGAAAGGTCAAATGAAAATTTGGAAGAGCAGCTATTAAGTTACATGGTCTTTATGAATCGATGTATCGTTCACAGTTCGTCAGTGAATTTACAGGAAATTCTATGCCGGATAACAGAGGGCTTGTTCCCTTTTAGTATTGAAGTAGGAGAACCCAACCCCTTCGGCGTATAATTCTCCCTCTCCAACGCACACAGTCTGTCCAGTCTTTCCAGCATATTTCCTTGCTTTTGTATGTAGCCGTACCTATTCAGAATGAATACAAGCCTATTTCATAAGCACTTCCCTGTGCCTCCTACAAGGCAGAAGCTGGCACAAGTGCAAGCTCACAGCAGAGCTGGGTTAGGGCGGCTGGCAAGTATGTGGTAGCTAGATCCCGATCCTTGCATGTTTTGTGAAATCACTGACAGTACATGGGAAAGCTCTCTGGAGTTGAATGAGACAGTGGGAGGGGTGGCGTCCAAGGGGCTGCACTGAGAATGTCATCTATTTAGGTTGCACTCAACACGTGGACATTTTGTCTAAGGCACATCATCCAGATACTGTTTCACTGTGCTGGCTGGGCAGAGACTGGTACACTCCCTTTCTGCCCAGACAGAGGAGCCTGGAGATCAAATATACCCACAAAGAAAACTTTTCTACGTTTGGACACTGAGTTGTTGGGATCTTCAGTGTTACATTCTACAAATTATTGCCTGACACACACCCAAGAGCAGTTTCTCTGACCTTTGCCCGATTCCTGCGCAAGGAATGTGAATGAAATAAAATGCTCCATACTTTCTACTTAAATCAAACTGTTATGACAATGTCCTCCTTTAGATGCTTTACCCAGCTCAGGGCTAGCTGGCAGATATTGTCCCCAGTCAGAGTCACGAGGAGAAAGTTCATTCGCCATGCCAGGTTTGGATCCTCCCTGGGAAATCTATCGTGACGTAAGATAAGGTTTTCACAAAGGAAATGCCTCACAGCAGTCACTGATTAACCACTCTAGACCAAGATCAAAATAGTTTATTTTACTGAGGAGAAAACCAAGGCAACTGCTGAGTTATTGTGGCAAACACTGTAACTATCATTTCTGCTGAACAGGAATGTTGATCCATCTGGCTCATTAGGAGTCTATGCTCCAGTTAATCCAGGTCAGATCTGTTTTACTTCTGTGCTGTGGAAACTATTTTGAGAAGGCCTGTGCAATGCCCACAGATAGAGACAAACAGCTACGCAGAGCTTGGAGCACAATTACTGTGCAACAACAAAAATAAAGATCCTTCTGCCTTATGTACCTTTGAATAACACAGATCTAAACAGGTTAAGGTTCATTCTTGATTGCACTGTTGTGTTCAGAAACTATTGTTATTTCCATGTATCATCAAGAAGCAGTTCTAATGATTACAGGGGACTACAGTCTGAAACTTTTACGCTGATAAAATACCCAGCTAGGACTCACTAAAATAAAGTTAAACACAGAATAGAATGGGCATATTAGTACCAAGGGAGGGCTCGAGGAAAAAAAAAAAAAAAAAAAAAAGGGTTGTTGGAAACAGAACAATAAAATAAATAATACTTTTCAATAATAAATTTGTGGTTCAACTGGCAAGTTACAGTTTTCAGTGGTTGTTTTCTTTCTTTTTTTTTTTAGCAAACCCATGCAGCTATATTTGTATTCTAAATTAAATATGATTAGAACATTCTTTGTAAAGCAAACATAGAATTACCGAATAATATGGGTTGTGAGGGAGGCCATCTAATCCAACACTGTGCTCAAAGCAGGTCCCACTACAGAGCTAGATCAAAAAGCTCAGGGCTGTGTCCAATTGAGTTTTGAAACCCTCCACGGGAGGAGATTCTACAACTCCTCTGATGCTTAACTCGTGACACTCATGGTAAAAAACAAAATATTCCTAGTATCTTGTAAAAATTTTCATTCTGGAAAACTGTTTCATCCTTTCCCTCTACAGCCCTGCAAAGAGTCTGACAATTTTCTCCATACTACCTATTAGGTAGCTGAAGAGAGCAATTAGACCCCTTCTTAGCCTTTTCATGGCTAAATAGTACAGTAGTTTTAATTTTCATCATGAGGCAGGAAACAGTTTTGCATTCAGTAGAGCACCCTACGTTTTTGTAATGACAGGATTTTAGGCCTTTCTCAATTGCTAACTAGCTATGGATAGCAGTAAGTAGAAGGATGACAGCATCCTATATTCACATAACTTCTCTCTTATACAAACTGCATGCATGTCCACAGTACATTATATTCTTAAACCTGTGTGGAATTACCTACGTTCTCTAAAGATACCTAAAACAAATTCAGAAATTGGTCAGGGAAACAACCGAGTTTTAGCCACAGAAACTGAGTTATGTAGCCTGCTTATGCAATAAGGAGAACAATACATTTGTGACGCTCTTCTTGAAACCAGTCCCCAGATTTTGAATGGACCCTGGCTGCATTACCAGGGAAAGGGAGAACGCACAATTTGCAAATGCATAATTGAATCAGTTGCTGATTGAGCTACACACAACCCCTGTGCAAATCTCCTGCAAGTTCAATGTTCTAAATCAGGAAGATTGTTAATTTTGCAAATACCTTTTGAGTCATTTGTGGGACTGCTACAAAGAAGGTGAAAGGGCTTCTATCTTAGGTCCAGAATGCTATCTATTAATAAAGTATGTAATAGAAACATAAATGAATTAGTGAGAGAAATGAGGCTTTGTTGGCTAAAGATGCCTCCACAAGCCATCTCTAAAGCCCTGAATATGAATAGTTCTTCAAGGCACGGCGAACCCTGGAGTGGGCTGGAAAGGCCTGTAAGCCTTATGCTCCAGCAGAGGTGTTGAATGGTAAAGTTATTAACCAAGGGTGAACTACTGAATTTCCACAATGTCTTGGCCCCAGCAGACTTGAGGGCTCCCAAGAGTTTGAAGGAACTGCGGTGCAGAGTTGCAAGAAACTAATGGGAGGGAAATAATAACAATTTTGGACGGTGAGATCACCACTCCTCAAGCTCCAAGACAAGAAGGAGAGAGAATCATCACAGACACGCTTTATAGTATGATTTAAGTCAAAGTCATCAAAAGAAATCTTTGAATACAGCATTGTTGCTCTCAACTTAGGCATATGAATAAATCAGAGAAGCTGCACTCAGTGAAGTTTAACAGTAAATGGCTGAGGGAAAAGGCTTGTAAGTTTATAAATATTTCATAGTATTTTAACACTAAAGGTGGTATACATTAAATATGAAAGCAGTACTGAATTTCCCACTTCCTTTAGTAATATACACCACAATGTTTTCAAAACACCAGAAAATACAAGCATTTTTTTCCCTAATACCACTGAAAAGACCTTTTTCTCCCTGTTGAGAATGTGCATTAGATACCCAGGAGAAACTTCTGTTTTTCTCTATTACCTGTTTCCTAAATATCCAAGTAAATAGAAAAAAAAAGAAAGACTGAAAACACAGCAAAAGAAATTGAAGATCCCTAAGGAAAAGAGATAGGAGTTTTTGTCAAGGATCAAAAGGGGATTAAATATATACAGTCAGTTAAGGAATCACTCTGGGAGAAGAGATTTACTGTAAAACAGAATTTCCTCACAGTTGAAGACACTGGAAAGTCTGCAAACCTAATGCTGAGGAGCCATCAGACTTTCCCACCCTGTCAGGAGGAGCACTTAGCTTATTTTTCTTGGCTCAAAGAATTTACACCACACAATGAGACTTATGCTCTTTGGAGATAAAGTACTATAGGTGACAACAGCCATTTTCACAGATATATCGATACCACGGAAATAAAATCCACAGTAACTCCTGCTTGTTGCCTTATGACTAAGGGTCCAGAGAGGAATTTTTTTTCCAGTTATGGTGTTAGTTTTCTAAAGCAGTAAGGGAATAAGATCCTTTTAAACAAGGTGAAGGGATTAGTGTATCTTGCTGGTGATTTGGGATCAAGACTGGCATTGTAACTGTGAGGATAGTTCTTAGCAGTAATGAGGAGGCTGTCTGAAAAATGGAAAAGAGGGATTCAATATCAGTGGCCACAGCAAACCATGTTACTACTTCAAAAACTTCAAGTTCCTTACAATAAAGAAAGAGAATGAAGAAAGAGACTGAGCAGGACATTTACCACTGGTCCCCTTACGTGTGGGCTAAGGCAACCAAGCCCAGTCCAACTTGTCCACTTTTTTTGTGCCAAGCCGTAACAGATCCCAAAACATCTTTTACTCAAACTACATAAAACCCAAATCTGTGTTTTCTGATGAAGTGGGAGGATGAAGGTGAAGGGACAACCATGACAAACAAATTAACCAAAGAGGGCCAGTGTCATGCAGTTGATGGAGCAGTTTGACACGATCAGTGCTGCCAAAACAATGGATAACAAGAGAAGCCCTGGAGGACCTCCAGCAGCCCTGGCCCCGCAAAAATGCAGCATTCCTCTTCCCTCCCTCAAGCCTCCAGTGAATACATCTCTGTTTCAAAAGTATGTGGGCCTGTCAGGCTGTGGCCTCAGCTCTAATCTGAGCAGCAGCTTTAAGCCTCTGGTGCACGAGGTTGGACATGTCCTATCCCACATAGCCACCTCTGGCAGAGACCTGAAGGCAGTACCTGGTACAACACTGGTGTTGGTGTCTGAGTTTTAGTGAGAACAAACAAGCCCATAACAAGTCCTGCCTATCCACAAATGAGGCTAAAGCTGAAGATGTGTAATACCAATGTCCCAGTGTGAGGTCTAAATTAACTTAGACTGTGATTAATTGGACCCATCACAATTTATGAATAATCTGTAATTTATGCCATGCTGCATCAACCAAGCATGTGGTTTATTGTACACACAGAACAAGATAATTTAGATTATAGAGAGACATGCTGAAGTGACATACAGCAGACCTGTCATGAAGGGAAGGAAAGGAGAACTGGAAAGGGCTCTGAGTGAGAAACCTGTGTTTGCTCATCCTTGCTATCACACTCCCCTTGTGAAAGCTGTAACTCCAGCAGCACGGTCTTGCAAACCTACTTGCCAACCAGTGTGAGAAGGCATGGTGACACAAAGATGCAGATTAGAAGTTAAGAGGGTTAAAATGAATTCCTGTATCTGCTACTCCTACTCAGACTTCTTAAGAGTTTTCTTCACCTTACATTCTCAGGCAAGCTCTTTGCAGGCATGCATTATGACGGCAGAGCTCTATGGCTGCCATGTGTCTCAGATTTTTCCCTGAATCCTCTCCAGCTGTGTTCCAGCTGACTTCTTCCCTCCCTTTGCCCCACATCCCAGTGCACCTTCAAACAGCCTTCCCGCTTCTGGTTTTAAATCAGTTCCTGCTGTCTCCAACATCCCCTCCTCTTCGGGCAGGCATTAGTTACCATGAAATTTGTATCATCAGAATAAATTCTTGTAATTGGTCTGCAAATATATAGATATGTTTTCTTCATTGTAAACATGAGGAGATCTGAATGCACGAATAAATGATCATACAAACTGGAGGTCTAAGTGCATGTAGTTGCCCTGTCAGTGTTGGAACTGCATTGCCAACCAGCTCCTGCCCTGTCGGCCTTCATAAAGAAATCTCGTGGCAGAAAGGCTCTGAGCATAATGAAACCTGGGGTACTAACTGCATTAGTTACAGAAACAAGAGATCCACTGATTTACTGGTGCAATTCTGACTGGCTTACAGCACTGACATTTTTGTCTGTTAAAAATGATGATATTGTTAACAGGGCTCCATAAGAAGGTTTCTCTGCATGAAGTCAGGCTTGAGTGTTACACTTAATCTGCAGTTACATTTTAAATTGCATTTATATTATAGCTTAATTGAAGTGTGCATATGATTTCCCACAAATAGTACGTTCAGCTGTTATACTGTATCAATAATAATTATAACGATTTATACATTCATTCCACTCAGATCATGTGTGATATGCTTCGGAATAACTAGATCTTTTGACAACAGCTGTAGTAGCTAATAATTGTCACTACTATCACATGAGGTGCTTGAAGCTTCATAAACTCACCTCTAAGGACTCTTCTCTTTCTAGCAACATCTTTGATCATTTCCAGCTATGAGTTCAGCCCTGGCCACACCATAACAACTTCTCTCTTCATAAAGGAAAAAAATATGTTCATGCTCTCTTCTGCCAACTTAATTTCTGTATTTGAATTCATTGACTAAAAAATAATGAGGCTTTTGTTTACAGTGATTACAAACTCCTAATCCTGTCTTGGCCCCAGAATTTTGCACAACATATTGGCAATTAATGTCCAATTAATGCTTGTAGACCCATTGATGGTGTTACATATTTACAAAGCAAACTGTTGACACATTCATGCTGTAAACTATATGGTATAGGGAGTACATTGAAAACTCTTAGCATATTCCAAACTTAGGTACAGCAACTTCCCGGGAACATATTCTCACAAAAAAAAACCTACAAAAAACAACCAACCAAACAAAACCAACAAAACAGCAAACAAACCCAACAACCTTGGAAATGAAAAAAAATCCAGGGATTTTTACTGTGTCGAACATAAAGAATTAAATCACCGTAGGTAAAAAAAATAATTCCTGGTATTTACTGGGAAAAGGACTCAGGCAATTGCAGAGGCTTGTGCTGCTTCTGTGTGAGAAAGAAATAGTGGATTTCTGAAAGTAACATCCCATGACTGGCCACAGCTACGGCTACAGCTGAAGACCAAGAAACAGGCCACAGTGGATGCAAATTAGAATAGAAAGCATTATAATAAAACAAAATAGAGGGGATGCAAATTTGTATGCTGTAAAGCTGAAATAGGATATAATTCTCCAAGAAGTGAGATTAACTTAAGGAATCCTGCAAGCTGTGACACACACCACACATTTTCTTCCTGGCTCAGAAATACTCTCTGTCTTAATGAAAAGCTGTTATATAGAAGTACATCTTAAAAGTTTCCAAAAAGAATCCTCAGGTTTCCAACAGATTCCCAACTGGGAGCCTTTTCCATTAGAATGGAACTGAATGACTTCTAAGTCAGTATTTCAAATATCTCACTTCAAACATCTTATGCTAAACTTTAGCATTTAATTGAGCTACACATTCACATAATCAGAGGATATGCTGTTTAACAGTTTAAAAAGCAGCTAATTCTTTCATTGTTGCACTTTTAACAAGGGAAAATAAAATTAAAAATAGGGCTCATAACTTAGGTGCCATAAACAAATATGGTCTGGAAAAATAATTAACATCTCTTATTACAAACACTGATTGTTTGTGGTTGCTAGAAAATGATCACAAAGCATACCAAAATTACTATAATAACCAAAGGTGATAACAAAAATTACCAAAAAATAAGACAGATAAAAAAAAAAAAGATGGAAAAAAGAGAATTTATCTACATCTAAATGATTAAAGTGGCAAAATTAACAACAGTTCCTCTATGAGAGAGACACACTGACTGTATACTCAATAACAGTATTCATTTGGAAGGGCTTACTTTTATTTCTTTGATTTTAAATTAAGACATCCAAACTAAAATCTCAGCATGCTTAAAACTAATTAAATTTTATTAATTTTTTGCAATCAGAATAAATTTGCAACAAGTCTTCAAAATAATAACCATGTTTTCACAGAATAAGGATCAAATGATTTCACTATCACCTTAGACACTTTGCTAACTTCTTATTTTTAAACGACTTTCAAAAAATGTGCTGATACTACTGCAGGTTTAGTCTTGAATATTTAATGGATTTTGAACTTGCGTAGACTTTAAACAAATAATGGACATTCTACACTACATATTAATTTAATTAGGCTTTACAGTAAAAGGCTGTTCAGATAAGCTAGAGTCCAAATGAATACATCCTGAAATACTAGCTTTAAAATTGATTTGTGGGTAGTTTATAATATGGGCACATAGCAAATATGGACAGTTTTGGTATTTGTGTGCGTGCCCTGCCAAAACCTGACATCAACAGAGGGATGAGAGACCCCAAATCTCTCTTTAAAGTCACCTTCTGCACTAGTCAGAAAGGCTGCTGGCAAACAAAAGCACTGAGCTGGTCGAAGTCACTGCAAGGTGACTATTGATTACTTGAGAAAGGCCTTTGTGATTGTGGGAGATTCTGAAGGAATGGGAAGAAAGCAAATGCTGCTCATTTTCAAGAGGAGCAAGGAATAACTGGATAACCTAGGAAAGTGGTGCCGCAAATCCTCTTAGAAGCCTGCAAATGGCCCTTGAAACCATTTCTCAAGGTATGAAAGACAGAACAGTGACTGGGAGTTGATGGCAGGGGTTTACAAAGGAAAATGGTGCCTGACAGCCTTTCATGAGGAGGTGACTGGCTCAGTCATGGGCGGGGAGAGCACTTGATGCTGTTTATCCTGACTTTAGCAAGGCTTTCAACACTGTCTCCCATAACATTCTCATTTAAAAAAACAAACAAACAAACAAACAAACAAACAAAAACACCTGCATGGACTAAGTAAGTGGCTAGTGGGGTTTATTGAAAACTAAGTGAATGGCTGGGCTCAAATCTGGGAGCTCTACAAAGTCCAGCTGGAGATCTGACAGGAGTCTCGTGAAGTTCAGGAAGGGGAAGAACAAAGTTCTGCACAGAGGGAAGAACAACCACATGAACCAGTATAACCTGGGGACCTCATAGCTAAAAAACAGTTTTCCAAAAGTGGATCTGATGGACACCAAGCTGGGCATGGGCCATCAATGTGCCCTTGCAGCAGAGAAGGCTAATGCTATCCTGGGCTGCATTAGGCAGACTGGTCCTTCCTCTCTGCTGAACCTTGGTCAGACAAAGCTGGAATACTGAGTCCAGTGCCCCAGTATGAGAGAGGCATGGACATACTGGAGTGAGTCTATCAAGAGGCCACAAGGACATGATTAAGTGATTGGACCACCTTTCAGATGAGCAGAGGTTGAGCAAGCTGGGACTGCTCAGCCTGGAGCTGAGAAGGCTCTCGGGGAGAATTTATCAATAGCTATAAATATTCGATGGGAGGGAGTAGGGAACACAGAGTCAGACTCTTCGCTTTGGTGCCCACTGGTGAGATGAGAGACAATGGGCATAAAAAAAAATAGAGGAAATTCCATAGAGACTTAAGAAGAAAAATAGATTACTGTGAGGATGGTCAGTTGCCAGAACACGCTGTGGAGTCTCCATCCTTGGAGATATTTAAAATCCAAGCTGACATTACCCTGAGCAACCTGCTCTCACTAACCCTGCTCTGAGCAGAGAGTTAGAGTAGATGATCTCCAGAGGCATCTTCCAGCCTCAGCTGGTCTGTGAGTCTGTGAAATTTCATCTGTTTATAGGCTGAGCAACAGTTTCTGGAAGCACTCCAAAACACACAGAACACCTCTTAGGAACTCATAGCCCCATCAAAAAAAGCCTCCATAGACTGACTTATTACACCAGGAAAACATTAATTCCTTGGTTACTATTTAGGGCTAAGACATTTTTCACTTTCTAGATAAGAATTTACCAGATAAGAAGCAAATAAATTTGGTCTCTACAGTAGGCAGATTTAGGGAAAAAACTCTGTCCACATTTTGAACAAGTTCTTGTTCAAATCACATCCTTCCTTCAGTTAAAGGGAGGATTATTGGTCAAGTAAACTTTGCTTCACATTTGCCTGCAACATCTCAAGAGTAAAATGAATCAATTCAGCAGTAGCAGCAGCTGGGAAGAGTTGGGAAACAACTGTTAAATCAGCTTAAGATAACATGCAAAAATTAGCAAGCCTTCTTGGGGGAGGAAAGGGCTTATTTAAAGTAGTATAAGCAGTACAGCAATGGATGTGCATGACTCAGAGAAATGGTAAAATGGCAAAAGGACTAAAGAGAAAATAAGAGAACTGACAACAGTATTGGTAAAAAGAGTCTGGGCTTCACAATTCAGCTGCTATTCCCTAAGAAAAATTGGCTTGTCCTTACAAGATGAAAGGGTGAATGTTCACTGTCATTCAGTTCCTTTCAAAATATAAAATGCTTCTAATTTTGGTTTCCAGCTGTAACAGTTGAAAAACATTATTAAGTTAACGCCTGTGCTACCAGCAGTAATTCTGAATTGATTCTGTAAAGACATGCCTTGTTTTGAACAGGAAATAGAGATGGACAACATAATCCAATAGAATCCTTTCCCAAGGCAAAAATGTGCCCCAACTTAGATTCTCTAAAGCTTTACATCAATCAGATAATCAGGACAGAAATACCATTTCACTGAGGATAACTTTCACTCTTAATAGAGGAATTTGATATAACTAAGTACAGGTTCTACTTATCTGCTTTCTAGAAAGCATCTCGATTCAAGCAACATCTTTCAAAGCTACACTACTATCACTGAGCCATACTGTATGCAAGGATACAGGGTATCATGGAACTTTAAACAGTTATGGAAAAAATAAGATTTGCGATAATTTCTTATATTTATAAAGCTTTTTGTTTACAGCAAGTGTCATACATTCTAGTGTTAGATAACTGCTCCTGGAATCCACCATTTATTTCTCAGTTTTAAGTTTCCCTCAATGCTCTTGTTGGAGCTTTCAGAACTGATATATTTAATTATTAGGAAAAACAGAAGGTCAGAATCAAGCTTACAACATGCTTGTCCTTTAGAGACTACTATAAAAGGAACTGTTCTCATGCTGGCGAGAAAACAAGAATTCCTTTTTGTGAGAAGTTACTTGGCTTCACCTTTGGTTTGCATTCAACCTCCAATGCAACTGAAACTTTCTCCTCTGTAAACAGAGTATAAGCAGAGCAAACACTTTAATCTGGATCTTCTGCATTTTTGGAGAGTGAGTAACCATCAGTCAATCAAGCATTTATAAATGTGATCTTAGAGTTTGGTGTAAAAATATACTGATCTCTATTTTCAGCATCGTTTGCTGGGCTTGGAAGGGCGGGGCAGGGAGTAAATATAAAATATGTACTAAATCACATGGTAGGAAAAGTCCACAGTAAATAAAGTCAAATGACTAAAAGAAGTACTGTTGTATTTCTGAAATCTAGTGGAAAATAATCTGGGGTTTCTAACAATCTTCATTAAAGCAGCACAAAAACCCGCTAAACTGAGTTTTTTGAATTAATAAGCCTGTACACATCACATCCACAAGCTCATCATCAGACCATCACGGGTTGGTAACTTCTCAGTTTCCTCTTCCCCATTAATTTTTATGAGCAGTTCCCCTTTTAAACGGATAGGATCATGGGGTAATCCCATTTGGATGTCTCTGCAGCAAGGAGTACCTCTGTCCTTCTCTCTTCCCTCAGACCCAAACAGACTTTCTCATCACTCTCTACAACTCTCTGACAGGAGGCTGTAGCCAGGTGGGGGTTGGTCTCTTCTCCCAGGCAACTATCAGTAAGACAAGAGGGCATGGCCTTAAGCTGTGCGGGGGGATATTTAGGTTGGATATTAGGCAGAAATTCTTTACAGAGAGGGTAATCAGCCATTGGAATGGGCTGCCCAGGGAAGTGGTGTATTCTCCATCCCTGGAGGTTTTTAAGATGAGGCTGGACGTGGCACTTAGTGCCATAGTCTGGTAACCACGGTGGTGTTGAATCGAGGGTTGGACTTGACGATCTCAAAGGTCCTTTCCACCCTGTCTGATTCTATGATTCTGTATTTTCCTTTCTTATGAGTTCATCAGCTTTGGGATGAGTTAGACAGCCAGGAAGGGCTGGGGACTCATACCTGCTAAGCACAGGAACGTGACAGGATGGCTTTATGTCTAACAGCATTTTTCCCTGTATTGAAGAAATGAGCACAAATGTTCTCAGTTATTCCTATCATCAGCATCAGTCATTTACATCAGAAGGTGTCAAGGGATCTTATCCATTTATCTACAGAACCCACCATCCAGGAACATCATAAGGTGCTCTTTAACACCTCCAGTAATGCTACCTGTATGCTGTTATTAACTTTTTAGAAAATACAGTGCCTGCATTAATCTTGCACAGGCTCAGCAACAGCTAGGAAGATTTGAGGTTTGTTCAGAGAGAAATAATTCATGAACAGTCTTTTCCAAATAAAAACTTTAAAATACTGGGGAAAAAACCCCAAACATTGAGAAAACAAGGTGAAGGGAATCACTGAAGTATTTGTGTGTGATGAGCATGGAGAGGCTTAGAAGAGAGGAGGACCTTTTTGTTGTACACACCCTCAGCAGAGTTCAGGCTGTGTCAAAGTAGCAAGAGGTCTCACTGCAGAAATGTTTCTTATGAGAAGCTTGTACCTGGTTAAGACCAATAAAGAAATCTTTTTTCCTTTCATTCTTTTCTTTCTTCTTCCACCTCCCGCCCCTTGGTTTTTCTCCCCCTCTCCTGCCACTGCAGTCTATGACCTTCACAAGAAAGCAATTCTTCTTTGACAACAGGCCACGAGCCTCCAAGGACTAGCACTGCTTCCTGAGAGAGAAAACTGTTGCCTCATTCGGAATCCAATCAAAACCTGAATGTACCAAGTGAAAAATAAACCAAGGACATCATTATTCTGTTTCTCTGTGATTTGGCTTGCCTTCAAATCCGTATATCTGAAATAGCAGCAACGCCTCCATTAGCTGGGCCTTCCAACGCTTTAATCAAAGTATCTTTCAGAATAAAAAGGCAGAGATGTCAAATTCCAATCACCCCTTAAATTCCTTCAGTTCCCTGCGCTACACAACATTAAACCCCATGGATAATTTCCCGTAAAAACCAGTGTGCGTCTGTGCAGACGCTCAGCCACGCGGGCGGGTGCCAAATTTAGAACATGGCAAGCACCAGGGCGGTGAGACAGGGAGGCTCCCCCAAGGACACCCCGTGCTCGCGACCGTGCTCCTGCAGCCAGTGGAGCTGATTTACACTTTATAAGAAATGCAGGTTATTGTGCATCCAGCAGAACAATGATGTGTGCTTAGTCCAGTGCACATTACTAAATTTTTGCCCCTCCTCTTTCTAAGTGTATATTAAAAATATCAGATGCTGGTGGTTTTTTTTTACTGGGACACTTCCGGAGGACAAGAGATGCACAACTTTATCAGACTTTAGTGACAGCCAGAGGAATTAAGTGGTTAAAAGAAATAGGCACAGAAGGTTTAATTAGACTGACTAAAACTCACCTCCCTCTTATTCTGGGGTGCTCATAATACCACTAGGTCCCCCAGGACCTTTCAGAATCTTTTAGCAAAGGCAAGGTAAGCAAAATGTGATATTCTGGATTCACATTTAGGTCATCTCTACACACTGAAGATTATTTAGCTTTTTTTTTTTTTTTTCCCCAAAGCCATCTTCAAAATATTATGTTACTTCACAGAAAAATACTGCGGGGGAAGGAAAAAAACACAAAAAACCACCCTTGGGTCTAACATACTTCTGTAACATTTTCTATGAGGAAAAATTTACAACTGTATCTTTTTTTATTATTAAACTATGCTACTTTGTTCCTGCTGAAGATTATTATCTTTTAAAAGTGTTTCAAGAAAGAAATTCAGTATAAATGTGACAACTGTTATCTTGTACGAACATATCCAAAATTACAAGAACATAGGCTTTTGCTCACTTAATATTACCTCTTTCTCCTACATATGCTTGCGATACTGAAAAACTGTATTTTGCCTTTCGGAATAAGTCTTCATACAACTGAAAAAATCATATAGATACTCATTATTTTAAAAATACAGAATTAGAGACAGAAAGGACCAGAAAACCAGCCAAATATCAGCCTCATGCTCTAAATAATATGCTAAAATTAAAATATGTATTGCAAGAAGAACCAAGAAAGATTATGATTTTCTTAAAATGCACCCTATCTCTGACTCAAAACACATTATTAAGAATGTTCTGACTTGTTACACATGTGGCAAGTAACCCAGAAGGGAAATTTCTGTGATCTCTGTAGCAAAGCACAACTCCTTTGCTCCACACGTGTTTTTCTGGGAAGATGAAGGGGCTTCTTCCCTTGCGTGGCTCAGTTGGCAAGACATTCGGCAAAGCCACACTCCACTAACCATTATTTCTGCTTTCCACAAAGCTCAGTCTTTGATAAGGCACAATAATTTAAAATTCCCAATGCTGTTCTGCTTCCCCTGACAGTGATACAGTATTATCACAAGTGCATCCTCCTAGACAGCAATGTGATGCTATAAAGTTCCGCTAAATTTATGGAGGAGCCTTGTTCCAGCGGTTAGCTATAACACAGTACAATGGTTATCCTCCTAAATGATAATTAAGCTTTGGGGTAACATTTAATTGAAAATGTGCTGTGAAAATCAACAAGTCAGCTTTTTCAAGTCAAGGCTGCTTGGTTCACAATGCTGTTCAATGTGATTTTGTTTAACAGTAATCCATGACAAAAATATATGAATCTAATCCTGTTTCCTCTGGAGATCATACACTTAACCCCCTGGACAGTTCTGTGGTTTGAATAATTTCACAGTATTAGTCAAAGGTTAACCGTTTCTACAAATATTTTACCTTTTCAGTAACAAATAGCATGATCTGATCAGTAACTATGTTCTGTTAGTGACATAATTGACTTGTTTCCTTAAAAAAAAAAAAAAGAAAAAAAAATTAAAAGCAAGAGGGTTAATTTTAACAGGATCACCAATTTTGTATGTAACATACCCTGTTCCTTGTATATAGTCCCTTGATCAGTAATCATGTTGGAAAGAGCCATGGGCAGCCTGGGGATGAGGGGTTATGGAGCAGACACTACAAAGGAGCAGACAGGACGAAGCACCCACCTTGCACTAGCTAGGGAGTAACTTTCCAAGCAGTTCTATCCTCACATCCAAGATCCAAAGAAATTTGTTGCCATCTTTTTCCTATCTCACTGAGTTGTCTTGAGCATCAGCAAATCATACAGCCCAACAGGAGCAGGCTGCCAGCCCAGTGCTCCCCCGCCAAGGTGTGCCTGTGTCACTAAGCTCATTTTGGAGGAGCTTCAGTGTGACCCCAGTGCCCCACACACCTACTGAGAGTTTGTGACCAACAGCCAAACACAGAGCGTATCTTTGAGTTCAGCTTCCTCCCAAAGGGATGCAGGACACATCCTCTGGCACGTGCACTGATACACAGTCATAAGCAAGGAATCCGACATCTGAGGATTTGCCTCAGAAATGCACTTCTGATCTGAGCTAAAACATGAACTTGGATGGACCCCTGCTACAGTACACCCCTGGCATCCTATAAGAGACCCCTTGTGTCCACCAACTTTCAGGTAGGATTAGTTTCTTTTCCATGCTGGATGATTAATTCCATTTTTAGTTGCTACTCTGTGCAAATCCAAGCAGAGAAAGAGGATGCCTGTGTGTGACTGCAAGCAGAATTTGGTTCCATGTCAAAATAAGGACACAGAAAGAGGATTATATCTGCTAGAAGGAAGAAATACAGCATATGATACTGAATCGCCTAGGGAGACTGGTTTCTGAGATGAAGTTCACAGTAATCTCATCATAATTAAAACAAAATGAAATTTATAATATCTCATTTCTCAGCCACTTTATTGTTTAGGTATTATTGTCAAAGACTCTGCAGAAATCTAGGAAGAGACAGTCTCTGCCCCAAGGAGTTTCCAGTCTAACTCAGAAAGAAGTAAACACTGAATAGCTCAGGAAAGAAAGTAAAGCCCTCAGCAATGAATAAAACCTGTATGTTTTCACAAAGGTCATTCTCAGCAAAAGTAAGACAAAGCAGGGAATGGAGAACGTGTCCTTACTGCTGTGGCATGGAAGAGAACAGAACAGAAAAGAGAAGAGGTGAATGCAGAGGTGGATTGAAAGTTGAAGAGGGGACTTGAAGAAAAGAGAAAGGATGTATTTGAAGAACAATGCAAAGGTGTAAGTGACCACTGTCACCTCCAAGAGCAAAATATTTTCATCCAATGTAGAAAAAGAAGGAAAGGAAGCACAGGCAATAAGTAGGAGAAGTGACACGTACTGAATGAAGGCTGTGGATAAATTTGAGAGCATTATTTTGGGCACACTTTGTCACAAAGTGCAGATATAGGTTTTCCTTCTTTATTAAAATACAACTATAAAAAACCTTGATAATGTTACGCAAAATTATATAAAGAGAAATGTCATGTTGTTTAAAAGAGTGAGGATACAGATGAGGAAATCAATTCAAATAAATAATTCCAAAGAAGTGCTAGAACATCACCCTTTCATTTTAGATATGAACACATTTACATAACATATAACTATGCAAATAATAGCAAGTTACCATAACATGTAACATAGCAAGTGATTTAATGGCTCTTGTCATGAATGCTATTCATCTGCTTGATGCAACTCTGGTTTTCCATTCATATTTTACAGAAGCTTTAACACAACTATTTTTTTTCTTTCTCTCACCTGCTACATCTTCAGAGTGCAATTACAACTTTTATACGAAGTAGCAAATATCTTTCCCCCTTACTTAGTAAGCACCTGCCCAGCTTTCCTTGCAGCACTGCCTCTTCCTCAGGGCTGAGGACTAGAAATGTGGGCTGACATTGTGATTCCCTTGGAAATGGAGTATATAGAAAAATGAAGAAAACAAATTCTTCTTATTTCTCTCTGAAGAGAGAAACTTGTGAAAAAGGTTGGGCACTATGGCATTGCTCTAGAGTACGTGATCCTCCTCTTGCTAACCAGGAGTAAAACCCTTTAGGAAAAACCCATGACATTTCTTCTTCCCAACTGCATCCCCAATATTTTCAGAAGTCAAGCAAACTGTCTCATAATTATATAATATGTGATAATAGTGATTTAATTATTCTACCTTACTTGAACTGCCAGACCGTGTCCAATAAGTAAAGGGTGCTATTATTGCAGGAGCTCTCTTAGGAGGACAAAACTGCCTAGAAAACTTTTAGCTTATCTAGGTCTTATTTATCACACAAGAAAACACAGTTTGAGTTCATCTTGCAAAAAGGGAAAGCAAATATGGCAAGAGGCCACCTACACCTTGAAATTTTCTGGTTTAAGCTTCTTTCCTGTCAAACATAACAAAATCTAACAATATTTTTAGACTGTCTTCACTGCATGTTAGTGACCATGCAGTCCATTATATGTTATGGGGGTAAATGACAGTGTGTATGTATTTCCCTGCCTCTTATGATCAGAAAATAGAGACATTCTATTATTATAAAGACACAAGACTACGCTGAAAGTGGAAGAGTCAAAATAGATTATAAACCAGGGGCAGGGACCATAGATTAAGTCCACACAACTCTGACACTTCTTTTTTCACCAGCACAGTCTGTTCTGAGAGCCTGGGTGGGGAAGGAAGAAAGATCATCTGTGAGCATGGTAGATGGATTTCAGAGCTCCCTGTCATTCTTTCATTCTTGGCTCTCTTCAGTCTCCTACTCTTGTCATCCTCTGTTTTTCTTCTTATTGCCCAGAAAGGGTAGTTCTAGACCAACAAACAAGTGCAAGTCTGGAAAAGGTGCCTGTTTTTTTTTCTGGAAAGTTCATGGGAGAGCTCAGCTGCTGCTCCCTTCGAACAAAACTGACACCCCCTCATTCAGTTGAAACCAGACAGTTCAGCAGCCAGAGAAGAACTCTCTTACTCTGTAAGTTAATATTAGGCAATGAAACTGCGTATGCCATTACAGTTCAAAGAAACTGATTACTCCTTTGATGTGTTGCCAAATTATTAGAATAATGACACTTTTTTTTTTTTTTTAAGTGTATTGGTGTGTCTTCTCAATTCTTTCTTTTTTAACCCCATGCTTTAATAACTGGTGAACTTCAGACAAAAATGTATTATCTTTATTCAAAGGAGAGCTGGGTGCTGTTTCAGGAGGACTTCTTTTATATATATAATGTACAGGATATTAGCCTCCTAACAGAGACAAAATAAAATCTCTTTATTTTCCCCCTCTGGTGTTATCCTCCTTTAGACTTGGAAAGTAAACATTTAAAAATGCATGCTGTTAGTGGGCTGTGTAGCACTACACCGCTCTGTCAAAGTGAATATTGTGATAAATTATGTCAGTCTGTTCATACTTACAATCATCTTCCACTTCCTCATACCAAAGCATGTGAGCAGACATGAAATCCCTCCACAAAACAGAGGAAAAAGAAAACAACAGCAAAATATTTCTTGGCAAAGTGTATCCCAACTTTGCTGCTCCAGTGGCTTTTGCTGAATTAGGCTTGTCCCTGCATAATGCCAGATGTGTCCCCGCACAAGCCCCAGCAGCTCTGCAGAGGAGAGGGCAGGAATCCCCCGGGTGGGATGCCGCTCTCGGCTGGCTGCCGGCAGGGGCTGCAGCGTCCCGGGCAGGGAGAGGCAGGGATCCTCACTTCCACCCGGCCGGCATGGTAACTGATGCCAGTGCTCTTTGGAGGCCCCTAAATGTTTCAAATTCCAGGACCTGCGCAGAAGCAATGCTCTGTGCTTCCCTCAAAACAAAGTTGATTTCCCATAATAGGACAGCCCATGCACTCGACATATAAGGCTCTGCTTCCAGGGTGGCATGTGCAATGGATTTAAATTATGTCTTGCGGCTTCCCAAGGAACATTTAGGCTACAAAGCGGGGGTGAGGAAAAGGAAAATTTTACTGCTCCCTTTGCGCAGTTCCCCTGAGATCCCTATGAAGCAGATTTGCTTCCTTCCCAGCAAATGACCCCTAGCCCATCCCCAGACAGGATCCTCCCTTTCTGGGAGAGGAGCAGTAACCCTCCCTGAATTTTGGGATTTCAACATCGCTCCCAAGCAGAGGAAAAAATAAACACATCCAAAAATAGTGTTGTCACCAAATTGAGTGTGTAAATGCTAACACAATGTATGATAAGTCAGTAGTTGCTTTAAAAAAGAAAAAAAGAAAAAAAAAAAGAAAAAGAAACAGGCCAAAACTATTGACTTACAATTGACCTTTCCACTCCCAACAAAACCACACAGCAGTGCTGCTATACACAGCCCAGAAGCTGCAGAGGAAGCAGAGGAGGGAGTGTACTCAAGCTGCCTGTCATTTTCTCTTTAACAGTGGCAACATCCTTTCACTCCCAAATCCCAAAAGCTGCTGGACCCAAGCAGGTGGGACCTGGCCTGATGCTCTCCCCGTGCGTTCAGTCCCAGGCCTCTTTAGTTTATACAGGAAGGAAAAACAGGCGTCCACACAATACTTGGGAACAAAACCGTGGCATCCTCCACCCAAATCCAGATTTTATAGGGCTGCTTTCTACAATATAAACTTTGTACCATATGTATGGCTTTTAGAGACTGGCCATATTAAATCATGGTTTCATTTGAAAAGTCATTTGAAAAAATACTCTTACACTGTTCATTACTTTTAAAAAACTATCCCTAAAAGCCTGAAAAGCGCTATTTTTCGATTTTAAAGCTTAAAGTGTCTAGTCATGGTGATTACAAGCTTATAAGTAAATTTCTGAATTATACAGAAAAATAAACACAAATATGAAACATGTAATATAACTTTACAGCCAGTGGCATTTTCTACACCGATAGTCAAATTAATACACTGGAGAACCTGGATGTGCAGTACACGCCAAGAGACTCCTAAGGATTAATTTGAAGCCCACAGGAACTGCAAGTCATGAACTGATGTAGAAAATAATCTGAAGCAGAGCAGAGCACACTGTGACAGCAGCAGCATTTTGATTATTTGAGGGAAAAGGAGACTGAGAAAATGCAGGAAAGGAACTGCTTATTGTGCAAAATTGTGTTTTAAAATACCTAAGGTCACCCTTAATAGCACATGCTGTCAATAACTGACACTCAGTAATGTACTTATAGTCTACAAGTGAAAGTTATCTGGGAGGTAGGTTTCTGATGCTAGAACTGTGATCCTCCTGGCTTCTATTCATTTCAAGGTGACAAACTTTTTCTTCAAAACTTTTCAGGTGCCTGAATCTCTGTTTCTAAACATGACCAGAGGGCCTTCATACCAACAGAGATCTGCAGTCTGTTTTTACACCTAACTCTAGTCATAATCCACAAGAATTCATGTGGGTTATGCATCCTCTTGGATAATGGCCTTGAGACCATCAGAGAATATTTTGATCAGGCTCTGCAAGACATACAGTGCTACTCAATACTTTCTTCTAAAACATGGTCCAATGAAGTGTGTAGTGGAAATATTTACAATAAATTACAAATTAATCTTCCAGATGCAGGAAATCCAGATTTGCTTCCTCTCTTCTTCCCGGGAGAGTTCAAAACTCTGCTTCCTGAAAAGAACACCTAGGTCATTCACAGGAGGGCAGAAACCTTCAGCCTACAAAAAATTTCCTTCCTCCTATTGATGCTCCTCCAGTTAATGGGGAAAGAGTCAAGATTTGTTGGGCCACAGAGAAATAACAAAAGTGAGTGTTCATATCTACTGGATATTTAGTTGGGTTTAAATTTCTAGATTTGTTGGTTTTGGGGGGAGGACTGTAGCAAAACTGAGAGTATATAAAATCATCTAAATACTATCTTCAGCAGCTATGAATGCTGTGACTGGTTAACACTGAGAAATATCAAGTCAACTGAAAAGAGGTTTAATATGCATCCCTTAGTCCCTACCAGCCAGCATTGTGTGTACTTCTATTTCACGGGTAACGTTGAAAGGGTTTATCATTTTGACACACCAGGTTTTCTTATTTATAGGGCGCTTTTTTGTCTGAACCAGTATTAAAAGCTCTGCCTATCTTCAAAAACAGAGAGCAAGTCACAGCCCACTTTAGCTTTATGTCAAGTAATTACTGTACACTCAATAAATGTTGGTAGTCAGACTGCCTGCCTCACCCCTCCTGCTAGATGGTGTAAGCTCTAGACCTGCAGCAGCTCTACTCAGTGCCCTGAGACTACAGTGCCTGTGCTACAAGGCAGGAAAGAAACAAGCTTCAAAGTCACAGCTAATCTGGAAAATGTAGAAAATCTGGAATTATAAAAACGGATTTTTTTTTTTTAATTCTTTTTGTCAGCTTTAATGTTGCCTTCCTCTTTCACAATCAGTAATGGGTTAAATGAAAGAAAAATTGTCATCTTCACAGAAATTGTTCGGGTGACTTCCAGCTTCCCATTAACAAATGCTTTATACAGAGGCTGTTTATTTCCCTGCTTGAGAAGTCCTTTCAAAGCGCAAGTATTGATAAAGATGAAAATATCTCCTTTCTGACGGCATGAGCGTGACAGCAATGCAGAGTTGGAGAAAATGCCGAAGAGGCCAGCAGCTATCTGAAAACAAGGCCCAACAATAAACTGCCTGTTCAGGCATCATGTAGGGGATTGGGTTCAGCATATGTCAGCATGGTTATAGAAAAGAAGTGGATTTCAACACCCAAATTTGGCAGCCACATATATTGTCTCAGTAAGCTAAACCAGAGGGAGGTTAGGACTTGAGGATAATGGTCAAACCTCAGGCTGGATGTGGGAACCAAGTTCTTATAAGTAAAGGTTCTCTTGTACCTTGAAAAAGACCTACGTTGAAATTCAGGACTTCTCTGTCAGAGGAAAAAAAAAAAAGACACAATTGGAAAATTACGTTTTTGACATAATTGATATGGGAGGAGAGGTCCCCAGTTCAACATAAATAAATCAAATAACTTCATGTTAACAACCTCCACAGGGTAACAAATCTTCCATCACACTGTAATTTACTATGATACAAGCACCTAACAAACCCCCAACAGAGCAAAGCACACCATATTGCCATTTGTAGCGTCTATCTCCTTTCCTCTTGACAGATAAAACAAGAAAATAACAAATAGGTAGAATGCCGCACAGAACTGATTTACAAACCTCTTATGACTTTTTAAACATCCCAGTGGCACGTGTTGTTTGCCAATACAACTCAACATCAGGCAGAATGCTTACAGCATAAACCTAAGACAGATGATATTTTGATTATAATTTCAGAAAGCATTTCAACCTTTATTCCACCCTGTTTTTAACTCCCTGCCAATGTTGACTTGAAAAAAAAAACAAAAAAAAAAAACAAAGGCAATCCAAGCCTGTCCCTCAGTTCAGCCATTAAGCTCATAACAAGATGTCTCTGTGCTCTTGCCAGTATTTGCAAATCTATCACATCTATCTGTGTGGGAAGAAGTGCTGAGCTGTAGGGACTGTTGGACTGATGTAAAGAGAGAACCGGGATGGGATTCTTTAAAGCACTGATGTGCAGAGTGGGGTTTTACCCTGGTTTTGCCCTGGCTCTGAGCCTTTTTATCATTCACTTCCTGTTATGAAAAAAAGAGAACCACTTGTGTGTCAGCAACAGAGGAAAAACAAATATTTGACAGCTTTATCGTAACAGAAGTATAAAGCTTCTGATATATATATACAGCTTCCTATTTTCCTGTGAAATAGGCAAGAAAAGAAAGGAAAAAAAGGAAATCTTTCCAACGCAAGCCATTGAAGGACTTTTTTCTTTTGTTTCTTAGCCTATTTTTACTTCATAAAGGAATATATTGTAGAGGTTTTTAGTACAGGTTGCAAGGGGGTTCTTTTTTCTCTATATGTTTATTTGATCTGCAGACCAGAAAATAAAAAGGCGGGGGGAGGATAAAAAGCCCACCAAAAACTTGCTCTTGATTCTGAAGGGAAGTAGTAGGTTTTGGCTTACAAAGTTGAATATATAAATGTAAGTTTATAGTCAGAATATTAGTATTCCATACAATGACAAAGACAAAGGCCTCTCATAGGGAAGGTATGTTACAACAATTCACTATATTTCTGTATCATGAAACACTTCCATTTGAAAACATGATCTAGCACAGAAACCAGCATATTGGTTTATTACTGTGTTTGTGCTGCCCCCAGGAAAGCTTCATGTCATGGTCACTGTGAAATAGAGGTTACTCTTTTTTGGAGACCATCTAGCAAAAAGAAGGGCTGGGCTTACTTGTTGTTAGTTCAACATAACAAGTAACTCTCAGAAAACACTGCCCATTTGGAAAGCTTCAGCTAAAGAACAACCAATCCTTTTAACCTAGTGGAACTCTCTTGAGTTAGAGGTCCTAAGCAGATTTAGCAGGAAAGCATGTCCACGCTTTGTAGATCTTTATTCTCAAACTCTGTCAATTCTCCAACTTTCAGAAACCTTCGCCTCAGCAGAAGTGAAATCAGTGTTTACTGGAGTCAGTTAGACCTGACTACTCAGGAGATATATGGAGCCATCAAAAGGAAAGTGTAAAAAAGGATAGCAAATTATATAAAAACTAATATTAAGAGTACAAAGAAGAGAAGAGGAAGAAGATTTTAATTACTGATATATACATAGTAGGAACCAAAGTAATAAAGAGGAATTAGAATTCCTCATTTATGCTTATACAGTGTCTGATCTTGATCACTCTAGGGAGGCTGATATGACCAGAAGGGAGACCATCTTACTAACTAATATTCCTTTCTCTAGGTTTAGGCATGTAACTCAGTCCAATCACCATAAGCATCCCACATAATCTACGGAGAGGATTCTCCTCTGGAGAGTGCCTGCGAATCTAAAATAGGCTCCTGCCCCAAAATACCCTTAGTGGAGCAGGGGAGTGTCTTTCTCTGGCTTTCTGTTGTGTTGGTCCACCCTTGGGTTTGTGTTCAGACCATGAAAGGCCAAGGTCAGGTTGTCCCTCTCTTCCCTGTCTTTGCAACATCCACAGAAGGAAAATCTAAGTCCACAGACCAGAAGTGAGAAACATCAAATGAGGTCCCCCGGTTCATTGGTGCAGTTGTTTTCTCAGGTTGGGTACAAACCACATGTGAAATTCACCCAATTCTGAAGGCCATTGCAACTGGAAGTCCATATTCAGTGTCACCAACATTACAGAAGAACTCATCCCAGACTCCACAATACTTAAATGAAACTTGATAACTTGCATCACATCTAAATGGTGAAATACTAATCAATTTTTATGCACTCACACACATTCACATGCACGTATATCACAGAGAGACCGAGTGCACTCACAGGGAAATTAATTGGTGATGGTAATGTGTGCATGTGCATATTTAATGCTTCTTTTAAGAGGACCCAATTTCACAAAGTTGAAGACAATTATAAAACTTCATCAGTGAGGAGAAAGAAGTTAAACAGAGAAATGTGAACAATAATTGGAAGGTGTTTGAAAACACTGTTCAGGCCTACAATGTCATTACTAAGAAAATAAGTTTCCCTGGTTGAAAACAAACAACTGCAAACAAAAACAAATTTAGTCTAGAAGACACGCAGGTATTTAAAAAACAAAAGCAAACACAATATGTAAGGAGCAGAGGAAAAATGCCAAGCTGATTGCAAAGAATATCAATAAGGAACTAAGAGGTAATTATGAATCAGAGTCAACAATCCATACGTATGATACTGAGAATTCACCTAGGTCTGCAGGCACGCTGCATCAGCTCTGCCAAAGACAACTCAAGGTCACTTGGCATAGCAGAAGTTCTGGCTGCTCACATAAACCCAGTTTTCTTTAGGGAAACACGACTTGAACGCCAACCGCCTACACAGTATCCCAGTCACCCCACCATGTAATCCCTTGGCTTTATTCTCCTCCAGTCAACGTTTCAGCTGTGTCCAGTTTTGACACAACATTTCACAGAAGCATAGATAAATTGGAGAGCACTTCGCATCACAAACATCCAAACAGTTTTCTTTGTAAAGAAAGACTGAGGGAACATTACGTGTTTAGTCTGGAAAGAAAAGGCAAAGAAATACATAGCTGCTGCCTTTCAGCATCTAAAGCTCACAACACTCCATTATTTTTCACATGTGCCAAGGAAAAAGACATCATTGGGGTAAAATAAACTTAGATTTGGTATTACGAGAAAACTTTGGGAGTACCAAATTACTTGCATATATGAGAATACACACACAAAAAAACTTTTACACTGAAGCTTCTACGGAAAAGTGTAACAAATTCTTCAAGGGTAACAAAGTCTGTTTGATCTATCTCAACCCTTACAGTAGATGAAATCTAGTGCCTTTCAGCTCTGTATTTCTTTAACTCTCTGAAACAAGAATTGCAGAGTAGATAATCGGTCAAATACAGTCCAAGTTTGTATTCATCTCATAAACAAAATAATTGTGTTGTGAAAGGAGAGCAGCCCAATGGATACAGGAGTACACACTGACAATCTGAAGACCTAAATTTTATTAGCAGTTCTGCCTCATTGTTCAACTGAAGTGACTGTTCAGCTTCTGCCTTTTTTTTCCCCTTTCCCACATATAAAACAAACACAAGCCAAACAAGTGCTAAGCATTAGCCTGATTAATTATTGTTTAGGATAGGTGACAAACTGCTTAATGTATAGGACTATTAAAGGTCTGTGTTTTAATTACATTGATTTCACCCTAAGTCTCCCTGGTTGACAATTGCTCAAAGCCTTAGTTACAGTGGCAAAAGACTGTCACATTAAATCTGTGAAGACTGGGCTATTATGACAGCAAATAATGATGACAAAATTCTGTTAGTACAAGTCTAATGAGACATCACTGCACACACTAGGATGAATGTTAAATTATTTCGGTGTGGGTCTATATGCAGGTTAGTACATCAAGATGATGGCAAACTGAAGTTAATGCAAGTCTGCAGAGCTCACATTACAAATGCCAAGATGATTGCAAAATGATGCTGCTGCAAGTGAATTATGATTAAAAAATAGGCTCCTAAACAAAAAAATGTGTAAGGAGAATGCAAAAATAAAACCACAGAAAATAAAACTGAACAAAATTTTACTTAAAGCAAAAAACATACTGGATACCACTGGTGCTGCAAATCAATTCCTTGCCAAACTGGCCAACGTTGATCAGGAGGGCACAAAGCCAGGATGAGACTGCCTTACGACTAACTGCCAATACATCTTGAGTAATGGCATCACTAGGACATTTTTTCCACTAAAAAGAGGTAATTGACTCTGTAGAAGTATAAATAACTTTTGAAAACCTGCTTAAGATTGTTGTCTTACGACAGAATCTGGTTTGGTCGGGAAATTCCTTCCTAAATTTATTCATATTGATATTTTTCTTTCTTGTTTTCTGGCAGGGTTGGTAGCACATGTCTAGTATGAGATTATTCATTAGGTCCAAAAGAAATTAATCCAGTCTCAGGTAAATTCAAATACATAAGATCCACAGTACTATAAGATTAGGAAGATTAAACATTTAATATGCAGAGTATTCATAATATTTTAATGTGATCAGATCAGTTACACCAAAGATCTGGCTGCATATTTCCAAAGTGCAATGTTTAATTATTACTTCTAACATATGAGGAAAAAAAAACCTAATTCAAAACCTGAAAAAGTCTTTTTTTTCTGCATTCAAAGTCCTTCCTTCTCACTTTAATGTTTCTGTCTACAAATATAAGAGGTACAGTTCATTTCCAGTTTGCCAGCAGCAGGTATTTTGTGTCTTTTCCAAAGACTGGCACGTCTATCTATCTATCTGACTCTCTATCTGTAATGTTTTCCATCTTCTTATTACCCAAAATATGTGATACTCAGTCCCTGATGAATTACGCTGGTGAACTGAAGTGCTTTGGTTAAATAATAGCCTTTGTCAAGTAGTTTAGGTAGTACCTGACCTTTAAATGGAAAGCATGCATTATTTTTTCCCATCTAGTACAGAAGAAAATGTAAATTTTTATTTCATTGAAAATAAGTTTTTATTGGGCAAATTACACATCTTATTCAGCAAAGTAACAGAATGGCAAAATCTCACTTAAAAACCCCGAATCTTAAAAAGGTAACTTATTTCAGAGATAAGTACAGAGTGGTTTGTGCATTTGTCAGAATTTTCAAAATAGTTCCATAGCTAATAAATTAGTGGTTGCAGTACAGAAAAGGATATCAAAACAATGGGCCCAGGGCTCCAAGTAACTCAGATTATACAGACTGAAATTTGTAAGAGTCATTATCACTGCATACATTACATTAAAATTCATGTAGCTTTTCTGGAGACACACACACAGACCACCTGAAGGCGTGGATTTTTAGAAGACTGGGAAATCAGTACATCCAGCTACCCACTAAGTTATCTGTTGGCATGGAACCTCTGCCAGCTGAAGCTACCTGTGAATCTGAACCAAACATGGGAAAGAAAACACAGGCTCAAAGCTATAAAGGATGAACCATACAGTGCTCCCTCATTCTGCCTGCTGATTTTAAATTTACTAAATATGTTCCAGTGAAGATATACACACTGATGGCAATGATATAAGATCTGTAGAATTCACTGAATTCAGTGATGTTCTATAACACAGACAAAGAACAGATGATGGGAAAAAATTACTAATTTTTTTTTTTTTTTTTAAATCATTAATGATAAGCAAAGGAGCTTAATTATTATAATGACATAGAGGAAGTCCAGCTAAGGAGTTTTGAAACTTAAGAAGTCTCTTCTCTAAAGAATTATTTCAAATTGTGATTGTTTTAGAATATTTAATTCCATCAGTGCACCTTGAATTTTGGTTGTTTTGAGGTTTTGTAGCTTGTTACTTGCTTATGCAATATGTATACAAATGCTTACCACATTTGACCTGTGGGGTGACAAAAGTCCAAAGGAATTATAAGTTGTGTGTAAACAAATGCTTCCTTTAAAAACACTTCATGTAAGTTTAAAAATTTAATGTAGATCAGAACTAGAGCAGCTTTGCTACTGATATGGAAACCGGGAATTTTTGCAGTCTTTTCTGTTACAGATCCACTAGCTTACAGCCTGAGTGCCTACTTTCATATGAGTAAAATGCACCTCAAACTATTTTTATGCAATAAATTTTGGCTTATGCATGTTACATAAGTAAAAGTAGATGATATATTAACATTGGAGAAAGTGGTCTACATTTAAAATTCTCTAAAATGTATCAATCCGTGGAAGATAGATTAACATGTTCTCTATGGAGGACAACAGCAGCACAGGGATTTAGAGAACAAAGTATTGGTCACAACCTCTGTAGACTTTATGAGAGCAACAGGTGACTAAATTTATCCCATATGATTTTAGATGCTTCATGGTAATTTGCCTGGCCTATACTCACTTCTTCTGAAAGACACAGGTCTGCTATAGACCTTGCTTGAGAACCACCAGCCCCAGCCAGAAATTCCAGTCACTGTCAAACATTTTAAATGGTCTGTGCATAAACACCTGATTTATTCCCTACCAATTCAGCACAAGTATGACTTCTTTCTTTTTCACAAACAGAAAAATTACTTCAGATCAAAGTACTCTGTCACTCTTCAATCATTCCAATTACTTATTTTCCCTGTTTGATAAATATATGCATATAAAACTTCTCATAAGGGTATGCTTGACCAGAATACAGACGCATCAAAGACTACTATTACAGCTGAAAGAAATATTTTTAAGCCAAAATATACAAAGAGACTTGAAATGATTTAATGTTGATACATCTTTCAAGTACAAAATTCATCAAAACCCACAATAAGCTACTGTGCAAAGCTGTTTTAACCTCCGCTGGATAAAAACTGCCAAATGCAATGCCCATTTTTTAAAAACCTCTTCTGGAACTAAACCCCATTGTATCTAATCAGAGTACTGGCCTAATTTTGAGAAATTGCAATAGGAATAGAACTAACAGACACAGACATGAATTAGTAGGGAAATGTAGTTTACAGTGGAAAACCACACTTCATATGTCAGGTAGGCTTCTTTGAAGAAGTCAGTGAGCACACTGTCAAGATAAACCTAGTTTATACAATTTAAAGAACTCTCAATACTGCCTCATTAAAGACCTTGAAGAATCAAAGATATCATGGAATAAGAGGTCCACTTCCTCTCATGAACAAATGAATCATTAAAACTCAAAAGTGCCAAAAATCATTGAGCTTTCTCAAATGTGTATGTCACCAGACTTGTATCACAGATCAGAGCCAGGACTGGTCAACATATAAGGTACAGTGATTATCATTACTCGGATCTCAAAAAAGAAGGCAACTTTCAAGTTTCCTGATAGTGCTAAGGTATTCAGGGAAGTAAAAATGAAAGTTGGCTCCAGAGAGACGCAGAAGAGTCTCAGAGTGTCAACTGGGCAATAAAAAAGACATATGAAATTCAATATTGAGAATATGTGGAGAAAAAGAAACCTCAAATTTACGTACTCAGCATGGGCTCTGAACTAGTTATTACCACTCTGGAAAGGGATCTAGGAGTTGTAAAAGGTCTATGAAAATATCAACTCCATCTGAGAGGCTGTCAAAAAGCAAATCAAATGCTGGCCATTACTATGACAGAAATAGAGAGCACCATACAAAATATCATATGGTATTATTTAAAGTCTTCAGGTGTTCATACTCTGAATACTGTGGGCTGTTTTACTTCCCCTATCACTAAAAAGATAAAGGAGGAATAGTAAGGACAACAAAAATGATTGAAAACTAGGGAGAAATGGCTTCCGTATAAAGCATGACTAAAGAAGAGTCTTCAAGGTAATGTGAGGGGAGTGTGAGTGAGCATGGAAGTTAGGTCCTCTGAGCCTGACAAGGAGGACGAGATCACCCAGAGGATGCACATCAACTAAAGGAGCACAGAACTATGTATTTAGGGACTAATCATCTAACCATGCTAAAAAGGGGCTGAGGCCCAAACAGGCAGGTACAAGTCCAGGAAGAGGTCCTGGCACCATCACTGATTAGTTCTTCAAAATCATCTGCTCAGTGTGCAGAGTGGACAAAAAGATCTGACCCAACGCTGGGCCTCCCCACAAGTGCTGGGAGCAAATCAGAAGGGTTGGCTTCGCTACTACAGAAGCCTGTGGTGTGTCCATACCTGAAGGGCTGTGTGCAGTGCTGGGCTCCAGGAGGATGCAGTGGAGTTAGAGAAGAGCAATTGGAAACTATCAAGGAGCTGTAGGTCCTGCCTTGGGAGCAGACTCAAAGAGCTGGGAGGTTTTGGTTTCTACAGGAGAAGGCTCAGAGGAGATAGGATAGATAGGACTGAGGCTTGAAAAACAATTAATGTGGCAAACAAGCTGCATAAATTATTTACTGAATCTTCTAATACAGTGAGAGGTATGTGATGCCCAATTGATTTAAAAGACAAAAAAGAAAGTGTTTCTTCAGCCAGTGGGCTATCAGCTTCTGGATTTTGCTGCACAAGGAGGTTATGGAGGCAGATGTTTATTATCTGGCTTAAAAAGAGTTAGATAAATTCACGGACAACAGGTCTGTAAACAGACACTAAAAAGGAATGGGGCCAGAATGCAACCTCAAGCATTTTCAATACTGTAATAGCAGATTCTGGGGGAAGATGAGAAAATGAACCTCAGGAAGTTTCCAGGCTCCTGTGCTCTCCCAGACTATCATCTCCTATTGCCGTTCTCTGGAGAAATAGCCCTGGACTTGATGCAGTATTGTTCTGGCCCAGCAGGACATTTTGTATGAACTTAAGTTACACAGAAAAGTAGACTGCAACTGAACATAACTGAGGTGCAGTAAATCATAAGTCTTCAGAGAAGATGAACAGAGAACAATTTTTTAGTGTCTCTCTTAGCACAAGAGCTCTATACAAGTGAAAAAAAAAAAAAAAGAAAAGAAAAGAAAGAAAATCAGCAGGTGGTTGGTTCAAAACAAGCAAAAAGAAGTACTTCTTCACACTGTGTGTAGCTAAGTGATAGGACTCTGCTACTGGATGTTGTGGATGTCAAGGGTTCATGCCACTCAGCCACCCTGGGAGCTCAACCTTCACCCCAATCTGCTCCCTGACACCAGCAGAAACTGTGTGAAAATCGGGTGTCCTTGAACACTGCTCTCATGTGCTCAGTCATTTCTTAAAGCAAAAAAGGAACTGGACACATCACCTACCTGTGCCCCACTTCAAGTACAAAACAACACTCTGCAGACAACATTATACCAGCTTTCTTCACCCCCACAGATGCAGTCATTTCTTTGTTTCCTCTGCTCCAGTGCCTCTCAGGCAAAATGCTGCTGGTAAGCTTTGATGGGAACAGTGCAACACTGGTTAAATCACTGGTAAATCAGCTTTTGCAGTTACAACCACCTCTGGATTTAATAGTGCTGCGTGTTTTAGTACAGCAGTGTTTGCATGACAAAATATTAAAAGGCTCTCCACCGTTTTACCACATATCCTGCTTTCAAGGTTTATAATTTAGCTGGGGAAATGCTCACAGCTGAAGATCAGCATTCAAAGTCTCAGTGTGGAGGCAACATTTCATTTCAGTTGTGAGAGGGAAAACAGTATGTCACTTTTATACCTATCAATAGAAGGCTTCTGCAGGGCTTTTATTTTTTTGATTTTTTGCCCAAGACATTTTCCTGTCTCAAGTTAAGCAACTGGATGTATTAATAAGTGACAACCATTGATGACAACAAGAACAAGGAAAGATGACTTAAAAAAAAAAAGTGCTACAAAATTAGTGTACCTTTTCCACAGTTTTCCATGGAACACAAAGATCCAGTTCTGTAAACCAATGTAGACATCAGTAAAGGATGCAGGGTTGACAAAACTGTGACAGGTTTTATATACTGGGTTCATACCTTTACATTCAGGAGAAAAGAGAGATATTAATGGTAGAGACGTGTGAAACAGAACAATTCTTAGTTTATCATTCCTAAAATCTTTCAAGGAATCAAAAAACTGTTTTTTACTTTGAGGAATCCATGGATTAAAAGAGGATATCAGCCTTTGCTTCCCAATTCTCAAGTTGTATTGGTTTTTTTTCCACTGATATTACTTCAAAAATATTTACTAATTATGTATTCATTGTATCAAAGCATCTTGCTTATTCATATAACATTTTAATTTCTTCACCCGTCTTCCTACATGCAAACATACTGAGAATTGGATGTGTCTGCAGTCCCAAAACATGCATCACATACATATACTTCTTTGTGGAATTCAATTTATGGCATGGGAGAATAAGTGCTTAATTCATTTTCAGTATCCATCACCAGAAGAAATGAAATAATAAAATATTCTACTTTATTCAAGACTGTATGCCACTCCCTTCTCTCAAGAGCTTCATTAGAAACAGAGAAAATGTGAGAAAGCAGAAGGAAATAACCACACATTAGAAAGAATTATCCCTACACATTGAAAAATTCACATTGAACAGAAAAAAACCAATAAATACATGTGGGCATATATATACATACACAATATATACATATACACAAAAGTATACACGCTCATGCAAAAATATACAGCTATAGTATTACTTTAGAGTAGACACATGGTTATGAAGTATGAAGAAAAGGGTAAATGTCCAGGACTTTTGTAATACGGAGTTTGACAGAAATAGGATAATTGCTACACATGGGGCTACGATGGGCTGGTCGGCACCTTAATGTAAACGTATCTGGAAATAAGGGAAAGCTTAAGACCACCGAAGTCTTCCATGTAGCCACAGGACACCAAAATACTCCAGTGCTTACTCCACTAAAGGGTAAACATGTCTCCTTCCTGGTTGAACAAACTGCATGACCCAGTGTAGAGCTTCTTAATGCACAGCCATCAGCCCAGGCATGATTCAGTGATGGATAATGCGAGTCATGAACCACCGTATGTGCTCCTTGTGGTGACAGCTCTTAATTTCATTTCTAGGGAAACTCCTCACCTATCAGTCTTTGAATTGTCTGTGTCTAATCCTTGTCAGGAAATATGCCTTGACATAATCAACTTTATCAATTATTGCACAATAGCTAATCTCTTGCTACAGAAGAAAACATTGAGAAGGCATAATGGCATTACTATGAGAATATCTCACTTGTCCCCTCAATCACTCCTAGACTATTAAGCCTCAGAGCTCAACATAGTTCAGAAAATTCCACTGATGATTTCCTCCAGGGCATTACTACCAGATTACTCCCATGATTTGATGACAGGATATGTTATAAACATACAAAATTGCTTGAAAGATATTAATTGCAATGTATGCTCTTCTGCTAAGCTCTTGCCGGCAGCAATATCAAAATTAAATCCCTTCAATGATGTTTTCATATGCATGGATATATTAGAACATTCTCATGGCAACCTGCATGGACGGCTGTGTGCTCATCTTCCAAGTGAATCCTGTGGTCTGTTCCAGTTATCTTGATGGTTGCCTACATGAGGGAACTTGTGCAAAGTAAAGCTGTATTTGAATTTACTGAGAAGTAATTTTTTTTTCAGACAACTCTGCATGTGGACCACTTAGTGTGAGGAAGCTCTTCTGCCTTAACTCCAAAAATGGTGTTATCTTACACAAGGACGCTTTTGGGGCTCAATTAAAAATTTCACATGAAGGTAAAGCTGTTTTCTTGTTGTAGAAATCACACTAGTGTTCTGTTTGCCTTTTTCCACTTGTGGATATACCCTCATAGATTACCTCTCTTTCTATGTCCTTAAACTGCTTTTTCCTTCAGCCTCACCTCCACTATTTAAAAATAAATAGCCTGCCATTGTAAGGTAAAGATTTATTGGCTACACCAAAAATATCCTAAGTTTCAAGTTCAAGAGAGGCCAAGGTTGTGATGCATGAAGCTTGGTTTCGCTTGCCTGAGCCATTCTGCAAGAAGTCTATCCTAACAATTTCTTTTCATAACAGCATTCTTAGAAAACAGCTGTAAGCCTTCAGTGTGTTAAAAGCATCATTTAAAAATATTTCCCTCAAAAAGTAAAGCATTGCCGAAAATACATCCTCTTATGTACTAATAGCAGTCAGTCCATTCAAATGCAGTTTAAGAACTTCTATGAAAGAGATGCATCCTTGAGACAAACAGGACATGAGATTCTGGAACTCTGAAAAAAACATACTTTTGGGGTAATTTTTAACAAAGGTGCCTTTATTTGAGCAGCCTTTCTTTTATTAACTGAGAGTTAAACAATTTCCCCAAGCTCCAGAGAGAACAAAAAGGATTTGAATTTTTATTACATATGTGTCTCTGATAGGAGGTTCTGAAAAAAGGGGGATCCCTCTGCTCTCCTCCCGTCCGCCCCGCATACACACATGCTAATACACACACACAAATTGTTTTCAAACACCAGTGTTCAAATATACAGAGAGGCCATGGAGAGTCAACATTAATAGAATTTAAAAAAGCATGTAAAAACACAACAGAGAAAACAAAAAAACCATTAAAAACCGTACCCAGGGATTGAGAGAATAATAATAAGAGACTCTACGCTCAGTTATGCTCTCAGAAACACTCTTCTTAGACTGGGGTGATTTAATCACGCAGGGGCTGACTGCAGCGGAGGTGGAGGTGTGCATGCCCAGCTGCCCACCAGCCTCCTTACACATCCAGGCTCACTCTCCTTCCTAACAAAGACTCCTGGAAGACTTTGGAGGCTTTGTGAAAGCAGAATGGGGAATAAACACTGCATGTTGTGTGTTGGGGGCTGGGTGTTAATAGGAACATTCCTCTGGGGGGCCCTTCAGGGTTTAAGACTTCTGTTATATGAGCTTCTGTAAAATCAACGTGTTACTATGTGTGAAAAGAACCATTTTTGGCCCAGGACCATGAGAGCCAGGTGATCTCCGTAGTCCCTGGGCTATAAATCCCTCAGGAACAGCAGTTGTTCTCATCAGACTTGTGCTGTTTGTGCAAAACCAATTTTAAAGGTAATAATGAGCCACCAGACAGCGTATTTATAAAACCACGCTACTTAGAGAAAATTCAGGTGTGATTAAGGATTACAGAATAAGGTGTAGAGTGAGGCAGCACATATGCCAAAGTGACCCCACACCCTCCATCCCGGAGCAAGGAAGAAGAAACCATTAACAGCAACCTCACCCTCCTTGGAGTGAAGGACTTAAGGGTGAGGGGAGGACAAAATGACTCCTTGAATTCAGTGTCTCTGGGCTGAAACCTTCCACATTGAGATGCAGAGGGGTAACAGGAAAGTGAGCTCACACCAGAGAAAAGGGTGCATACTAGGAAGTTGGTCTATAATCTGAATTTATGACCATAAAGTATCCACAGCATTGTAACCAGGGAAAAGATTCTTTGATTCGACTGAAAAAAATTTAATTAGACTAAGAAAACCTCGTAGATTTGGTCAGCAGCTCTGCTCCTTCCAGCCATAGAAACATTTTGAGTGTATCAAACTGGTAAGAATTCAATATGCATCTTGGGTACAACAAAATGGATTTGTTACAGACCAAACCAGTCAGAAGTTCTACACATAAATCTGAAACAGGATCATTTAAGAGTAATGCATCACAAAAATAAAAATAAAAAAAAGTAATTCTGAGCTCCTAAGTGCGACTGATTTGAGCCAATGTTTTGCCATAAAGATTGAACTGGTTCCTCTTAGGAATGGAAACTTGAATTTTATTATGTGCTTAAGCACACATGACATTATGCAGAGAAAGCGAAATTGTCAATTACAATATTGACAGGATCAGTGCCACAGAAAACCAGTGACTTCCCCGGTGTCTAGAACAGAGCTCCAATGATTTTTCTGGCATTCTGAAAAAATGCTAGATGGGAAAAATTAGTTAACTCTAGAAAAATATAAGGGCAAGCTGCAGGAAACAGGGATTTAACTGGAGGGAAAGATAATAGGGCATTAACACGTACTGGGCTACCTGCCCCTGAATGGAAGAGGCTTATCAGAGACACATCAAAACTTAAACCAGTAACTTCTGGTCAAGAATATGCAAGATCATCCTTAAAACAAAAGCGACCCAATACAAAGCAACAGTAAAAGGAACAAGAAATAAGACTCTCTTAAAAAATAACGTTCCCCTGATTCCTCTTAATTATGTAAAAATGAAGACAGGGCTCGTTTTCATTATCTAACCAAATGCAAACCAAACCACCAAGAGCCCTGCATTGTAAATATCCTCCCTCTTCTTCCAATCACATGATTGGAAGGTTATTTGCATTTTTTATAAAGTACCTGGTATGCATTACAGTAATTGGGCAGAGATTTATTTGGAGATGAGGAAGCACACTGGAGCTTGCAGTACCAGATGATGAACCTCTGCCTCATGTTGTGGCTCAGGCATCCCTATCAGGTCAGAGCTGCACTTTGTCATGTAATGAAGCAACTTAGAACTACTTATTCAAAGCCTTGAACTTAATTAGCGGTAGAGAGAGGCAACTAACTTGCAGTGAATAAATTGTCAACTTTGCTTCTCTCTATTCATGAACCTTCTATGATTAGCATAAATTATTCTTATAATTATTCAAATTTAATTCACCATATTATTAAAATAATATTTAGTCTACACCTCATTCACCAGGAGCACGAGTGTTGTAAATGAGTTTATTAATTTTGAATATCTGAGTAGATCACATGGTTAAAGGTGTAAAGCTCAGAATCAGAGTGTCCAGGCAACTACCTGCAGCACTGAGTTTTACATTAACTTTCCTGCTTCATACTTTGAACACTGAATAAATGTTGGATAAATTAATTGTCGTTGGTCCACTTATTCACTAGGCACTTTTGGAAGAGAAATATAAGTGAGGCAAAAGTATCGCATGCAAGGATTTGTAAGGGGAAGGGAAATGCAGGCCCAAAGTTATGAATGGAAAACACTGGAACTTTTCACAAGTTCAAATACGGAGACTTTTGGACTGAAGCTGTTAGAGAGATCTCAGTTAGTAACACACCTGTTGATAGGAAGAGAGCTCATGAGAGGGTGCTTCACTCAAAAATGTATTTGGAAGAATGCTGATAAATCTGAGCTGGCCCATCCAGTGCAACTCCTGCATGGGTACATTCATGGTCCCTAAAGTACCTAAACCAAGAGCTTGCTGTCTTGCTTCTTGTGCTGCCCTTAACCCCTTCCAAGACGTCTGTCCTTAATTTTTTTTCCTCTTTTCTCTGAAGGTTTAGAAAGACATTTTTCTCAATAAGAGTGGTGAGACTGGAACTGTGGAGAAGTTCTGGATGTTCCATCCATGAAAATGTTCAAGACAAGACTGGATGGAAATTTTATCTGGAGATTTCCAAAGGCCCCTTCCAACCCAAACCATTCTGTGATTCTGTTAAAAAAGCACAGGGGTGAGAGAGAAAGATGAGAAGAGGTATGAAATAATTTACATACCAAGGGGGAAAAAAAGTAAACTGGGAGTCTTTATTCTGAGGGAAAAAAAAAAAAAAGGGGATTTTTTTTTTTGAGGAAAAAAAAAAAAAAAAAAAAAAAAGAAAAGTTGTTTGGAAGCAACTAAGCAGAACTTTTTTAGCTAAGGGGAGGGAGATATGTCCTGTCCACCACACCAAAGCCCTGGCCCCCTGGGGAAGCCAGTGGCCTGAACCACTCTTCTGCAGCAACTGTCCTTGGAAAAACCTGCACGGAGGGGGTGCTCACACAGCTTGAACTTGGCCACCAGGACTGTGGGACCCAGCAAATATGCACTACATGGCAAGAGTGCTTTAAACCCAGCCACAGATGTTGAAAAAAATCAATGAAGAGCACAGACTAGTGAATAGGGTTTATCATCTGAAACAGTGGAAATGAGGAATTATTGACCAGCAGCCCTGTACCAAGGAGAATCTGGGAGTTGTTTTCTCTGTGATCTTTTTACCTGAGAAAGCAAAGCAAAGGTGTCATTTAAGGCACAAAAGAGTTCTTCCTGCTTAGTCCTTGATAACCAGGTGGCTGAACAGTGCACACCCCAGCCCTGGTGCAGCTCCCATCCCAGTGCACTCCTCTCTGAGCACAGGTAGGGGATATATGGGGATCTCCCCATGTCATGATGGTGCCTGCTGCCCACAGGGATTGATTTGAAATTAAATATTTTCTACAGATAATTGTCAAAGAGACAGGACTGTATGACAAAAATCTTCTGGTCTGACTCGGTAAGCAGTGTCTGGAGTCTTTGTTAATTCCTACCAATTTTAATGCTATATATTTACATGTTGTAGATACCATTTGCAATGTTTTTCTAGCTCAAAACGAACTAATGGAAGCACCATAAGATGTCTTTAAAGAGATTTCCTCTAGCTGGAAATTGAAACATTTTTTACAAAAGCATGAACACACTTGGATATATTCTCTTTTAAAAATCCAGACCCTAGGCAAAGCACGTATGATATTCTATAATGAGAAATGAGAGGAATAAATGTCTTCTTGTTTATAAATGGAAACCATACCTTTCCCCCTGCCCCAAGTATAGAACAGGTCAGAAGAATGAAAAGGTGCTTCGGTTATGATGGACTCAATCTAGAGGACAGGCCCTTTTGTTTGAAGGGACAGGCCCACAGCCCATCCTCACCCTGCTACTGTGGTCTGGAGGGCATCAGCCTCTAAAAGCTTTGTAACATCTCTTGACAACAATATGTTACATTCACTTTAATAATCTGTTATGATCAGTCCATCCCAAAATTCAATGTCTAGCTGAAGCTTTAGCACCACCACCCTGTGAAAATTCCTCATAATTTGAGTAAGATTTCAGTTATCACAGTTAACACTTGTCAAAGTTCAGATTTCTGTGAGCTCAAGTCAAGCTCTTATCCAATCAACCAGCTGCACATATTGAACAGTATCTAGTTATTTATGCTCAAACATACCATGAAAATACTGTTTCTGCTAATATAATTATGCAGGATGGCTGTTCAGATGCCTTTGCAAAATGAGCTCACGTTTGTGATTTAATTTACAGAGGACAAGAGACAATACTGTAAGGAATCCTAATTGTTCCTTTTTATTGGGGTAACCTGAATAGAAATGAAAAGTAATGTGCTCTACACTTCTATGGTTCAGGGAATAATCCACAAGAAAGCCTACTTTAAAAAAAAATATCAAAAGGGAAAGAGAAAGGAGGGTGTCAACTATAGATTAATAATACACAGACATGTCCACAGTGATCTGAATAATTCAGCACACAAAATTAAAGCATGTTTCACATCTGCCACCATAAAAGATAAAGCTATCCAGTCTGTTTTAAAAGTATAATGATTACAAGAGAACACTTCTGATTCACTCTCAGGTCTAGTTTGAGTGCCAACATTGTGGTACCCACAAAAGAAAATCTCAGAGCTCTGGGCTGAAAGAGCTCCAGCTATAAAGTTTTAATTACCTTCAAACAAGCATCAAACTTTTAAAAGTGCCACCTGTTACAAATAAACCCCGGTGGTGTTAAGCAATTGGTCAAGACCCCTGCACCCCTGGGACACCTTCACCAACTGAGGTGCACAAAACTGACCAGTGCAGTGGTGTCTCCAGCTGCTTGCCCGTGAGAACAACCCCAGCCTCACCCACCCTCCCTACCCCCCATCCTTTTGCACTGCCAAGCCTTCTTCTGCACCTGAGTTTGGGATTCCAGCCTAAAAAGCATCCAGACTTCTTGATTTGCTATGTGCAAAGTTGCAACAACACACAATCTGAGACACCAACTGATTCCAAATGCACTGGTTTTCCAACAAATGCTTCTCTTCCAAGTGGAGAATGACCGTCGGATAAACACCAAATGGTTCCAGTAGGTCCATATGTCTTTCAAATTTTCACCAAGATGCAAGGAGAAAGAAAATACACCAAGCAGAAAATTCCCTCCTACCACGTAGATGATAAGTGACAGCCATGGCTTTACTCTACCATGACACCTTAGGTACTCCACCAGATGTAAATGTGGGTCCATCTCTTTTGGGGAGCCAAGGAGGGATTGTGGGGAATTGCAGCTGCTGCTGCAAGACGACACTTTGATCCCAGTCACAGTGAACAGCCCCTCACTCCCACTGCTGAGAGGTACCAGCCCGTACCACTGGCAGGGACCCACTTGCTGTGGGCCAGGAGCTGCCTCTGTGCCAGCCACCCACGAGCCAGCTGGGGAGAAATGGCTCAGCACCTCTCTCTGGAAGAGCACCAGGAGTGTTTCCTGGAATCTCTGAAACGCTTCTCATAAAGTAACAGTACGGTTATACATGTCACTGCCTTGATATTTTATGTTAAGAGACCTCTTGCAAACAATACTTTTTAATAATATTATTGTTTTAAAAAATGCAGCAAGGTGCATATTTCTTCAGTAGGGGAGTGTTGCTGCAGCTAGTTTTTCAATATAAATTCTCTAAAGCCTTAAATGGGCCTTTGGGAAAAACAACTCGGATCTCCTCTAAATAAATCTCCACAAAATCTGCTGCATTGTTTTCGTTTTAGAAAGTTACTTATACTGGAAAAAAAACCCCAAAACCAAAAAACCTCCACCAACCTCCCCCTTTAATTAGAATACAGAAGTCACTGTGTTTTTCATCAGTGAACAACCAAATCCTTTCTTCTCTGGTCCTCTGGAGTATTAACAGGTGGCCATAGCCCCTAGCTGCATGAAACTACCATATGCTACAGAGATCAAAATTAATAAACTAACAGTACAATGTGCCAGTTTATTGTGCTTGCATTTAATTTTAATTTTATTCTTGGTGTTTTTATTACTAAAAAGACATGTTTGGTGATTTTTTAGCTTTAATATCAGTATCTTGAATTTTGAATTGCTTTTTTTAGCCTTGTACCAGGTAAGCAGGTATACAGAAATATATTTCTGACACTACATTTCAAAATACTACTTCATTTTTACTCCTCTATGACTCTCTATGCTAAAACATTAGCAGTTTCATACACTTTAAATGCTTTAACAGTGGAAAAGTCAACAAATTTCCTCTGACATATGATTATGTGCACAATAAAACATGATCTGAATCTCATTTAACTGTACAAATTCAGTTCTTGTTAAATACTAATAAGCCAGAACAAAGCACCACATACAACCTTCTGCTCCCTTCTCCACTTGGCACCTTTAATGGTTCTTTAAAAAATTTCTCTTTTTTCCTCCATAAAAACTGTTAATAGTTGACAAAGAAACCCACTGATGCAAATTCTAGATGAATATGGAAATCACAAAGCATATCTTCATGTGGAGTAAATGAGCATAGGGTCTCCAAATACAAACAGGTAATTCTGACCCTACTCTTCAGTGAGCTTCACTGTTGGCTCCTAAATTGAAGCATATGCCAAAAACTACACAAAATTCTGTGTCCAAGACCAGGAGGAAAACACTGTCCATATTGTAAACAACTTGCATGACAATTCTGGTCTTGAATTAGTAACCTTCTATTCATGTGAGTAATCAGTGCTCCAGCGAGTAGTTTCACTGGCTCCTCAGCCACTGCTTGTACACAGATGATGAACTGTAGAAGGGTTTTGTCCTGCTGAGTGGGGTGACTGCCAAGACTTACAAGTTTTATGTTGAAATTACACCAGCTCTTGACCCCTCTATTTAGAGCGTTTCCCAAGAGCAGCCCCAGCTGTCCTCTCTCCAGACTTTTCTGGGAGGACCTGCGCTTTGTTGTGTAACCCCCTTTCAGCTGCTCCTGGGCTAGGCTGCTTTCAGCAAGAAGTTCTGGAGACATCGGATACATCCTTATTTGCTCACCCTCAGGGCTGGTGCACATGGGTGCTGGGACGAGCAGTCCGTTCTGGGTTAGGGACAGGTTACACACGACTGTAGAGGCAGGGACAGCTAAGGTTTATCATGTGGCTCCAGGCCCATTCCCTCTTGTGCACAGCACTGAAACAATGGAATAAAATAGCAGAGTTCAGGGATTTTTTTTTTTTTTCCCTACCTTACTCCTATAACCTCCCAACGACTAAGAAAAACAAACGGCCCTTTTTGACAAGCTTCTTCCCCCAGAGCTTTTCAGTTTTTCTCCCCGTTCTCAAAGGCAAGGAGAGAAGGACCAGAGATATTAATCCTTCCTTGAAGTACTAACTCAAACCCACTGAAATCGATGCACAAACTTCCAGTGATTTTAAAAGACTCAGATCACAGCCCTCAGCAGCCATGAGCTGTCTCCAGCACACCATTCTGGAGAAAAAAGATAGGCAGGCAGATGTGCCTTCTGCTTCCCACTCAGGTAGGGTTGGTGTCAGCTGAGTCAAAACTGCTCACTAGCAGGGACCCCAGGACACACACTGGCAACTTCAAAGACACAACAGAAAACAAAGCAAAAAAGCCCACGTGCTAATCTGGTTTGTCAATATGCATGGACCTCATTGAATTTTGGGATTCATGCCTCCAAACACAGGAGTTGTGGGGTTTTTTTTTCCCTGGAAGAGATTGTTTTGATGTTTTCTAAATAAAGCATCTTCATGTTTAATTTCCAAATGACACTTCAAAGCTAGATGAATTATATCACTGGAAAGCTTTTCCATAAGGAGCTTTTCAAAGGATGCCAATTCTTGATTTTTGCAGGAAGAGAAAAAAATTGACCTTGTTTTTCACTTCTTTTTTTTAATTTCATGTTGCAGCTGGCATATAGTTTTGAATGAATTTTTTTGGTTAAAATGATGGAAAGACATCTTTTCACCTATGACACTGAAACTTTTAAGATAACACTAAAATAGGAATCTAATCCCCTAACCATTACTCAGGAAGAGGTCTATGAAAATCAAACAAGTTTTACCCTAGAGAAGGCAGAAGAATGAGGCTAAAACTATATATGATTTTTCTTCCATCAAGACAATCTTTTAATTTTTATCCCTTGTTTTCATTCTGCTTTATTCTTAGTTCCAATGGTAGCTCAGTGTAAGTTTTATCATTGATATATACCAGAATGCTCTTATGAATTTATAAGATTATAATATACTTCTGCTAATCTAAACATTTCTTACTTACAATGAAGCTAATGCTCTGTCTGTAAAATAATACAGGTACTAATGGTTAATACAATCCTAATAGACAAAATACAATAAAGAAACCCAAACCAAAAAAATATGTTGCAGAGAAGGCATCTCCCAATACCTCAGCCTTGCAGATCTATTTCAATTAACGTTTAAGGAGATCTGAAACACCGTAAAATAAATGTAAGTACTAAGTTTCCCCGAAACATAAACTGAACTGTAATTCCATTGCACGCAAACATATTCCATCTTCTAAAAGAGCTGAACTGTGGCTTCCAGTATTGGCAGAAGGCCCTCTTATAATAACATTACACGTATACTGCAGTTCCCTTGATGTCTTTCATATTTTTTCATAAACAAAATTACAGTGACAGTGCAGTTCATTACAGGAGGTTTCATTAAAGAACTGGTTTATTTTAAGAGAACACCAGCAGAGAACTGTCTTCAGGGATGGAACCGAGTAAAACGTCTGATTATGCCTCCACGAAAATCAGGCAGAAATTATGCAGGATTTTGACACTGTAACACAGGAAAATCCTCTTAACAGACACAGGGAACAAACTGTTCCACTGTGACAACACATTAATAAGCAGGTGCAGCCCTGTCAAGTTGCTGCAAAGTGACAAGTTTGGCCCTCATGAGACCTGGCCTCCCATTCTTTCCCAGGACAGGCTGTGCCCTGGCTCCAGCCCCCACTGCTGGAGGAGGGACTCCAAGACGGATCACAGAGTCATAGAATGGTTTGGGTTGGAAAGGACTTTAAAGATCATCCAGTTCCAAATACCCTACCATGAGTAGTTTTGCCATTCACTAGATCAGGTTGCTCAAAGCCCCATCCAGCCTGGCCTTGAACACTTCCAGGGATGGGGCACAGCTTCTCTATGCAACCTGTTCAGTGCCTTACCACACTCAGTAAAGAATTTCCTCCTCATATCTAATCTAAATCTACCCTCTTTTCATTTAAAGCCGTTCCCCCTTGTTCTATCACTACTTGCTCTTGTAAAAAGTCCCTCTCCATCTCTCTTGTAGGCCCTTTTCAGGTAGTGGAAAGGACTCTGAGGTCTCCCCAGAACTTTCACTTCTCCAGGTTGAACAACCCCAGCCCTCTCATCCTGTCTCCACAGCACACTGGCTCCAGCCCTATGACCATCTTCATGACCTTCCTCTGGACTCACTCCAACAGGTCCATGTCCTTCTTATGTTTGAGGGCCCCAGAGCTGGACACAGTACTCCTGGTGGGGGTTCTCATGAGAACAAAATAGAGGGGGAGAAGTTGTGTCAAGGTGCAGCAACTGGGAAACAGGAGCTTTTCCCTTGCCACAGTTGAGTACCATGGTGGGTGAAAACCATGCAACTCATCCATCTTTCGCTATTAGGGTTGAATCTGGCTCTGCAAAGAGCAGTAAAGTGGGGTCTCTCAGCAATTTCTTTTGTTTCTCCTTCCCTTGCCAGTAAGGCCAGCTCCTAAAAATACCACTGACTTCTGAGTGACTGGCTATTTTTTCCTCTTTTTTTCTTTTTTTTCTTTTTTTTCTTTTTTTTTGAGTCTGCTGCTTCTCTTTCACAAAAAAATAATCTCCAGTTTGGGATTAATCAATGAAAAGGTCACCTCGCTGCTCAGAGTTTTCAAAAACTTAATCCAACTAAATGTGATATGGTAGTTTTTTTAACTGTGTTTTTCAGTTGAATCAGATATGTTGTCTCCTATTGTCACTGCAATTTACCTCCCTAGTATATGCTGTTAAGACAAGACACAATCAACACCATCTATGACTTCAGGCAATGGGTTTGATGGAAGAGTAATTTCTCATTTTATTTTGTTGTTGACACTATTTTCACTCTGCTCTCTGGCATGACAGCTTTGAGGTATCTGTGATAAAGATATGCAGCCAAGAGCATTACTGGTTCAAAAATACTCTCCTCCCAGAAAAAAATTGGTTCCAGCATTGCAAAAATCCTATTTTTAATCTTCTTCCAGAAGGCAAACGTAATTGCCCTTTTCTATCTGGGTCCCGACAAAGTACTCAAAGTCACACACAAAAAAAAGCATTTCCCTGCTATCATTTCCCCTTAAGAGAGGGGCAGTGGTTGAGTACAGTGACCTATCTTCTTGCACGCTGAAATCCAGACACTGTGGGCTATGTCTGTAACCCAACCTGCAGCACAAAGCATCAAGCTATTACCTCTGACTTATGACCACAACACTTTTTAAATGTGAGGTCCTTTCAGGTTGTTATGTTTCCTTTTAACAACTTTCATGAAAAAGAATAGAGAGGGGCCCTAGGACAGATTTTCATCACTCCATGTGGTTGTCAGACTGCTTTCCTTTAATGACACTATGAATACATAACTCACTCCGGTTTCTGAAACATGTTTAATGCATGATATATTAAGAGCTGTAGAAAACACAATATTAAAATTCTAACATGAAAAATAATAGCATTATGGCTCATTACATTCTCTGTTGCAGCCATCTGAACTGTGAGTAACGTACTGTCATCTTGTCATCTTATTCTATAAGATCTGTGATCATGTTGTACATGGTGTCATTTATTTCACAGAGGATAAAGTCTTCAAGTTCTGAAGTAGATCATAAGTGTTTGCTACTGGTCACCTGAGAAGTACACTCAAATCTAGATCTGCAGAATCAAAAGAAACCAAAGAAAATCAAGTCAAAAGTGGAACACAACCTAACCAAAGCCTTACGTATGTAGTGGGATTTCTATTTCCAATCACGGTAGCAAATCTTGTTCATTTACTCAAAATACTTATACATTCACATAATGTTTTAAGAAAGTGTGTCTTTTTTTTGTTTCTTGGCTTCAAACAGTTCTGGTTGCTAGCATTTTAACATGGCTTTGAAAACACTGGTATCATCAACACCCTACCAAGTATGTCTTCAGAGCACATCAGAACTTCTCTTTCAGTGTTGCTTTTTTGCTGCTGCTACCTTTGCCCACCCTTTGATTAAGAGAAGTTCACACATTTCTGGGGGTTTACCAGACTCAGACTTTTCTTAAAAATGTTCATTGAAAACACCTGTTAGGTATTACAGTGATCCAGCACAATCTGTCAGAAAAGCACAAGTCCTCATTCAAAGTACATGCAAATGTCCCTGGAAATGCCATGGACTTTCAGTGGTTCTGTAATTCATTTAAATTTACATCTCCTACTTATTAAACATTTTCTGATTTAAAAAAATATTTATTGCCTCTGACCACCTCTACAAAAGCAGTAAAATGCCACATATTTTAGACATGCTGAGAGTGAGACAGACCTTCCCATTAAATTAAAATTCTATAATAAAAATTCCCAGTTTTGCCATGATGACTCTCAGAAAACAAGCTGGCGCTTTGGTATCCGCACTATTTCTGCCGTTTATTTTGCATCACTATTTTGTTTTACAGAACTAAAATGAACTTAGACCCCTAATGGAACTGCCTGAAATGCGTGGTCTTCTCCAGCCCAATATATAATATTAATAAAAGCCAATCACTGCAACCAACTTGGAATATCTGGCTGACAAAGCTGGAGTGAACTGCATATCTGTGCACACCCTCCCCGTCTCTGGGCATCTCAGAGGGGGCTGGCTTAGGGTAAATAGTGGTAGTCCTCAAATACATTTTCCTTGCTTTGTGGAACACTGAGATTTAGCAAGACAGAAGGCTGTCAGGTCAGGAATTTATCTACAGTTAGTGTTCTCTTCATAAAAAACAACAAAACCCGCCCTTTCAGAACCATAATATACATAAAGAGCCACAGGTGAAGACAAGGCCCCGGGGAGATCTAATTATGACCTTCCAGAACATAAAGGGGGCTTATAAAAAGGAGGCAGAGGGACTTTTTATATGGACAGATAGTGACAGGACAAGGGGCAATGGTTTTAAAGTGGAAGAGGGCAGAGTGTTTAGATTAGATGTTAGGAATAAATTTTTTACTCAGGTGCGGTGAAGCACTGGCACAGGTTGCCCAGAGAAGCTGTGGATGCCCCATCCCTGGAAGTGTTCAAGGCCAGGCTGGATGGAGCCCTGAGTGACCTCATCTAGTGAGTTGCATCCCTACTCAGGGCAGAGGGGGTGGAATGAGATGATCTTTAAAGTCCCTTCCAACCAAGCCATTCTATGATTCAGCAGGTAATTACTAGCTTTTAGGGTTCACAAAAAAAAACCAAAACACAAAACTCTTTCTAAAATAGCAAGTTCTGTAGATGACGCTTTTTCTAGCCCCTATGGTGGATACAACAATGACCATGTTTATTTTGGTTTTGCACTATTTTTGCCACCTGTTGAATTTGTTTGTGGAGGGTGAGTGATTTTCAGGTAAACCCACAAGCATTTGATGAGGACACATGGCCAGAGCTTCCAGTGGACAACTCTAGGTAGGCCACAGAAGCCCGTAACAGCCAGGGAAAGGCAGTGACTCAGGAGCAATTCTGCACATTTGGGCTTCCAGACTGCCAGTCCTGGCCCCTTTCTTCACTGTCCTCTCTGCCAGCTCCCTGCCTCAGATGAAGGCAGTAGGATGTATCTTCCCAAAGGTATTCTAGCAAATGCGACAGGAGTCATTTATTAGACAAGACTGTACAAAACAGTTCCCTGTAGTTTAGCTTTTTCATGCATTCCCTGGGCTTTCCTGGGGGTGGGAAGAGGGAAGTGAGTTGCCTCAGGCACAACAATACTTTCAATGCTTTTCTTTTTTTTTTTTATGACTTATAAGCAGTATCTTCTCTTAAAAAATCACAACCTTTGAAAACAGTTAAAATTAAATTCCAAATCGAGTTTCTTTAAGTTATTCTTTCCCTGAAACCAACAAATGTTTCAGGTCTGGAGGGCAAACACACAGCACCAGTATGTTTCTGACTCATTAGTTTGCTTTTCTCCATAGGATTTAGATTGACATCTATTGGCCTAACTTGTGACACAACGGCCCAGTTCTTCAAATGTCAGCTCCATCGTCCCTGTTTTGTAAAGCGTCCCCTGGTATAGCAGCTTCAGACTCAGTGTTTTAAAGCAAAATAGCCCAGTCTAGTTTCTGCGGTAGAGCCTATGGATGTGAAAGCAATGTTCTCGTTATTTCTCCCTTTTTATTCATAACACAAAAAGGATCAAAGCCGAGGATTAGAATGTCAATATTTTTAAAAAAGAAAATGAAAAACAAAGAGCACTAAGCATGCATTGTCAGTCAACTGATTCAGTCCGAAGAATTACTGGCATGGGCACTAAAAACACATTTATTTACAGCAAGTTATTCAGAACATGGTTTTAATGCAAGTGAAATTAAATGAAATTTCCCAATGCTTAGATGTGTACAGATTAGGTCCATGTACACAGAATACCGTTGTATGTCTTTGTTCAACTACTTTTTCTTCCTTTTTTTTCCCTCATAAAATTCCTGTATGCTAACTGCAAAGATTAAAGCTCCAGGCTATCATAATTACAGGAACGTACACATCCCTTCAATCTCTGGGTAATAGATGTCTATCTCAAAATGGCTTTTGGGTAAAATCATGAACACAGGGGTATGAGGTTTGGTAGGGGGGTTTATTGGGTGCTTTAGGCTATAAAATGCAAATAAACAGTCCCCAAGACTGCCAGAGGTTTGGAACAGACTAATTTAATTACTGAAGGCTTAGTGTTTGAGAAGAGGCTGTAGATAGATCAATAATTTATTTATTAGAATAGGTCAATAGGCATAGAAGACATAATCATATAGTCAGCCTTTTCTCAGACAGTATAAAATGTACATCTCAAAAAGCTCTGCTACCACTAAAATTGGTTGTTCTTTTTTTCCTAAAGCTCAGGGACATTCAAATTTCATTTGGGTCACGTGAAAGGAGCAAAAGGAAATTCAGAAGATTATACAGAAACAGAGATCTTCTTTCTTAGCCACTAGCAAACTAGTGGCAAACATGTTTTCTGGCTTTGTTTCATTTCTGGAGGAGACAAAAGTAATTCTTCTTTAACCTGACCAGGTTCCTTTAGATTCCGAATTCATCTTAAACAAAACAAACCAAACCAAACCTTTAAATGTTAAAGTAAACAAAACAATACATTATTAGTTCACACTATTTTACAGCTTCTTATGGATGAAGAACTTTCTTCACTCTGTGCACAGACTGGTCACATGTTTGCAGTAACATGAGCTTCAGATAAGATCAGGTTCATAAAATAAAAATTGCTTCAAAATACATTAACTTTCTCCTATAACAGCAACAACTTCAATCCTCTGACTGTTGTCAGGAAACATTGTTTTTATTATTGCTGCATTTTGCTCCCTTCATGGGCATCCATGCTGTCAAAGGCTGAGATGTTGTACTAAAAATCTGTACTAAAAACCCTACCCTTCAAATTAAGGTCACTCAATGGGGCTTTTACAACCTCTGAGCAGAATATGGCAGCTCCTAATTCAACAACTTTGGACCTCACTAATTCTAGAATCAGAGATATCCCGGAACAGGCTGACCTCATTAATACAATTGACCTAGTCAATTTGTCACAAACCAGGGAGTACAGCTACAAGAAGTGGTTTGTTGTTCAATTTAAATTAATTAATTGCTTTCAGATGCAGGTAACACTTTGCAAACTGTTGTCATTGTGTTCTTAAAACTGTAGAGTCCAAGATATGCTCATGTTCCTGCCATTCATATATTTTTGTCAGTTTAAATACAGGAAACCAGGTTTCATCTCATTTTTCTGTAAAATACAAGTGGAAACTGCTGCTGTCTCTTGAAATAGATTTATAAACCCCAGAGATTTATTTAAAAAAAAAAACAACAACAAGCATGTAGCCATGAAAAGTGAGAGTGTCATGCCTAGACCTACCACGTGCCACCTATAAAACTGTAACAAGCATCAGGCTGAGTTCTCCTTCTTATTCACTTGGGGCCTGAACTTGAGGAAGCTTACATTCAAGTTGGTTAGAGCATGGTGCTAATAATGCAAAGGTCACAGATCTGATCCCTGTATAGGCCATTCAATGAAGAGCTGGACTCAGTGATCCTCGTGAGTCCCTTCCAATTCAAAATATTCTGTGTGATTCTGTGAATCATGTCAACAAACCCACATAAAACCAGGACCCAAAAAACTCCAGGCAGATCTGTCAGAAGTGAAACCCTTCCAGCAGTGACTTTCTTGACCATCCAAAGTTATTTTGCAACAGGCTGCTTTCTCTGTACACCTGCACAGCTCAGCATTTTAAGCCAACACCTCAAACATCTGAAAACCAACATCCAGGTGCCACATTGCCTTTACTCCTGATTGACATCAACCACGTTTGCCTCAGGTGCCAGGGAGAGCCATAGGTCAGCTGGGTCTTCCTAGATGGGATGGACAGAAGGATCTCAAGGCGGAAGGATTGGCTCTCTTTTCCCAAGTTGAATCTCCTGAGGACCTTGGATGAGATGTCAGTTCTCTCCTGACTTCACTCTGCCTGAAAATCTTATTTACAACAACCTTAACAGGTGTTTAAAACTTATAAACAGAAAGCATTGTTTTCAATAATGTTTTCAAGTAGTAGTACAGAACTGGAGGCTTTCCCCCCCCCCCCCAATATTGTTGTTTTATATGTAAAAATGTACTTTCAGACAAGGCTTTTGTTTGCTTGCTCTTTGTTGTTATTTAATCTTCCTCCTACATCTGTTGTGGCTCACCATCTTTGATGAAAATAAATACATCTTAACACACGCCTAACCACCCAAAATAAAACAACTGTAGCAGTGCAAACTGTAACTACTCTTATCAAAGATGTAATAACTAAGGGGGTTTTTTTTACCTCTCATTAGCAATAAACACGTTTCTGGTTTTCTACCCAAGTATTCCCATATGATACTTTCTGTCCTTAAGATCAAAGTCAAGTATGTTGAACTGGTGGTGAGTGGTGGGAGAGCTAGAAACAGGGGGCGTAAACAGACACCGAGGAGGCTCAGGCTCAATCTAAGGAGGAACATCCCGGGGAGCTGCTCCCACTAGGCTGCAGGCTCCCAGGGTGCAAGCCCCCACAGCACCCAGCCCTGGACAGCCACTGACTCCTCCTGTGAGGCCCAAACTACCCCAGTTACCCTTCTGGGTTATGATCTTGCCACCACGTGCTACCCATGACTTCACTTCTAAAGTGAAATAACCTTGAGTTGTGAAGCTGTCACGCCCATGTTAAAACCCTGTGGTACTCTCCTTCCCGAAGACACAAGTGAGATTGATTGCACTTGTGATTTGTTCATTTCCACAACTATCTTATCATTAATATCCCTCTCTCATCCATTTGCAACACCTGATAAGCACACAAAATTGATTATAATGTCCAATTCATCAGGTAAAATCTTCTGGGATAGTTGGGTTGTTTTTGTTGGCTTTTCCTTTTTTCCTTTCAGACTGCATACGGAGGGGAAAAACAATAAAGACCAGCAACAAATGTGGTTTCAAAAATTAATTAGCTCAACAAGAGGTAGAAAAATGTCTAACCTCATCAGGGCTGCCTTGTGCCAGTGTAAGAAATTACATGGTTGCCTTAGTGCCGATTCTAATTTATGTATCCAAAAGCACTATATCTCAGAGTAGATTAAGATAGCTACATGTTTCAGCTTTAAGTGCTCATCAAGCTGAGAGATAACAGAACTGATGAATGGGACATTTCAGATCCTTAGAGAAATGAGCACTATTACATAAAAAGTGTGATTTGAATTTGTCTTTCTGCTTAGGCTGCCTTCCTAACAGAATTTATAAATAGAAACAGAACTTTAAAAATCAAGAGCTGCCAGAGTGCTTTTTTCTTCATCATCTGATCACTGAAGTATAGGACTCACACAAATCCATATACTTGCATTGAAATAATCTGTGTGTTGTATCCTCTCCTCCCCAAATCAATTTATTACTAAATAGCAAATGGTAAGTGAAGTTATTATTTCAATCTGACAAAAGTGAGTCTCATGGTCATTACCCTATAAAAACTGAGAGAAACCAAATTCCTTTAACTGTTGAGAACCTTGAACATAAAATAACTGTGCTCCGGAGGACGGGTATGATATGCCATTAGTTTTTAATAAAGCAGTTTCCATAGCCTTGCTAGATTTACAGGCTCAGAAACCAACTACTGATGAATCAATCTGTTTTCCCCTGCTGAGATGTCAGAACAGACAGGGCCAGCCACTGTAATTGCAAAACCAGGCAGCAGTGGCTCTGTTAAGGGAAAGGCTGTATTGGACATTAGAGAATATGCCTTCATTCAGCCCCTGTATTACGTTCTGTAGAACAGTTGTTGACAATTCAGTTTAAAAGTGCATCCTCAGTCTCTAAAAGGCAGGAGTGAATAAAAAGCAAGTCTGCCTAAAGTTTTGGAATTGCAGAAAATGATCACTGAAAACATGAAAGCTGCTCATGGATTTTTTTCCTTTTGAAAAATACTACTGTACTGCATGGGACAGCCCTGATGGATGAGGATAGCAAGGTGACACCTGTAAAGTCCTTCCACCTGCACTTTTTAATCCTGTACTTCAGTTCACCTGTGCTTGCACAGCAACTATAGGGCCCCACACTGGTCCAGTTGCTGGCTAGAGTGCAAAACAATGAGGCAGAAGAGTGTGTTGATCCTCTCATGGTGCCTGATGGCTGGCTCGGTTTACAGGGACAAATGCCTGCTCCCCTCATTGTGTTATTACACAGCAGATTGTTTTATTACTAGTCTGTAAAAGACTGTTCTTGTTTAGGGCATTGCCTAGTCACAAGCAAGGTGAAAAACCTATGTTTCTATTTCCTGCATGGGAATCTCAGCTTTGACACCTGAAGGACCTTCTCCCCCTCCTTTTGCAGTGACCTTGGTGTCTGCAGGGCTGTTGCTCTCACATATCCTCACTCCTCTCTTCTCTGGTTCCAATTGCTTCAGCGCAATAACTTTTTCCCCCCTGCTTAACTGTTTTATCCCCAGGGTGCTACCACTGTCCCTGCCGGGCTCGGCCTTGGACAGTGGCAGGGCCATCTCAGAGCTGGCTGGGGTTGGCTTTGTCAGATATGGGGAGCTTCTGGGCAGCTTCTCACAGAAGCCACCCCTGCAGCTCATCTGCTACCAAAACTGCCACACAAACCCGGTGCAAGAGACAAGGAGAAACCTGAGGTGAGTCCAGGGCAGCTCCAGGATGGTCAGGCCAGGAGCAGCAGCCCTGAGAGGAACTGCTGGGCGACCCAGACTTGCTTAGCTCAGGGAAGGGACCAAAACCAGCAAGAAACATGTTCAAAATGGCAAAGTAAAACAGAACCAACAGAACTGCAAAACCACTCACAAACTCAAATATTAATCTCTCAAATCCTATTTCAGCTCACAATGTATGGAAATTATCTGCTATTTTAAGTATGCTTGTCATAGGCAATTATAACAGCCTCTCAAGGCCAGTGTTTTCAGAGTTTATGAGAGGTTCTCAGGTACAACTTGTAGAAGAAAACATATGCTACAACTATTTCTCTGGATGACCTCTAACTACCCTGGTTTGTAGAATCTATTCTACACAGAAATAGTTTTAGACAACCTATTTGTGTAGTCCAAATAGAAAAGATAACACTTCCATCTATAAAATTAATCTTACAGGTACAAAAGGTTCTGATCCCAGATAAAGCACTGGAGCAGTGTTGTATGTGTGCAGTTATCCAGAATGCTGGTTAAGTTTTACTTGAAGTTTTAGCTCTTGTTATCAAGATGAAAAAGGTCTTTGAGAAAAAAAAATGCAAACAAACAAAACAAAAGCAAATCAAAACCTACCAACATGAAAACCAAACAAAACTCCATAAAAACAACCAGCTAAAAGAACCCAAACAAAACCACATACCCAACTCCCCGAAAAAAAAAAAAATTACAAAACAAGAAAAACCTCAATATACAACCTCCCCCAAGAACAAAGAAAAAAGCCCACACCACCAAAACCTTTCCTTTACCACTCCTTAGTACTTCCATGGTTAAAAATACTACAAGCTTAGTCTTATGTGGTACTTGGCCACGTGGAATTTCAGGTCTGCCAGAAGTGAAAAATATTTCAAGTCCTCAAGAGCTGAACTTGATTTCAGTTCTAAAAAAGAGGAATTTGTCCAGGTTCAGAATAGATGTAATACAGATCCTTATCAAGTCTGCTAAGCACTAAAATGAACTAATACAAAAGCTTTAGTTTACTATCATATTTGTCTGAAATGCACTCTATAAATTTGCTGGGAATTCTGCCAGAGATAGTACAGAATTTCTGAATGACAGAGTGAGGGTGTTTCTTCATTATATGAACTTTCAAGACCACAAATACAAGCGGAAACCTATGTTTTCAACCTAATAAATTCACTAACTTGGTGCTTACTAGAGCGGTGAGATTTTATGATCGAAAGCAAATTATTTTCTTTCACTCAATTTACCTCAGCATAATTAAAAGACCTTAAATGGTTACAAGTGATGATAGGGAATTATTTCCCTGGAAGACACTTGGGCTTAAAGTTTTAATGCTTCTCCACACAAATAGCTACCCAGAAATTCCACTCAAACGCCTAGAAGGGATGTTTCTGAGACCTGTTCTCACAGTGCGGGACACCAGCACTGCAGCAGCTACTAACAGGGAAAGGCAATATACTATTCAGCCCTAGTGGAACTAACTAAAAGGATAAATAAAGCCAGGAGCAGCGCCTTAGACAGGAACGTGAGCCAAATTAAGTCTCTCATGATAACTCAATGAAACTTTAATACTTCATTCTTACTGTTCCCACTGAAACTAATTCTCCTGTATTTAGGAATTAGTCAGAAATTGCAGCAAAACAAATACAGTATCCACAGCATATAAACTTACCGTAAAAAGACTATCCAACAGTCAGTAATGCACAAATAAATCTTTTTAATTAAGTTTTTTCATAGAGAGCTCAGTGTGGGTTCTGCTGTGGTTTTGTTGCAAACATTATTTTTCAAATATTTATTGTTAGCCCATGCATTTTAAATATAATTTTTAAAGTATCTGTCCTAAGTTGACTTTTATTTTAAATGTTTTGCTTTTAGTTCGCTTTTTTATTGCTTGCTCCCCAGACAGTGTAACATGTTCCTCAAAACATTTATAAAGTACTCAATTAAAGGCTGGGAGAAAAAGTAACAGAGCAAAAGAGTCAAAAGTTTTTACATTTTTGGATTCACTTCTAAACACTGCCAGTTCCAACCAGCTATGAAGATATATACTCACAAAAAGCATCAAAACCACGTTACAAGTCCTGAGTATCACTCAGCAAATATTTCACATTTATGCAAAAGTAAATAACCCTCTATTGTTTTTGTGAGATTCACAGGTTGTTTCAGACATCCAGAGTCACTGTTATCCCCTAGATACATGTCTGAAAATCAATTTTAGATATTTTACAAAACCTGCTATTTAGTGGTTAGGGTTTTTTTTTTTTTTTCATTTAGATGAACTGAATTCTCAAAATAGTTGCTTGGCAAAATATTCTTTCAATTTAGCTATAGCTTCAGAAATAATGGTTGCTTTATTCTGGGAACACTTGGGGAAGCATTCCAGGAATAAGAAAATTAGGTGCACATATTGGAAGCTTGTTCATTTTTACTGCATTTACAAGTCTTTTCTTCTTTCTCTGCAATTACAGCATTCCGGTGCAACAGTCTTACCAGATATATATTCAAAGCACACTAAATTAGCTCAGTTTACACAAAAGTCAAGTCTAAAGTTTCAATCTCACTTAAAAAAAATATAAAGAAGAAGATTCAGTAAACTGCCTTTGTTCTGAATTTCAGTAGCTCTGCTGTGAATGCCACTGGAGGGAGAGGAGGTGATATCGCTGCTGCAGCCCTCAGCCTTCATCCTCCCCTTCTCCGTTTTTCCTTCACCTTCACAAACCCAGCCCTAATTACCTAGTGAGAAACTGCATGTATTTACACAGGGGGAATGATGCTGTTGACTCAGGCAGATTTATATGCAGGTCAAGTAATAACTACACACATGGTTCCTTCTGGGACTCGGGGTTGGTCTGCTGCCTTACAGCACAGAGAGTGTCTTCACACGTTCTTTAGAACTGATGCTTAGAATGATACTACACTCCGTTATGTTCCTTTACACCACAGGAAATTTGCAGGGAAGAAAAGGCTCAATACTCCTTGAAAGTGTTGAGAATGACAGTGGTTCGGGTTGGAAAGGACCTCTTCAAAACAGCATAAAGGACAGCAGATTGCACAGGGCCAAGGATCCCATAATCTCTCTGGGCTTCTGCTCCACCATCTGGCCACCTCCACAGTGAAAAGCATTTTCTTCACTCCTGATCTGGATCTCCTGCATTGCAGCTCATGTCTGTTGCCTCTCCTTCTTTTGTTGTATAGGTCTGGGAAGAGCCTGTCTCAGTCTGTTCTACAGCTACCCATCAGGCACAGCAACAGGATGTCCCCCAGTCCCTCTCAGCAATTTCTCACCCGTCTTTTAATCCAGCTCATATTTCATCCATCTCTCTGGATGGAAACTATGGAAGACAAGGTCAGAGGCCTTGCTAAAATCAGAGGTAGGGAACATCACCTGTTCTCCCCTTACCCACACAGCCAGCCACCCCATCAGAGAAGGCAACCAGAAGGTCAGGCTCATCTTGCCCATGGTAACTCCATGCTGGCTGTTCGCAATCACTCTCTTGATACTTATGTATTTGGACACAATTTTCTAGGAGGATCTGCTATATAACTTTCCCTAGATCCTCCTTGTCCTTCTTGAGGCTGGGAGCAATGTTTGCCTCTTTCCAGTCATTGTGAACCTCTTTGAAGATGACAGAGAGTAGCCTCGCAGTGACCTCTGTCCGCCTCTCCCCCAGCACTCTCTGGTGCAGCCTGCCTGGTCTGTCGGACTTGTGTGTGTTCAATTGGCCTAAAAACCATCAGTCTTGATCTTTCTCTGCTCTAGGTAACTCTTCACTCCCCTGAACTCTGCCACATGGCTCAGAGGCTGAGCTAAGGCCAGAATTTACCAGGAAAAAACAGGAAGACACAGAAAAAGCTGAGGTAACCTATCAGTCAGTATATTCCCTGCTCCTTTGTGGAGTGGGCTCCCATTTTTCTTAGCCTTTCTTTGCTGAAAGGTATGTAAAGAAATTTTTACTTTTGGCCCTCTCATCCTTCCCAGTTTCAGCTTCAGCTAACTTGAGGCTTTCCTACACCCCTTCCCCATCCATGCAAGCTTGGACAATCTGCTTGTGTTCCACCCCTGCCACCCTCTTTGGTGCACTTAAGTTTTATGTGTGAGCTCTGCTTGTGCTGATCTCCTGTCACATCTGCTTGATTTCCTGCAGCTTGGACAGAACTGTCCTTGTGCTCTGAGCCCCTCTGCCCTCCAGGGCAGTCTCCCATGGGATCCTGCCAAGCTGAAATCTGCTCTCCTAGATATCTTTTAACTGGATTTTACAGAATTCTTTATGTTAAACTACTGCACTACTAGTTTAACAAAAATGTTGTTTATCGTTAAAAACCCAAACCTCTACAAACAGATTAACTACAAAACCCAAGTGTTTTTGTTGCATGTATTACACTGCCTTGACTTTCTCAGAACCTCAAACAAACCAGGAATCTGTATTTGTTAGTCACTCAGTAAACAGTACAGTCTCAAGCAATGAGTGCAAAAGGACACATCTGTGGAAATGAAAAAATGAGAAAAAAACAATATTATCCTAAGGCTGCTATTTTTGTACCAACAATGTGGACATGTCAGTTTATTCTGAACCTTTGACCAGTTGATTTACCATAAAATCAATTATATGAGACTGTGCCAAAGTCATTAGTGAGGCTAGGTTCTAAAGTCAGGATGAAATACAAGTTTGTCTGGGAAGAAAATCCAAATCTTTAAGTCATTCTAATGCTTACAAACTAGGGTACAATATTTTCATTGGTTTTTCTTTGACCAATCTTCAGTGACTGATATCCAATTACAAAATGTTCTCTCTACAAACATTAAATTGTGCTAAATAAGTGGGGTTTTTTTAAAAAATGAATAGAAGTACAGAAAGAAAATAAGTCAATTTATATACTGGTGTTGTCTCTTATGGTGTAATTTTTACATGTATCACACAAGCAGACACAATTTATATTAAATATAGCCACAGAAAATAGTATTTTATAAAGGATATAAAAGAGGCCAGAAGACTTGTCACCACTTTCTAGTTAACTATCTGCTTTTAAAGATAAACCTGTGTTTGGGATCACCTCTGGACAGAGGCTGCAGGTGGCAGACAAAGGACTCCCAGAGAGTCAGGAGCATGACGGGACACTGTGGCACTGCACACTTGGGCAATTTTGTTGTTATGGCTATTACCTGTTGTTACTATTATTAAGGAAGATAACTTGCACATCTGGAAGTAAAACGGGAGAGTTTTTCTGGGTAATTTAATTCTTTATTTTTGTTTCAAAGTTCTACACCTACAGATAGAATCACAGTAAGTAAACTGATGATGCTCGGAATTTTAGTGTCTCTGAAAATAAGGGTTCCCTTTTCAGTACTTCCTGCATCCACTGTAACGGGAACTTCTGAAGGATTCAGTGTTCGGTCTTTCAGACAGATTTTACATGGCTTACTTTGACTGTACAGAGATACAGTTGGAGCCCTGTAATCTTCCTATCACACCCAGCTGGAAGCTGCCTGATACATCAATCTAATGCAGTTGGAGACTGCTGCTTTCAGCCCTTCCCTGTATCCATCTATCAGTTGTATGTCCAGATCAATGAGAAACTGATTACTCTGCTGGGGAAAAAAAAAAAAAAAAAAAAAAAAAAAAGGTGATAAAATAATTGTAATAGGCTTCTGATGACTAAAAATCACTGATCTACTCTAATGGAAATCCCAGTTTTACAAGAGAACTTCAGTACATAACAAAATGTTGTGGATGGCACATAATATCTTGCTAAGTATCCAGAATACAGTTGTTACTTAAAAAGAGAAACCATACAACACTGTCTAATTTCTACAGAAATATCCAGAGGAAAGGAAACATAAGAAACTTGAAACTCTTGCTTTTTCAATAAAAAAAGTCAAGTCTCATTGAAAGAATCTACCATTAACTAATGTTTAAATTAAAGTCTTTAATATAAAAATACTATTATTTTTTAATAGCAGATTAAAACTTAATATCTAATTTTATTCAATGTAACCTGAAAGCACTCTTAAAAATAATTAAGCTGAAGAAGAATAAAATATATTGGATAATCTGCACATCTGAGCAAAGAGTTGCATGAGTCATAAGGGAGAATGACAAAGGCACAGAATATCAGGAGGAAAATTGAGCCAAAATTGAGAACAGCTTCAGAACCAGAGGACAGAGGAAGAATTACAAGGAGAGCCAAGTCACAGGATATGCATGAAGGAACAGGTTTTTGTTCTGTCCACGAGCCTAGAGCAAGCATGTAACGAAAAATTATTTACAGACATGATAACTAAAAGGTTAATTACAATGTGTTAGGGTAATCACCCAAAACCCAGTAACAAGTTAATCTCATAAAGCATTGTAGAATTAGACAAATAAGGAACTAAAGTTATCATCCTAGCGTTTCTATGGAGTCAGTTTATTTTGCACTTCCTGGGTATTAAACTGTTTGTTAATGTGCATGTTTTCTTCATGTTGCCCTGCAGGGCTTCTATAAATACTGCATTCATTAACTCATATGTACTCTTCTCCTGTCACGATTTATCCATTACAGAACTAAACCACATCAGCAATGTATTAATTATTTCAATGACTTTGGTAGTGCAAAAAGCTCAAAAGACAGATTTGTCAGATGTCAGGTATTGTCACTGTCAGATATTTTGGGCACAGGAAGAGAAAAAGCAGTTTTTCAGACTAAATTCTGTAAGTTTGTGTTAGTTGTATGCTAGTTGTATGTGTTCTACCGAGTACCTGTGAATTAATTGTTTTAAATGCTGTTACTTCTTGAAGTCACTTTCTCTGAATCCTTTGATGATCCCATTTTCTCAACAGAGGCAGAGTGTTTGAGTGGCACAATTTTTTTTCCTCTAATTACAAATTAGCTTTTGTGTGCACCAGACCAATGTCTATTCTTCTTTTTAATGCCACCTTTTTCCTTCATGCTGTTTAAAAGGGTAAACAAGGTTACAGAATTACTTAATCATCACACCTAATTGCCCATGTATCCCTTGCCTTTATGTAGGAAAATTCATTTACTGTTCTGTGAACTGAGTCAGACGCAGCAACGCAAGGCTTTGCCTTCTGTCTGCATATGGGCTACTGGTGATAATGTTTGGGTTTGTTTGCCTTAGAAGCAAAGTCTACACCAAGATGCAGCAGAAACCACGTGTAACTTGGGTGCTTGTGCTGCATGGCCATGGCACAGCACAGTCCCCACATCACACACCGTGCCTGCCTTTGCAGTGTGACAGCACAGGTACCACTGGTGTCATGGGCTTCATATGCTGTTACAACTTGCATGACAAACAGACTCTTAAACATCCATCTGTCTTTCCTGTCTGTGGTTCAGCTGAACAATTCCAAAAAGGTATTTCGGGCGAGAGCAGTAAGTTTATACTATAAACATGGATTCTTGTGAAGAGGGGGACCTGTGTCATCTGTCAAATTAAAATCAACTTGAGCACAGCAAATGACATGCACCCCTTTGACAGAGCTACTCATAACAGCTTAGACAATAAGACTTTGATTCTGTGTTGCTGGAGGATTCAGAAGTGTTCATTAAAGAGCAGAGAGGTGTTCACAGAGCATCAGAGCCTCCAGCGTCTTCTAAATAGAACTAATCAAACAGTTGGGTTTCAGATAAAAGAACATCTAAACAAGTGGCGGCTGGATGTTTGTGTTCTCAGCTACTAATGCAAAAAAGGTTTATTTCTAAACATCTTTGACACATGGCAAGAAAAAACGTATTATTTATAATGATGCTCGTGTGGCAAAAAAATAAAAATTGGGGAAAAAAATCACTTAGTTAGTATTTAGGCAACCGGATACAGCTGGAAAAAGGCAACAAATCATGAATAGGCAAATCATCACAAATTACACAACACATGTATTAGGTATGTATGAGACCTCATCGCTCTCTACAACTCCCTGAGAGGAGGTTGTACGCATAGGGGGGTTGGTCTCTTCTCCCAGGCAACCAGCAGGAAGACAAGAGGGCATGGCCTTAAGCTGTGCCAGGGGAGGTTTAGGTTAGATATTAGAAAGAAATTCTTTACAGAGAGAGTAATCAGCCATTGGAATGGGCTGCCCAGGGAAGGGGTGGATTCTCCATCCCTGGAGGTTTTCAAGATGAGGCTGGACGTGGCACTTAGTGCCATAGTCTAGTAACCACCGTGGTGTTGGATCAAGGGGTGGACTTGATCTCAGAGGTCCTTTCCACCCCGTCTGATTCTATGATTCTATATTTGGAATATTTAAGATAAAGGAGGGAGAGCATCATTGGAACACAAGTGAAAAACAACACTTCACCATGAGGCCTTCTCATGTAAAAACAAAGTGATATGTTTTAATATTTATTTATTCTTTTATGAAAACTATTCTGCTGCCTGTAAATTAGTAATATGTGAAGGATATACATAATTTATGATCTGATAAATATTTTATTTTTTCTGTTTATATCAACGATTCTTACACAACTAAAGCGAAACTGTATAGTTTGCTAAGCATTTTGGCCCTATTGCAACTGTAACTTAAAAAATGTCCTTCTGGGCAGGCTCTGGGCTCTGCAGGTCCTCTGAAGGCAGACCTCCAGTGAGTGGCAGTGACATGGGCTCAGATGCAGCATCCTTGGCCACATGCTCAGTGACAGTGACCTGGTTGATTTGGGGGGTGAGGTGGCGTGGGAGGTGTTTGTACATAATAAACATGACTGACTAAGTTGTTTCATATATTGGAGGCTAAGTGAGCTCCCAATGAACTTCTATTCTTCATCCACAAGTCTATTGGTGCCAAAACTGCTTAAACTCTTCGGCATCATGGGTATCTTAAAATCCCCTCTTTGACCATAGTCACAAGACACTGCACTAGCCAAGTGAAATCCTGCTCAAGCCAAAAGTCCTCTTCTATATAAGCAACTACAAACCTTCAGGGGAGATGGATACCCTACCTTGCTGCCAGCAGAGAACAATCTCATCTCACAACAACAGGAAAGATAAAGAGAAAATCAAGTTTTGATAATTCCAGTTCTCATCAGTTCTGTCTCTCACTCACCAGACTACACAATTTTCCTAAATATAAACTAATTATTTGCAGAAGATAAGCTACACGCACGCATATATATCTAAAGAGTATGTGTAAGTGTGCGTGTGTGGTATACAGATAAACATATAAAAGAAAAGCATGACATTACCTCAACTACTCAAATAATAACCTCTTGTGCCCCCCCCCCATGCATAAATAGCAATGGTTCAAAATCTGTAACACATGTCAGTTTTTAGGTCACTGGACAACAGCCCACGCAGAGCAGAAGGGATTGAAAATTAATGCTGCTGCTGGAGAGAAAAAATACGAATAAAGCCAAGAAATTATAACGCTATAAAGACATGTAACACTATTAAACAACATTTCTTACCAGATTTCTTTTTATTTATTCATTTTTGACTGAACATTTCAATTTCCTCAAATGTACAATATGCAGAAAGAAAATGAAATAGGTTGTCATTTTGAAAAAAAACCCTCAAACCCTGTTTCTATGGTGGTTTTTTTTGAAGGCAGCATTCACTTACATGCTAAGTAAAACTAATGGCAGCTTGTATCGCAATCATTATCACTCATTCCCTGTAGCAGGGGAGGGGCATTTATATTAATGAAAACCATGAACTACCAACTTTAGCTGGTAGAGTGTAGCTGTTCAATGCAATAGTTGTGACTTGCTGTTTTGGGGATGGATTTTTTTTCTTCTTGTCTCAAGCAGCTATTGAAAGATTATGCCTGGAAAACAACCAGCTGTTACTAGATTCAATGTTTGTTTTCATTCTGGTTATTTTTGGTTTGGTGGTTTGTTTTTTTTTTTTTTCCTCTCAGTTNTTTTTTTTTGGGGGGGGGTGTTACTCATCATGCCTAGAATAACTTTCAACCTCCAATTAAATACTTCCCTCTCTGCTCATGAGCTTCTAAGTAGTTCTTTGAAAACAGAGGCCCTAAACAATATGCCATTTAAATGCTTAACTCGTAATTTACTACTAAAACATTTTGTTTTCCCCCCATAGGCACAGTGCTTGTGTGAACACACCCATTTTCCCCAAAACCATTGTCGCTGCCACATCATCCACTCTCCCTCTTTTTCTGTCATTTCTCCCTCTTATGCAGTAGTGAGATTTTGACAGACACAAAATAACACAGCGGATGGTTTTACAGGAGTTTAGAAGCTAAGCGGAAACTTCTCTGGGAAAGCCACTTGTCCTGACTCATCCTGTCCCAAGGAGTTTGCTGTCAGGCAGTGGAGGTTCTCCTGCTGCTGCTCCCAGGGGAGAGAGGGATGAGCTTCCAGAGGTAGTTTGGGCGGCACTTCCTGCTCCTGAATGCTGTTTGGAAGTACCAAAGCCAAGAGGGATCCGTCTCTCCCTCTGGGGTTAGCACACTTATGCCTTTCCTGTGCTGCTGTGGCTGTACTCCCTTTCCTCCCTCCTGAGCAGAGGGTGGTCTGACCTCCACTGGAGGAATATCCTCATGGAGCTCAGCATCATTTTTCCAGTCTTGTGGAGCTCCTGTAACACCTGGTCACCAGGATGAGAGGAAGTCATGACCAGAGAGAACTGCAATACTCCCCCAAGACAAGAAGTTAACATGAGTTCTCCCTCATAGACCCAGCATAGCTGACATGCCAAAATCACCAGTCAGCTAACAAGGTACTGCAGCCCCCCACTCTCTCCCCTCCAGGCACTGTAATGCATGCAGTAGCCAAACACACCAGGTAAATGTGGGGCTTCAGTGCTGCCACAGTCACCTGCATCCTAGACAGATAAAATGGTGGGAAAGGGCAGAAATCAGGCAGTTGCAGGCCTGGTATTAAACTGAAAATCAACCTCTCATTGCTAGCACTTTTAGAGCAGTGTTCACGATCGCTGCAGGGTGCCATTTTCATCTCTTCTTTGATGTGAGAGAGGTGGTGCATTAGAAACAGGAATGAAAGGGGCAGGTTTGGAATCATTAAGTAAACTCCCTGTCTTTTAAAAAGGAAATGTTCTCGAATTTATTCAGTCATTCATCTCATCTGGACAAGTTAAAGCAAAGTATCTAGGAAGAGAAAAAATCTCACTTCACTTTAAGATATACATCTAGTATTGCAGTAGCCTCCAGGTTTGACCGACTGCAGTAAGAGCTATAGTTTAATTAAGCATTACAGCTTTTATAGGGTGTAATTGGCCTCACATCTAGTTCATTAAAGCCACAGCAGAACCACTGTGACAGTACAGCCATGAGCAAGTTCATACAGAGCATTAGCAGTTCAGCTTCCCACACATTAAGTTGGTGAATGTTTTCTGAACAGAGGAGATGAAATGGTGCCAGCTAGACCCTCTCAAGTCTGTATCCAGAAAAATATTCTAAAGAGAGATGACCAGGAGCAAATAGACAGTCTCCAACCTCATTACTCCCTATGCAGCTCAACATATGTCAAGTGTTTGCACTAGGCAAACTGACATTTTAGCGTACCGTTGGTCTACCCTGGAAACCTGATATTTATAATGTAATAATTCTATATCTGGCCCCTGGAGCAGGTGCAGTTAAAGGAATATCAGTTATTAAAGAGAAAGTCTCCATTTGGTGGCATTTTGTAGGTGGAAGTCTTTTGAGACATTCCTATTACCTGAAATGTTCACTAAATGGTTTTACTCTGCTGGCGACTTTGTGATAATCTGAAATAGAATACTTATCCCTCTGCCTTACAAGTGCTTGCAATTCACAGACTTTACCAAGGTGTAGGCTTCTGCGTGGATCTCAGCATTTCCAGAAGCAGATTTTCCAGAAGCACGTTCTGCCTATGGCTGGAAAAATAACCCTTGGCTGTGGCAACCTCTCTACCACTGTCACCTTCTTCTGCTCTGTATTTTTAGCTTTTCTTCATCCACCCTCACCTCTCCATCTTCTGTCTTCTTTAGGCCATTTTACTCTCTTTAAGTTGCTTTCATTAGGAGAAATATCCAGGTTTCTTCTCCAACAAGAACTAATTTTCAGGAGTAACCTCCAAAGGCCTTTGCAGTCAGTGGACCGTCTTTGTATTAATCCACTTTTTCCTTAGTGCTGACAGGCAGAGCTCAAAGAAATTCACTTTCTTGAGGTATATTGGCATGGACTTCCCAAGGCAAACAGAAACCCCTGCCACCTGCTCTCCAGGTGCATGCAAACTTGCTCTGCCAATAGCCTCAGCCAAATACAACATGTATGGCCCTGGTGAGTAGCTGAACTACTAAACTATAAAGCCAGTTAAAAAACCCCACAAAACACTGTTAAAGCCACGCTACTAAGCCTAATAAGACCTATTTATCACAGTGTTAGCATGCCCATGTTTTAGTGCATCTGGAGCTTGGTCAGAGTAAACAAATCTTCACTCTGAGTACTGACAAAAGGAGCTTGGATCTGTCTGCAAAAGACAACACAGGAAGAGGCTGATGTTATTGGTAATAACAATGCTGAAGCTCAACAGGGCACTGAAAAGGCTATGGGGAACTGAGAGGCTTGATGGCATATTAATAGGTTTTTTCTAAGTTCCTCCCAAATAATATTTGTCTTCGGCAGTGCCTTCAGCAGCAGAGGCTTATGTCCAGAAAAATTTCCAACCTTTCACAAAGGCTGCTGCATAACAACACTCCTATTCGTTCTCCAAAAATAAAACAATTCAAAAAACCCCACTTGATTAGTCTTGCTGAAAGCGGATAACCTGTCAGCTTCAATATCACACAATACCTGCACTAATAGGATTTAAATCACTTCTAGGAACTTGATGAGCTGTTTCTGTGTTAATGTGGCCCGACTCTGCACTGAGTTTCACAGCTGAAACCTTGTTGAGGTGACACTCTCATTACCATGAACATAATTTAGACAAGTATTTTTAAAACAGAAGGACTTCCCACACACATACTGTAAGAGATGTACAAAGGGCTCTGTTAACACTTTCAAGCATCTTGAATGCTTAAATAATTATTGACCACATTTTGACCATTGTATCAAATATAAAAGGCATGAAAATTATTTGGATAATTGAGAGCATGAATAAAAAATGATTGCTAAATTGGATGCCATACAGCTTATAGCTGAGAATAAAGTCTCTGTTGTGTGGGTTTTAGAAACTTCATGAGACTAACTTCCTCAGCACAAGGATTTCTTCTAAAAAAATAAAAAAAGTATGCACTTAAAGCTCAGGGTACACAGAGAGTTTTCATATACTCAGGAGTTCTACTGAACTCTGAGCAACAGCAAGTAAATTCGGTCTCCAAAATATGTTCAAGGCAGTATCCAGCATCAAAACACATTCTAGGAGAAGGAAAACAAACAATAGGGTAACCTAGAGCAAACTCTAGTAGTCCCTAAGCTCTCAAAAATCAGTGAAATAATTTGCCAGTCTTTCCTTAAATTAAATGCCCAATCATTAGAATAAGCACTAGTCAACAAAGCTATGTATTACAGCAACAGTAAGGGAGGTTTTTAATTGTTGATATTTTTTAATTACTAATAAAACTCTGTTTATACATTTACCTATTTGAAACATGTATGCTAGGATGCTAAAATAAGCTTAAAGATTCATGACTCAAATCTATGTCCAAAACAGACCACTCACACACCTCCCATCTTTTACTTACCATTGTGATGCAGGTGAAACAATGAACTGAAAGAAAAATGCAGAGCACGCAGTGACCACCAGTAGTGAATGAACACACACAGAGCTTCAGATCATCTTCTAGAGCTGAAGGAAACTGTTTCAAAAAGCCATTCGTCTACAATGAGTTGTAGCAGTAAGAAATTAAATAAGCAACGTGCAATGCATAGAATAATGAAAAGTCCCAATATAAGAGACTTGTCAGATTTGTCTGTGTGTGTATGAATAGAGTTCAAAAGCATAATAACTTGGTTATACCTCAAAAGGTGGAGGAAGCCTTAGGTTGACATGCAGACAGATGAACATCCCAGTTGTGTTCCTGGTCTCTTCCAGCTAAGACCCACACCTCAAATGTAACTTTCTGAAACTAACATTTGTTTGTCCTTTCAGGAATTAGAGATCATTAAGGAATAGGATAATTTAGATTTTCTGTCATCATACACCCTTTTGTTCTCTCCTAAAAAGAAAATAAGGCCATTGAAAAGCATTGTTTCTAATCACTTCAATCAGTCACAGGTCACAGTTTCTTGATGAAAAATTGTTTTCAAGTACCAGTTACAAAAGCATGTCTTAAATACGAGGGCTTTAATTTTATTATAATTAGAAGCGTTGGTATGCCACCACAGAACCAAGTTCAAGAGCAGCAGAGAAGTGCATTTATGCACAGCTGAAGAGTAAGTGTAAGGCACTACTCATTGTGTAGCTAATACACAGTGAATGCACAAGGAGGAGAAGTAATCCACTGTAAATGGATGGAAACCAGGGAAATACACATTTATAAAGTGAAGACACTTGGGAAACGTACCCATGGAGAGATCACAGAAAAATGGTTGCCAAGAACCTGCAGAAATCACAGTCCTCAAGCAACACATCAATTGACAAAGTCAATGAATGGATGAAGCCAAGCAAAGTCAAGTTAAAAATTAAGAATGAGAAGTTTTGTAGTGACAGTGTGCCAGTTGACTGAGCTGAAAGACTGAGGCAAGCTTTCAGCTACGAAAGGCATATTTGTTTAGAAAGGGTGATTAACCAGTACAACCTCACTGCCAAGAGCAGTAATGCACACTGTGTTTGTTGCTGTCTTCCTGGGTGTCTTTCCGAGAGCTACACTTTAGCCAAGCAGAAGTTACTGGGATCAACAAAGTGGTACCTATGCAAAATGTAACAATCCGGTTTTTAAAGGAGGGCAGGCGGAATGGTTCTCCCTGGCCCTAAATTCTCTGCCTTACATAGAAAGAGGCTGACAGAGCTCAGGAGAAAAACACAGTGCGGCTGTGAGCCCCCTTCTTGCACTTATAATTCAGATCTGTGTGCCTCAACTCAGAAGGAAAATGAAGAGTGTACTACAGAACAAAATTTCAGCACCAGAGATCCTCTGGAAATGTTGGTGACTAGAGACTGATGGCTTGAAGCAAAGAGTCCAGAACTTACTGAAATTACTGAAGGTGTCCCTTGAAGGGGAACGTGTTGAAAGACTTTTAGTTAAGAAAATGAATTAACATCGCTGTGAAACTTCTCTCCATGTACAGATGACATCACCGGAAACTAACAGAGAGCAAATATTTGCCAATAATACTTTGGTGACAGAGAGAACCCAGACCAGCAGATATTTAGTAACTGTTCTACCTTCTCCACCATTGTATCATCTTACTTAACCCACAATTTAGGGAGAAGATAACAGTATTTTTCTTCACAAATTTTATACATCCAGCCTGTATTTTTGGCAGTCAACCACAGCTCAGAAAAATCTGATCTTACCCCCTAGAAGAACTGTACGTACTTTTTTTCTAAAAGAGAGCATGTTATACGGTACCAATGCAACTCAATTATTTAGACAGGCAGACGTGGAATACATGGCCTTTGTGAAAGACCTAATTCACACTTAAGACAAAAACCATGGTCTACAGCTCAAGCAAGTCTCTTCATCTTTTTCAGCATCTTTCAAAGATTTTTACCTATTTTCAGCATTAAAAGTAAAGCCTTTTCCCATAAAATATCATGAGAGAATAACTACTCATGCTACAAAGACAACACAAGGTTCTCAGGACATTTAGACTCAACAAATATTACAGAGGCCTGTTGTGAGCTATGTATAGCTAGAAAAATCAAATTTAATCTGCCACTCTGTCAGGCTGCATTCCAAAGCCATTTTATCACTGCAACGAATACCAAGATATTTATCTTTCCTGGCTAGGTTAATCTTGTGTTCCATAATTATCATGACTGCCATAAACACATTCAGTTCTGTTCCTGCATTTTTGAATGTTGCCAATTTGAGGAGAAACTGAGCTTAAATGGAATCACTTTTATTTACTTTCAACTTAAAGGCAACAGCAGAACCTAAGAAGTATATTGCATTGGAGACTGTGTTTATTGCCAGAACTGTGATGATAGCTTTCCAGTTAAATTTTTACCCTCAAACTAATTTGAAAACATTACAAAGCTACCACATTTACAGAATTCTAGAGGAAATGGCTAGAGAGTACTATGAATACAGTTGGTTGGCAATATCTGTCTGTTTGTGAATCTGTGGTGCGCACACACACACACGCACACAAGTTTTGATGAGTTTTCCAGAGCCCCTTCTAGTTATTCCACACACACATCCCATTTCCTTTGACCATATGACAAATCCTTAAGATGTAGCATGTTTCAGGAGTCTGCAGGCCTGGCAACTTCACCATCCTCTTGTGCAACACAGCCATAAACAGTTTCCACTTGCAGATATGGCTCATTTGGAGTTGGCATGGCTCTCTTCACAGCACACTGTAGTTGTGCCCTAAAGCAGTGGGAAACATGGTCAGCCAGGGATCTTTCCAGCTAGACGTACTGCCATTCCTATTGCAGATTATTAGCACCATTCCTACTAACATCTGCTCTCCTGCTGTTTTGAGTAGGAGAAGACAAATAGCACCTTCTTCCCCGCTTTCAGTGACACCAACCAGGCAAAATTCAGGGCTCAGAAAGACTGGGAAGAGAGACAAAACAGGGAAAGAACGTGACCCTGAAGGCTCCTGTGTACTTGTGAAAGGTCAATCAAGATTAAACCTTAAACTGTTCCTCCTCAAAACCCGGAGTATGATGTGTGGAGCTCTAACAAAAGATTGAAAGGTTTTACTTAGAAGGTTGAGCATATCCTTTAATTCAGAGGATGCAAAAGTTGGAGCAAAAGTCAGACTGCCAAAATCCTTAGGTTTCGATTGCCTTTAGCTTGAAGGAACTTGGCATCTCTCACTGCATCACTTTAGAAGGATGAAGGTGAAGAGAACAGGCTTTACCTAAACTTAGAAGAAAAGAGCTACATTAATGCAACCCAAGCACAGGCAAAAGCTAAACAAATTAGTAAGGCTCTAGGCAGTTTGTATTCACAGGGTCAGCAAAGGCATATAGAGTAGCAGTAGAGAAACAGCGGAATTTCCAGATCTTTCCCCCTCCCTCTTTAACTCAATATTCTAGAAGGACATGAGAAGATACAAAACCAGACAGAAATTCTGTTTCTCTGGCTTTCTTCTACAATCACTGGCTTACTGAACTTCTTTATGCTGTTTCCATTTCTAGAACAGAGATAATAACATTCCTACCCATCTCTATATTGCTACATTCAAAATTCACCGATGATTGCAAATCACCAATAGTCCTCCAGAGACGAAATTCTGACATAACATGAAATACAATTATGTCATTAGAAGAGAGAATACATGTGCATATAATAGCTTTGTACATATTAGTGTTTCTTTATTTCAGTTCCCCCATACTTCCAAAATCTCCATAAAAGTCTACACTTCCCTGCAAGTGTTTAAGGTCATGTTGTGTTGGACTTTGAGCAACCTGATCTAGTGGAAGGTGTCTCTGTCCATGGTAGGACAGTTGGAACTATATGATCTTCAAGGTCCCTTCCAACCCGAAGCATCCTATGATTCTATAAAAGAGAAATTTCTACTCTTCTAGCGAGTTTAGACAAGCTTCATAAAACTTCACGTGAGGAGAATAAATTGGGGCCTCCATGCTCCTGGGAGGAGATTGAGATACTGTAACTCGCAGATTTCTGGGGTTACATCACTGGAAAAACAAAATGTACTTAAAGAGCACCACAGGTGAAATGGATAAAGTTGCTTTTTGCTTCTGCTGCGGAAGTGACAATATACCAAAGTGAACCCAGAGCCTCAAGCTTCATTAGCATAAGTAACAGCAGATTAAGCTGGGAGAATATGCCACAAAGCCTCACAAGTTCCCCAGCTGTACCAAAAATATCTACACAGAAGTAGGTAAGGTATCCCCCAAATATAGGGGAAAAAAAACCCACTAGGTCTTAGGGAATCTAAATCCAAGGAAACCTTTCTCTTTTTAAAAACTGCTCTTTATAACTTGAGAATTCATAACCAAATGACTGCTTCTATATGTGACAACATGCAAGAAAGCTCAAAATACTGGAGGGCCAAAGAACATGATGAGGTAGAGCTGTCTTTGCTGCAGAGGGTCCTCTTGGAGGGGTGATTCTAGCCAGGTTTCCAGAAACTGTGGAGAGAGCTGATGAGTAGGAGAAGGTGTTTCATTATGTTACAGAAATTACACAAACCTGAAATAAATCCAAGATCTAAGGAATGACTGATTTTCAACAATTATATTCATAATGAAGTGAGTGGGCTCTAGAGACTGGTCAATTTTACATCATGTTAAACAGTACCACAGCTATTGAGTAAGGCTGGGAGGTGACTGAGACCACATTCACTGGTTATTTTTCAGTTTAAGCATATCTGACAGAAGAGATACACACAGTTCAAAGTGGCAGCAACATACCTGTCCTGTTTGTTTTGCATGGTTTGAATCTGATCTTGCACAACTTCAGGCAGGATGACAGTGGCATGCAAAGCAGGTTGATGTGATGCATGAAATAGGTATGTCACTTTAGTTTTTATCTGAGAGCTTCAACTGCCAAACTATTTGTTTTACATCTCTGGAGAATGATATGCATTAAATTTAACGTAATTATTAACCACTGGCACCTTCAATCTTGAATATTTCCTACAGGTATCATAAAATACAACACTTAAAACAAATAAAAAAAGGAGTCAAAGTGCATGGAAAATGTAGCAAATTGTAAATATTAAAAACTAAAAATAAGAGGTGAAAAGAAAATAACAAGAAATACAAGAACAAAAGAAATACATTACTTTCAAAAATGTTAAGCACTGATTAATAAAATTAAAACATAAGATAATTGTACCAAAATAAAGGAAACTGATTTAACTTTATAAAGACCATGGGACCATTAAATAACTATGTTAGAAAAGTCTTAGAAAGAAAGTATTCCTAAGGTTAAGAATGGTTCTCCTTTCTCTGGGATCAGCTTTTCCGTTTCACTGGATATATTCTTTGTCTTGTATTTCTAGGGAATTGATAAAGGAAGAAACATATTTAACCTGTCATACTCATTATAATGTTAGTTCACAGGAAAAAACCAAGTATTCCACCAGTCATGTCTATAAATCTTTGAGACAGAGGGTGTAGGAAGTGAACTTAATAGTTCTAACACTAAGTTAGGTTACAGCTAAGCAAGGTTACAACTTGGGATGAAATTTGGGATGGGGGCTCTTCCCCTGTAAACCCCAATCCCTTTTATGCTCCCAAACAGACCTGAACAGGGAGCACAGTTTTCCAGTGATGTATCTTGTGACCTTCAGACACTAAGCATGATCTTCAAGGCTGCTTCATATAGTGCTCTCTATACAGCGCTCTGATGTTTCCAGCAATCACATGCCCGTGTGTCAGTATGGTGCAGCATCTCCCTGCCGAGGATTAGCTTCCTGTCAACATTCTTTCTCAGTTCAACTCCCCACATGTAATCATGCAGTGTTTCCCAACACTATAAAATCTGAATTCTGAGGACTGTTCCCCTGGAGGACATGTAATGCTCCGTGTTCAGAAATGCAGAATAAAATACTTGAGTAGATAAAAAGGAAAGAATTAGTTCTCTTAATTATTTTTATTCAAGGTTTTTCTCTCTCATCCACTCTCTGGAGGGGGAAAAGCTCGATTACTCTCATGCTGTTTACTTTCCAGGGTTAACAACATTAACTTTAATATTAAACTTCAGACTTGATCTTAAATGACTGTAAATAGGATTACAAAGGAGCAAACCTTTGAGGGCTCAAATCTTCATTTTTTTTCTCTGAGCTGAACGCATGCACCATGGAGCACCGTTCTGTGAATCACTTGAAATGCATGGAGAAAAACCGACATTTTCCAAAACTACACAAGAAAGTGTTCTTTGATGTGTTATTTACACTCAAGTAACTTTTCTCTCCCTCTGTACTCTTAAGGGACTGGGTGTTTTTCAACCACTGATTACAAAAAGAAATAAAACCTTTTTATTTTTAGGTGTGTCTACCCCACCCTTACTTCTCCTGCCAGGAAAAAAATATCTCACTGCTTCAGAGTTGTTCTGGCTTAATCAAGAAGGTCTGTAAAGCCCTACTCTACTCTTGAAATAGTAGTAGTATCAATGTTAGCAATCAAAGTGTTCAATACCACAACAAGGTAGGCAATGCAGTATCAAAAAAACCTGAAAAAAACAAGCCAAAGTTTAGGAAACTACAATAATGGAAGAATGTAATTAATGAAATTAATCCTGCTTCATGTATAGATGAGCTTTCTCTTACTGAATTTTTAAGTTTTGTAATAATTCACTACATATCTCTCACATTGTTCTTGAACAATGGAGATCATTACTTACTACGAGGGTTTGGACTATTCCAGACTCCTTGGAAGCACTATTAGCAAGACAAATTACTTACAGGTGCAAAGCAACATGCCAGAATGTAGAAAGAAACATCACAGATCTAATCTAAAAACGCATCTGCAATGAAGATGAACATTTTATTCCAGTAATGGGTTGGGGTAATTTCATTTATTTGGTTACAAGGAGAGAAAGTACTGCCAGGCTTCCATAAATATGCTTTGACTGACCTCCAGAAGTAATAGATGAAGACGTAAACCTTGTCCTTTCTAAACAGTTTGCTACAACCTTCCCAACTCCATTTTACTCAAGATAGGAGAGATATCCAAGAAAAGCCAAATTTCCATGTGTGTCTCCACTCAACCCAAACATTCCCTTGATGTGTAACCCTGTCCTCTAACTTCTACATAGAGAAGCCAGAAATTACATCCCCCTCACAAATTTTGACAAGAGGTGGACCTAAACTCCTAGTGACCTGCTCTACAATACAAAGAGCAACAAATAAATAAAAATAAATGACAAAAACTGCCTTGCTCCCAACAAAAGATTTGTAGCTCCTTACATTTCCCAAGTCCTTTACATTTCCATTGAGTTAGACTTCCTTTTGAAGGTTTACAACCACAATGATTAAACTAAGGTTTTTCCTATTTTTCAGTGAAATCTTGGAAGAGGAACTCCAGCAGTTTTCCAGACAGAAAGGAGACTGGTGCTGTTAGATTGTCAGTGTCTGAAAATCAGATGGCCAATACTAGAAAACAAAGTTTTTTAAGTCTAACTCACAGGGTTGAAATCAATAATGAATAAGATGGTGCCAAGGCAATGCCCCCTGTACATTTTTCATTTTCTTTTTAAGTTTAAACAAGTTTGTCTTGAGATGTCACTGACACAAGACTCCAGCTGGGTGCTCCAAAGTGGTTCCTGAACATAAAATACCTCTGAGAAGACTCCATCCCACCTCCACTCACTCTTTAAGCTTACAACCTTCCTTTTACAGACAACACTTTTACTGAACAACTGCATTGTTCAAACGTGTATCATGTTAGCAATGGCAGAAGAGGAATCCAACCTCCAGAATACAGCCTGTTACTACAGACAGCTTCCAGCATCCTGGAAATGACAACTCGCTCTTCCCTCATCTGATAGCAGTCCAATATGACATTTCTTGACACCTTCTCCACTTGAAGACACAACCTATTTTTCCTTCACTGATTATCTCAGACTGATGAAACAACTCAAATGCTGTAATAGCTTCTCTTTTTTTTCCTCCAAACTCCACTACGAACAACAGATAACATCTGTACAAGCAATGTGTTTTGTAATGCCACAGACACCTGTTTAAGCAGTACTTTTTTTAAGGACAAAAACTATGTTTTCTGTGATTATTTTTATGGCATATCTTTTCAATAGAACTTTCCCTTTTTTTTTTTTTTTTTAACCCTTTTGAATGGATAGCCTGTCACAGCCAAGCACCATATGTCTTTCTTTTTAAAGCAGTTAAAAGCAAAGAAATATCCTTGAAATTCGTTAAACTCAAGTTTTGTTCATGTGCTATGAGGACAGTCAAGGAAAAATTCTGAGACATGCAATCCCTCTCTAGTACACAGAAACATTAGCAAAGCAAGGCACTCTTGATGTTACTCAAACATAATTCCTCACGCTCCTAATCTTATCTCAGGTGTGCACAACTGACAGCAGCTTTAAACTACTAATAATGCCCTTTGCATGATGTATTTTAATCTGCCTTTTTAGGGCAAGCTCAGGATAAGTACCTCTAGAATGACTCATTGCTTCAAACAGAGGGAGGTTTAATTTTACAAACTTTCTTTTTTTACCAAATATCAGATGTGGCCCACACCCATCCATTCTGATATCCATTATCCCTACAAATGAGCAAACTTGAGTCATTATGTCCTGTCAGTTTGGAAAGATCAGGTGGAATAATCCTGTCTGATCTCACTGTGGTAGGTCGACCTTGGCCAGCAGCCAGACACCCACCCAGCCCCAACAGAACATGGGGAGAAAACAGGATGCAAATTCTTGGGTTAAGATAGAGAGATGACTTACCAGTTACTGTCATGGGCAAAACAGAGTGAACTCAGGGAAAATTTATTTAAATTATTGCAAATTAATGTAGATTTGGACAGCAAAAGACAAAGACAAAATGATTGAAATTGCTTGCCCCCCATGCCCCTTCTTTCCCCAGGCTCTACTTCACACCCAATTCCTTCCCCATCACTCTCACTATGCAGGACACAGGCTGTGTTCAGTCCATAACAACTCCTCTCTGCTGCTCCATCCTCTTCACACTTTTCCCCTCATCCAACTTGGGATCTCCCATGGGTTGCAGCCCTTCAGGAAATATCCATTTCCGTGTGGGCTCTTCACAGGCTGCAACTTCCTGTGGGGCACATCCACCTGCTCTGATGTGGTGTCCTACATGGACTGCCTCGTGGATATCTGCTCCAGCATGGTCTGCTCCAAGGGCTGAAGAGGAATCTCTGCTCCAGCACCTGGAGCACCTCCTCCCCTCTTTCTCTGAAATGTTTCACAATGTTTTCCCCTCAGTTGCTGTAGGGCAGTGTTTTTTTCCTTTCTTAAACAGGCTTTTCCTGAGGCACCACCATCTGGGCTGTGGGGCTCAGCTGTGCCCTGCAGTGGATCCACTGGAGCTGGTTGGAACCAGATGTACCAGGCAGACGACAGCCCCTGGCCTTTTCTCATGGAGGCCACCCCTACAGCCCTTCTCCTGGAGTCCATCAATCTCACCACCTATACCAAATACAGCCCTTCAGGAAAGAGGCATCACCATCCCCAAAACCTCTCTCCACTGTTCTTGCTCCATCCAGGGGAGTGCTGATGTGGGTGAGGTTAATGCTTCCCAGTCCCACACTTATGTTGGGGACACATAGAATTTCTTTTCCGATCTTGTCAATGCAGCTCTGTCCAGCACTATTAATATCGATTTATTTTTCCTGTAAACTAACTTGAGAGAACAGGGACCTTATAAAATCCCAGAGGAAAAAAAAAACCAAAACCAAAAACCTGACAATTTCAGCACTGATACACCTCTCCTCAGTAGTTTCATTGTGTTCTCTCATATTTGTACAACTCCTGGGGCCAGGAGTTAAATCAGAAAACTACACTGCAACACAAACCACACACCTCGGGTTTTCTCTCCTGTATTATAATAATGCTCACAACTGTTTCGAGATGGTTGTTTGCTCAGGTGAAAACTATTATCTCTAAATATTATTGACCTGGCAGATACCCCCAACATGTTGCATGAAGCAATGGCAGAATAATTTAGTCCTCTGAAGTCTAAACCTCTGCGTTTACCACATCTAATTGACTAGCTCATATTTTCTGTCTCTCAACGTAGATGCATCTTCTCACCCTCTTTCAGTCTCAGTGTTTCTATTGAAGTACAGGCTGTGGAGGATTCCCAATAACATACCTATCTCTGGCCCACACACAAAGTACAACAACTAATACGGTACCTCTGCGTTTCCGTGGTGTCTCAGAATCACCAATGGGTGGTTTGTCTCTGTGCAGTACAATTACCATTCAGTGCGAAATCCTCAAGTTGTGTCTCAGTAAAAAGAAGACCACAAAATGCAATTCCATTTCTGCTTGGGGTATGTAACAGCTTCCCAGCTGGCCAAGGCTTACAGCCATCATTCTGTGTCTGGTTTTCAGGATACAAAGCAGATCTTTCGCATTGATTACATATTGTTCCCTAGGGCAAAGAAGTCACCTTTCTCTATGCTTTCTCACTTGCCACATACACTGATATCACAAAAAAAATAATAAAGCATTCACATTAAATAATAATAAATTAATAAGTGTTCTGCTCCCTAGGTTTAGGCAGATTTATAGAACTGTGTGATGCATGTAGCCCGACAGAGCTGCTTGGGCTTCTGTTTATTTGATGGGTCAGCCAGGTCACAAAGAATCTCATACTAAATACCAGTTTCACTAAGGACTCATTAAGGAAAAATTCATTTGCTTGTTGCCAGAGGAATAACCCTAATTGGTACTCTTCAGCAGCATACCATTTCCCTCCAGTTACAGGACCTTTATTATCTGCAGTAACAACTGGCTAATGCTGGTGATTCAAAGTCACATTTAGGCTCACACAGTTTAACAAACAGTGCCTGTAAGAAAAGTAGGATTAGATATTATGACAGACAATGAGGTATTAATACTTAAAGCATTTTTAACTTGTAAAAAGTGCTTAACAGAAGATTAGGTTCTGTAAATGAAGCCAATCATATTTGACCTTGCACATTCTGAGGGCATATGAAGGTGCTGGTTTTACTTCGCATATGTATCCAAGTATGTCAAGAATTCTGAATTTCTGCCTTCTCCTTACATCCTCAAATTAGTAGCCTGAGAGTCTCCTCATAACCCTAAACTGTCTTAGTAGTCATTGAATCTTGGTTCAGGTTGCATCATAACTAATTGCTTACCTAATTCTCATAATTTCTGAAGCTTTAAAAAATAACACACCTGGGAATAAATATAATTAGTTACTGGGATTTACCAAAATCTGTAACATACATTTTCGTCTTGGCTTCTGCAGAAGTATCTGAAGAGACACATGCATACAAAGATTTAATCACAGAATCAACAGAACTGGCAATTCATTTCGCTGGTTTTGAAATGTTTTGCTAAGTACCAAATTCATTTGTAAGATAAAAATCCCTTGTGCCTTTCAGTAGTCTAAAACAAGACCACTAATAAATGAGAAGTCAGTAATTTTACTATTAGTTTGAGAATCATCACAGACTTTGAACCATAAACACCCTAAATTTCTTAATTACCTTAACATCAAACTTCACTCAGTAAATATTTCAATGGCACCAAAACTATTTCACCAAATCATCCATCCTAAAAGATTCTTCCTATTATGGCTCAGAAAAGTATAGATATAACATTTTTCATATACATGCAGTTGTTCAACACCTTTACTTTTCTACCTTGTTACCAAACCTGATTCAGTTACAATTAAGGGCCTGCAATAATTACTGAAGACAACAGGTTGCCTATGATGAAGGACGCACTGATGAAGAACATCAGTGTTTGCAGTCCTTACCAACACCGAAAGAAAAGCAGCCTGGAACTGCAAAGAGAAAAGTCTAGTTTTTGACAAAAACCTTCATTAAAACAAATCATTGAAATTCCACCTTGCCCTTGGAAAAAGTTGTCTTTGTACCCAGGGATATTTGTTAAATACCATTTGGGACCATTAACATCTATCTTACAGGGGAATTCCCATTATTAATGGTATTTTATACTAAGAGGAAATAAAGATGTGTTAATATGAGCATACTGTAAGAATACATAAATAATTTTATATTAAGAAATGAGAAAATTATGAACTTTTTGCAAGTATTTGTGCTCTATTTGTTGCAAAAGCAAATGTGACCTGCATAATGGCTATAAAAAGATAGCAGGCTGCTCATAAAAAGTAAGTCTACAGAAAACAGCATGTGGTGGTTTTATTTAGTGTGGCTTTTAAATTTCAGGGAAACAGATCAATGTAAGTGATCAGAAGTGAATGCTAAAAGAAGCTGACCCCATAAAAGAAATTCTGCATGCTCTTTATTCCTAAGTATCAGAAGGACATGAAAAGAGGTGAAGGTGAAACTAGATATAGGTTAACACAAGTTTCAAGTAGATTAATTTTTGCTCAAATTTTGCTTTAACTTTTTCTGATCTTATTTTTTCCCCAGTTGTGGTAAGTCATGGGCAGGAAGAGAGAGAGTGGAAGGAAAAAAAAAAAAAG
>VXAY01001361.1:154653-180904 GCA_013399855.1 Oxyruncus cristatus | reverse complement strand
AAAAAAAAGAAAAAAAAAGAAAAGAAAAAAAAAAGAAGAAAGAAAGAAAAAAAAGAAGTCTTTTTAAGCATTGGTCAAACCCCAAAGCATGTCTTCGACCATTTCAGTATATTGAGTTTCTGTATCATGAAGCAAGTCAAAGTCCTGGTTGTGCTGTGTGCAGTATCTTCAGGGATATGTAAATGAAAGAGACACCTTGTAAAGAATGGTGTTGTAATGTAAAACACTAAGCTCGGTAACTTGAGGATACTAATGAAAAAAACTGTGTGACTAATCTTGATTTACTTCTCTGTTTTTCCTTTTTTTTAAGACTAAGATACATTCTAAAGTTAAAAAAAGCTAAAGAAACTGCAGTGCAGATGGAGGTTCCTGATTTTTGTAAACAGGTGCATCTTGCATCCTTATTCTGATGCACAGATGCTCAGACCATAAATAAGAAGTTTAAAAAAAAATGCAGGCAAAACTATTATTACTTCCATTCTTCCATTTCTAGTAGAGTCGTGATTTCCCTGCTTTCACCTCTCCATTTCATCTCCCCCTCTTTCATGATTCTATCACTTCGTCTATCATGTCCAAGACATTTCTGCAAGGACTTCTCAACTACTGCACTCATAACCTCAGTGCTGCAGTGAATCTCTTGGAACATTTTGGAACTAATGGCACAGAGCAGAGAAGATGTAAGACCAGTCATACTTTGCAGTTTAAGAAATCATAGAATATTTTGAGTTGGAAGGGACCTTTCAAGGTCATCTATTCTAACCTCCGTGCAACATCTTCAACTATATCAGGTTGCTTAGAGTCCCATCCAACTCAACCTTGAATGTTCCCAGGGATGGGACATCACCACCTTCCTGGAAAACCTGTTCCCGTGTTTTACCACCCTCACTGTAAAAAACTGCTTTCTTATATTTAACCTAAACATTCTCTCCTTTAGTTTAAAACCATTCTCTCTTGTCCTATCACTTACATAGCCTTGTAAAAAGTCTCTCTCCAGACTTCTTGTAAGTCCCCTTTAGGTACTGGAAGGCTTCTATATGGCCTCCTCAGTGTCTTCTCTTCTCCTGGCTGAACAATCCCAACTCTCTCAGCCTGTTCTTGTGGGAAAGGTGTTTCAACCCTTGAATCATCTTCACGGCTCTCCTCTGGACCTGGTCCAACAGACCCATGTCTTTTTTGTGTTGGGAGCCCCAGACCTATACTCTGTATTCCAAGTAGGATGTCACAAAGGCAAAATCGAGGGGGAGAACCACTTCCCTCAACCTGCTGGCCATGCTGCTTTTGTTGTGGCCCAGGATACAATTGGCTTTCTGGGCCATGAGTGAACATTGCCAGGTTATGTCCAGCCTCTCATGCACCAGCACCCCCCAGTCCTTCTTGGCAGGGTTGCTCTCGATCTGTTCATCCTGCAGCCTGGATTGATAGTGGGGGATGATGCACTGACCCAGGTGCAGGACCTTGCATTTGGCTTTGCTGGACCACACCCGGTTCCCATGGGCCCACTTCTCGAGCTTGTCCACATCCCTCTGGAAGGCATCCTGTCCTTCAGTCGTATCAACTGCACTGCGAGGCTTGGTGTTGTCACCAAGGAGATGGGCTGTGAGATTCAGTGGAGCAGGAAGCTGAAGGATTTCTTGTTATTTCCAATTCAAACACAGCAATATTCCGGCCTGATTTTTTCCAGAGTGAGAAGGTGAAGAAAGAAAATATCAGCCTTCAGAAAATTCTCAGACATCTCTCTGGATGTCTTTCTGAACGAAGGACAGCAACTAGTTGTGTCTGGGTAGATCACCTAGATAGATCACCTTCCCCTGCCCTTTACTCCCTTGAGCATTATACAGAAATTGAACATGGTACTTAGCAACAACCAGCAACTCACGGAAATCTCAACATTTCCTATAGAAGTTAAAATATAGGATTTCAGGGACAAGTGGTTTAATATTCTGTGAAAAAAACCCAACAGCCCCTATCTGGGGTGAAGAGAAAGGATATCCTTCAGCATTTATCATCAAATATAATGCCCCCAAATTTTTAGCAATTTTAATTCTGTTACACAGTAAGAATAAATTAGTAACCCACGGAGTTTGAATTCTGGCTTTTGAAGGACAAAAATATTTCCTTCTTTGCTAACAGACTTCATTTATTAACACATTTTGCATATATATAGTATGTCTTCGTAGAATTTTCTGCCAGTACATAACCAAATGCTCAGCAATATCCCTTGATAATGTGACTCCCATGTGTGCCTTTCCTTATGCTTTTTTTTCCACGATGACTACCAATTATTCATCAAATGACCACCTCATGGAACACCCGAAGCCCCTCCGTTCCCCACCTTATGTGCTGTTTTCTCTCCTCCTGCTCTCTTCCTCATTATAGTGGATATTAAAATGGATAGATTTTAATGATAGAGAGAAGGAGGAGTACGTCTGCTTTTTCTTCTGGCTGAGCTCCTCATGACCCTTATGCAAGACTGTCAGACACTTCCCCACACTGTGGGTATTTCTCAACTAGAATTTTGACTTTGTTCAGGAGGAACCGTAAACTGAGTGAAGCAGCAGGTGACCAGCATCAGAAAGGCAAAAGCTGCCACACTACACACTCTTCCAGTTGTCAGAAGGAACATTCAGGACACGTCAGGATGAGCTCATTCAAAGCAAGAGTCCTGGGGTGCTGGTGGACAAAACTGCACAGAAGCAGATATGGAAGTACTGACACCATAACACATCTTAAAAGCCTGGTTTCTGGTTGATTGTATCCATTAAAATAAAAAATATTAAAAATTAATCATGGCCTAGCCTCATAAAATATTGAATGATATGTAAAACTAATAAACTTTGTCTCCACCATAGCTGATCACCTTTCATACTTGTGCTGTTGAGTTCATAATTAAAAAAGTCTTTTAAGGTTGACAATGCAGCACTGCTTTCCTGCGAGACTCCTCCAACAAGCAATAGGTCCATACACAATTTGGTTTTGTGTAGAACAGGACTATTCTAATTCATGCCAGTACTAAAATTTTAAGTTTCTAACATTCAAAAAGGCTTCTAGATTTTGTTACTCCTGGAACATCAGGCTGTTGTCATTTCCCTCTTGTGCAAGTTTTTATCAGTGACTTGAGTATCTCCCTACCCTAATTCCCTTTTACTGCTATAAGAACAAGATATTGATTGAACTTGCAGGTGCTTCACTCGACACAGGATAATGGGAATTGTTCTACCAATCTGCCCCAAGCCCATATCCTTAATTTCTATGTTTGCCTGTCCCTTACCTTGTATTCATCTCATATTTTTTATTTATTTCCTGTTTTTTCCTCTTCAGTTCCTGTATCTAAGTATCAGGACATATCCTGATTTCTGTCTTTTCTTTGCTGAATTAATATATGCACCATATCTGAGGTACATGCCAGTAAATCTGTGTGGAAGAGAGTGTATTTTTCATGTGTTGTCACACTGCCTAGGACTACAGATTTCTTATCCTTGACTAGGATTAATAACTGGAATCATGGGAAGGAGCACATACAATCAGATCCAACCTCAGCCAGTAAATATCCTTTCACATTTTTCTTAATTATCTCTGGCCAACATGTGAGCGACAACGTTCTGTGTCCTTGCACACGTTTTAGTTCACCCTCCCAAGAAGAGATTTGAAAACATCGGTCCCATATCTAAAGTGAAAGATGTCAGCTCTATAAATTACCTCAGGAAGACAGACTGGAAAGAGGATTTAAATGTAAGGATGAGAGAAAATCTATGTGCATCAGACTAGAAATGTACATACACACAACTTGATATCTGCATGTATCTACGGTGGAAACATCTGCTGGCTCTTATTTCTGCTTCTCTCTTCTTTTTTCTATTCCCATTCTTTTTCTTCCCAGATCTCTTTATTGAATGTAGATGTTTTTTCCTTATTATTATTTTTCATAATTGACTACAAGCTTTTAAGATAATTAAAGGAAAAGGAAATGAAGAAATGTTTTCCTCTAATCTTACCAGATCTAGACTCTCATGGCTAAGTTTCAACTCAATTCTTAACATTTTAAATTGTTATTTTTATTAATAATCATTATAGACCGGCGCTTGCTCATTAGACAGGCCTGTATTACTGTGGCTCTATTTATAATCAACAGCTAGCTCCACCTAGTGTCGTCTTACTTCATCAGCAAAAGAGAAAGCTAAAACCAAATACTTGAGATAAACCAGAAACAAACTATAAAATCACTTGTCAGCTGGATGATGGCCACAGACAGCATGCAGTTACAATTTCTGGCGTCACAGGGAAAAGACCATTTTAAGTAACTACTGTATGATGATTGCCAGCAAGCACTCTTGAGACAAGAGACCAGCAGCTTCAGGAGTATAAATATAATATATGCAATATAAAACAGTTTTACTGCTGCCCTGAAAAGGAGAATGGCACTTAAGCTGTTTATAGGGGTTATTCTCTCTATGGTTTCATTATGATCAACAACGACAAATTATTGTTAAATTTAACTGAACTTCTATGAAATAGAATAACATTTTATTTTACTGTCGTCAAAACTACAGAACTATTTTTGGCTATACATACCCAACAGTGATCCTCTCTGTTAGAAAGTACATCTCCCCTTGCAGCAGTTACAAAATAATTTAAAATGACTCTCAGAGATGATCAAAGCAGGGAAATGCTCAAACTAGCAAACAGTATATCAGTTTTACCGATCTTTACCTTCAAACTTTCTAAAGGCTGGTTCACTGCTGCGTATCTAGAAACATCTATCTTTCTAAAACTGTAACAGCTTCACTCAGCAACATTTAGTGTTTAACAGCCTGATTCCCTTTTGACAAGACAACATAGAGTACAGCTAAAAAAGTAATTTAAGATAAATTGAGAAAAGTGAATATCCAGTGTGACGAGAGATTTCTTGATCATGCCTTGGAAAAAATGATAGACCTAATGAAGAATAAAGTTTACATAAAAGAAATCATTTTATAAAGCCAAATAATCCAAATAATTTAACATAATCATAACCTGTGAGGTATCGAGCAGTGTTTGAGTGGTTGCTGAACCCTCAAATAGGAAGGAGAGAGAATGCCTTACATTTAGAAAGCAATACTTTTACTTCTTACACTGAGGGTGATCCACTCTGATAGAGCTGACGTCTGTTTTAAACCTGTTCAGATCACCTGTTCAGAGCTGCTTAGCAGTTTCACCCTAGTGGTGATAAAATATATTTCAATATGTACAGTGTACACTTAATGACTATTCACTGTGACAGAGAGAGGGTATATATGTTGTGGGGGGAGAGGTGCACAGGAGGAAAGAACATATACTAAGACAATACCTACACTAAAGCAAACACCTGTACATTTTCTCAAACTCTCTCAAAATAGTCAGTTGAAAGTTATGCTTGTGACCCACCTAGTTCAAAGTACTCACAGTTAAATTTAATTATTATATGCAAAACTCACAGTACAACACATAAGACAAATTTAATAAAACCACACAAAAATGCTCTCTGATGTTTCAAAAATAAGAGAATACTCCAGTTCTCAACAGTTTAGCAGTTACTGTCATTTCTCATTAACAGCTTTCAAAATCCTGTATGAAACAAGCTGATACAGAGAAATTAAGAACAGTAATCAAGCAAGAAATGATAGACCAGCTGGGTAGGCATCAAGTTGGCAAAACGTGAATACAGTTCAATAGCTGAAACAGATGCTGGAGTTGTTGAGAAACCCTGCAGGAGATATTGATGTATTTCCTTTATATAATACTGAACAACCGGATAAATGTCAAGAGCTAAAAACTGATGGGGAATAAAACCTGTCATAAAAATTAACTGTAAAGCAGGGACCTGCAACAATATCTTTTCATTATACCAAAACATTCAGTACATGCACCTTCATTTCCTTGGGATTCCTCAATATACCAATAGGTCAGAGCTTGCTAGTGAATCCGAGAGAGCTTTTCCTAGTCTTGTTTCACATTTGTTTCTTTCTATCTACCTGAGGCTTCACAGACTTGGAAAATACTTTATTCTTCAGTCTCATGCTAACACGACACTCTCTTTCAAGCAAGCAATTCCCCGAGCTTGGAGGCGAGCAGCAAAGAAAGAGTAACACAAGCATAAATGAAACTGCAAAATCCATTTTGCACGAGGAATGTTGTTTTCAGAGTTTCAAGACCTCGGCAACAAATCCTCTGCCACCGGCGACAGCTCATTCTAGCATATGCTTTGTCATGGTCAGTTTCTAATTACATTCATAATGATGCAATAGCTTTGATAGTCCTACCTTCCATGCCAGCTGCTTTTCTTGTCACTCCATCATGCCAATAAGTTGGCTGCCGTAACAAATCAAGATAGTGCAAAACAGCATCTTTCCCCTGCATCTGTCATCTTCCTGAGAGCATTCTATTACTGCCGACTGCTGGGAACCAGAAAGTCTATTTGAATTCCAGCAGCTCCCCTTTCGCATGATTCAAGTTAGGTTAGGTGGGCATGCCTAACATGATTCTCTCCATCATTTATTATGCAGCTGCTACACCGTCGGTGTGGTAACCACTCTGACTTTATCTGATACGTCAGTCTTGCAAACCTCTACCTCCGTGCAAGCCCACAAGCCACAGAAGCATCTTGCATTTAATGAGCATTCTCCCTGCCTAAAGAGAGTGCATCTGCAAATCTGTTTTGAATCCTGCTGCTTGTATTGTCCTCTAAGGCTGATGAGAATGTTTGAAGATTTATTTTTTTTTTTTATTCTTGCCTTTTGTCTCTTCGGAAAGCACAGCTCTTCGTGCACGCTTGAATTATTCACGCTCCAGCTAAACGTTTGCTGATTTGTGTCCAACCAAACAGCACCTTCCCGTTGAAACTCTCTGCTCGAAAGCTACTTCTGAATAGCAGTGCTGTGCGTTCAGGCTCTTAACTCCGTTTCATTTTGAACATGGCTTTTATAGCTACACCTCAACAAATACGTTTAGTTCTTTTCATGCAATGAATGGCTGTCTAATGAGGGAACTGTACATTTTTAAGCAATTTATCTAAGCCTATTTGTAGGTGACACTTGCTTTTTGTGCTTTATACATTTTAACAGTAAGTGGATAGCTCCGTTAGAGCATCTTGATATTCTTGAAGTGGTAAGAACACCCCCATAAGCTGCTTTTTGCCAGCCTGTGGAGGACACTCTCAAATAACAGAGTTTGCCTAACTGCTTCTGAGTAGCGTGAATTAAAGGGATAGGGTTGTTTTGTTGTCTTTCTATTTATATTTTCTGTTGAGTGGGGGAAAATCAGGCTTGCGTCAGTGATTTCAAAAGAGTATTAATAGAAATTGACATATACACATCAATCATCCTCCAAGTTAAATTAGCTGCGTCTCCTCCCACCACTTCTGCCTGCAGTTCAGAGTCAAGGCATTTCATCTCTAATACTTATGCTTGCTCATAAGCTGAATAAACGTCCCCAACTCCACATTGCAAAGTTTGAATACCTGAGAGAGAAAAAAGGGACAATCTAACAGAGGCAGATGCCTGGCTAAAACTGGATAGTTAAGTGGTGAGGGAGAGCAAGGACTGTCCCCAGAGTAATACCTCCTTCCTCAGCCTTTGCAAAGGAGGACAGAGGAAGGGGGAAAAGGGCAGAGTCCCCCAGGAAAAGCTTTCCTTTGTGGCAGCTGCCAGCTCAGCATCACTCACCAGTTCTCATACTCCCAGCTCGAAAGGCTGACAGGGTTTTACTTAAGCCTCACTTCTTTACTCAGATAATGAACTTCTCTGTGGTTTGCAATCTCCCCCACCCTGATGGTCCCTTCCTCCCCCATAATTTCCTAATTTCGGTTAAGTTCCTGAAGCTCTTGGCTACGAACAAGGAGCTTGAAAACATGAGCTCATGGGAGCTCCAAGTCACGTAAAGTAAAGGGGGAGTGGTGGGTGAGCAGGGTGAAACAAAAAATCCCAAACAAACAAAAACCCAACCAAACAAATAAACCAAACTGGGAAAAAAAGGTAAGAGAATTTCCTACTTTGGAAAGAAAAAAACAGAAATAAATAATCAGGACATCTGATAGCTTCCTCTAGGCCTCCCACAGGGGTTTATCTGAGGGTGGACTGACGGGCACATCCCTGTTTGCCCTCTTCCAAGCCCCAGCCTGGGGGATACAGACAGGGTCCCTTGGCAGAGGGACAGGCTGGTGCCAGGGTTGCTGAGTATGAGAGAGCTTCCAACGCTGCTGGGAGAGATCCGACTCCCTGCTCTCACTCATACCGAAATGGCACAGCTGACACCTGAATGAGCTAACGTGGCATGGCGCGGTTTATATTTGATACTGTATTTATTCCTAGCATGCTGCCAGAAGATGCCTTTTTAGAGATTTCATGTAAATAAAGTAGAATTACTACATCTGTTCCTCTGTCTGTAGCAGCACATATCAACAAGACAATTTTGCATTCAAGGCAACAGAGACTGTCCTACTATATAGTGGCAAAGTGCACAACTATAAAGCGCCTATCTGAAAATACTGGCGGCTCCTTTTTGTTCACAGTTCAAGTCATTTCTGAAGTGAAACAAACCAGGCAATAAATGAGGACTGACTTTGAAGTCACCATCGAGTCCAAGTACATAAAAGGATATGCTTAATATTTCACACTTCTATCTGCATTACGATTTTAAAACCACAGACACGGCGACAAGGAATTTACGCGGTATTTCACAAAAGATGAGTTTGAGCTCATAGCTCATATAGTCTGTACTTCCAGGGAAGACCTAAAGTACCCAAAAACGCAACATAGGCTTTATTTCCAATTCTGTGAATTCTGAGCTGTTCAAGATTATAGATGGAAATATCCAGAAAAACATCTCAGAATCTAGTGAGATAAATAATAATGAAAAGAGAACAGGGGCATCTGATATGGCAAGATCCTATCCCACCCAAAATACCTCAGACTGAAGTAAAAAAAGGGGGGAAACAACCAACTGGGGAGGAAAACAGAGAAGGAATTATGAAAGGTATTTCCAGAGAAATAAGCATGGCCATACAAGGAGGACCCACTGTGGTTTAACATTCAGTATTACAGTCCTGCAGCACAGAATGCAGTGGGTGCAATCTAGTTTAGCCACACATTCCCATTCAGATCAGGTCTATGGGAAGGAGCCATTTTTGTCTTAAAAAAAAAAGTTTTATTTTTTAATTACTTTTTCGGAGGCAAAGGAAACCGCAATATATCAGTTTTTTACATCTTCAGTGTACACTAGCTATATAGAAAAACAGCCCAGAGATGAATGGATAATCTGGGAGGAGAAACCAGTATCAGTCATTCTGTCCACATACTAATAGGCCAGATTAATAGCTGGCTTTGGTCTCCATTTTTTTTCTGCATTTTTCTGGGAAAACAACAGCCATGGTTTCTGCATATTGTAAGTGGATTCAGCATCTGCACAGATATAATTATAGTAACCCACCCATAAGGAATGAATTGCTTTAGAGAGAAAGCTGTATGGGTAGCGCTCCCAGAATCTATAATAACACAAATACATAATTTTTTGTCTTATACAGATCTCTCCTCAGTCTGGAAAAAGCAGAAATGAATGACAAGTGGAAAAAACACTTATCAAGTGGTATATTCTGCTTTTTACAGTACTGAACGCAGCAGGCAAAGAAACTCCAGTCTATTTGTGTGACAACTCTCTTCCTATTCCATCTACATCTTATGGCAAAGACGTGTATTCAGTTTAATTGCTTCACTGCTACTGAAGTGACTAACTGGTGCATCCGGGGTGCTTAAGTTTGATTGTGGTGGTGTGTGCACATTACAATGATAACCAAGACACCATGTAGAATCTCTTCTTGCTGCCATTTCTTTTTCCTTTCTGTTTTCCTCTTCAGAGGTATCAGTGACTCTGACTAAGCAAGGGTAAATAATGGATCACTGAAAAATAGGAAGCAAGCAGATTGGCCTTGACCTTCAGCTCTACATGGTGCTCTTCATAATACACTTTCTGAGTGTATTATGCACAAATGAATGTTGATTTTCCTTAGCAAAAACCGTTCATTTGTTTTGCTAATATGTCTCCTGAAGAAAGTCAATTTCTCTTCCTTTTTTCCCCTGCCTCCCATTATGCTTGGGTATTCCATCCCTCTCCCAGTGAACAACTAATTCAATCGATCAATCATGCAAGAAAATACCTTAATGATATACTGTGCATGTTTAGATTAATAAACATCTCCAATAGTGGCACTGGAAAGTTTTTTTGGATAACATAGCCAGGAATTATTAATTATTTCTTACTGTTAATCATTCTATATCAACTACTTCTCAATTACAGGATTTCTGATATATGATTATAAAAGTAATCTGTTCATAAAGAGTCACTTTCCCATCCAGTTAGATGCATCAGCACTTTCATTTTAATGGCAATATCTCAGTAGTTCAGAGAGGATAACTTCTGACAATTACAGCAAATGTAGCTTTGACTACTCGAGATTTAAAAAAAATTCCTACGGACAAGTGAATAAAAAATGAAAATGAAAAATGCATAAAAGTCGTATCTCTATAAACTAAAAGCCCAGCCATTAAAAGCAACCACCCTCTTCATGGAGACAAGCCCTGGGACTCCCATGGGAAGGTTCAAAGGCCCAGTCGTCCACACAGGACCAGGGTGTTGGCCAGAAAGATTTTTCAGCTGTGGATGTCTGAAGCCATCCAGCCAGGCACTTGATAGCCATCCCAGGAGCTGAAACTTTTGGGGATTTTGAAACTTTTCGCTCATCTGGACCATAGTTTATCCAGCTACTTTTATGCGGAAGTACACTTTAACAATTTAACTGAATTTAACTCAGGTGTATGAAATTCACCTAAGTCCATGCGCTTGTCATAAGCCAGAAGCTCAGAACACACTTATCTGAGGATGTTGTAGGAGGACTTTGACCAATGTTTTGAAGAAAAATTGATCTGCTTATGGTAAAAAGTTTTGCAAAGATTTCCTTACAACAATAACAAGCAATGATTTCCTCAGCAACCACAGGATTTCATATTACAGGACCAGGATTAAAAAGTTCATATTTCATAAAAAATGCTACAGAAATACTTCTCTGGGATCATCTCTAATGGCAGATTGCTGTGTGATATAGTCATCTGAACACTGCTGCAAACATGGATAATATAATCTCTCAAATGCAGCAACTATTGAGGATTTTTAATGCCAACCTCTGCTTATGTCTACATTTTGTTCTCACACAGCATATGTATTTCAGTGACACTGAATTTAAAATACTAGGTTCTAGCGAGAAAAAAGAAATCTAGTTAACTCATTCTCCAAATATTTAACACACATCAGGAAGCAGAAACATACAGAGTTTCCCCATCTAACACTCAGAGAATTAGTGACCTTGAACTCTTCAGCAAATGCTGCTAATCTTCCTCAAGCACGACTTGTATGTGCTGTTAGCACAAAACTGAACATGCTAATTAGTTCATGCTAATTACATCAAACATGTATTTTGTTGTCTCTCATTTTAAATAAGACTGACTTGAGCTACACAGCTTTAACCCTCTTCATTTGTACCTTTATTCTTTGGAAAACTACATTGTTCAGCACAACCGGGCTTGAAATAATTACTGACTTTAATATCTTAATTTGTTCATTCTTTCTGCAGCTGCAGTCCACTTATAAAGTGATGCAAAACAGATGTGCCAGGAATTACAAAAATAAAAAATAAAATTAAATTAAAACCGAAACAAAACCACTCAGACCTAGCACGCACCTTACAGACTGCCCTTCTGAGCAGCCCCTGTGAGCCAGTAGTCAGCTCAGTGTGGTTTTGACTTCGTCAGCACTCTCACCTGGCATAGCTCTCCAGTAAATTATTCCACATTCCTCTCAATTTTCACTGAATGCAGATGATTGTCACCTGTGCTAAATTAGGAAATTAGTTAAATGGCTGTTGGTCGATGAATGTTTTGGAGACTGCATGCTTTGAAATGTTTTCTATTGTTTACTTCTCCTGCAGTTATATTCTGCTTTAGTGGTATTTCTGATTCATTGTATTGGCTTTCTGATGGATCATTAATCAGCTGGTAAAATGTGTATGACAGCTACATGTAACTAATTAATTCAAGCCGATTCTACCATATTGCAAATTCCTGTAGTATCTCAAACTTATCTTCCTGTTGTTTCTTTGCTATGTTCTCTCTAAATTAATTATCTATTTGGTTTGGGTTGTATTAATATTAAAAACAGACTTCTGATTAAGATTACTGATGAGACTGCAATTGCTAACACAAGTCCAAAATCTCCAAAGTGGCAACTGAGAGTTCTTACCAGGCAACACTTCGTAAGGCTTTGCTTCTCAGTTAAGGGTTTAAGTTAAAATCCCAGCAACTTCCTGACACAAGTCCAGTAAAACCCAGTATCTGTTTCAGAAAACCCTAGCAATTCCCTTAAATGACAAACCAAACAATTCACACAGAGAGAACTTATCCAGCCCCTTTCAATATATTAAAGGTTCCTAAAAAACTAAAAAATATATAGGGGATCAAAAGTAAATTCCTTAATACTCAGTGAACAAGCCTGGCTGTAGAGTCTGGGGTTCCTGTTGTCTGTGATTTCTGTGATTTCTCCCCTTCCTAGGTTAAATACAGCAATGAGGGCTCAGAATATTAAAATGTCGTAAGACTTTATGTTTACTGTGTAATAGGAAAAAAAGCTACTTAGCATCATTATTTGTTTTAATTATTAAATTATAAATTATTATAAAATAATTATTTAGTTATTTTTAATATGTTATATGTTTTAATATATTTTCTAAATTAAAACAAATTAAAATTAGAAAGGAGAGTTCTCTCTGCAGTGTCTAGGACTCTTGCCACAAAGAAAAGAGGTCCACAAAGAAAAGCATCTTCCACCCTTCTTACCTTCCCTCATCCGCAGAAATAATATACCCCACAGTACCCATCATTGAATAATCTGCTTTGACTTTGGAGATTTAAGACTGGATGTCTACTATTTTGTTGCAATGTAAATACAAAGAAGGACGAATTGGATGAAGACAACGTGGTTTCTCTGGAGAATAATGTATACCCAAAAAAGCAGTTGTAGTTTGGGGGTTTGGGTGTGTACTTGTTTATTTGCTTTTATAAGGGATTTGAGATAAAAATCTAAATCTGCAACAAATATTCAAATCACCATCCACAACTGTTAGTGCTTGATAACCTTCTCAACTTCAGCACAGAGAGACCTTGAATGTCCATTTTTCACGTGAATGTCCTTTTCATGAAAAGTTTGAAGAAGATACTGTGAATATTTTATTATTAATTTTTTTAATCCCCAGAACTGCCAGGGAACAGTGAATTATCCGGGCTGCCCTACAGCCCCTAGTTAGAAGGTCATGTAACGGTAATTTAGGAGTCGCTTCATCAAGAACCTTTTCTCATTCAGCCAGAGCTGAAAGCAGATTTAGGGGAAGGCATGACCCTTAAAGAGTCAGTTCCCAAGCAGACAGGAATTGGAGAACCTGTGGCAGCAGCCCTACAAACCTCACACCTGTGGAGCCATATGAGAGATCGTAAGCACTTCCCAAATAGATAGGAATGACAGAGGAAGAAGTAACACTCTGCATTGTTATGGGATGATTGATGCATGACTCCCAGATTAGTTGAATTAGTAAAACTGTGGCCTAATTAAGCCCTCTCTCTTGCATCTTGTCAAACTTCCAGCATATCTGGGACACTGAATGGCACCAGTGAGCAGGGTGGCAGCTGCCAAGGATCACTTAGCTTGCCAGGCTTCATTTTTAACATGTTTTTGCATAATATCAGATTGCAATCAATTTTGTATTGTACCAGCACAATAGCTGAGCATTTGATTATATCAACAGAGTATATAACAAAGCTCAAAGTTTTGTTAAAACAATTATAAAAGGTGAATTCTTAAACCAGGTATTGAATATGGAAATAAGGTATTGTGGGAATACAGGTTCCCTGAGCAGTTAATATTTCTTTTTTCAACTATTTATAATTCATGGCACATCCTGCTAAGCGTATAACATGGTATTACATTACTTGATTCACACTGATTTACATTACTAACTCTTTTTATGCAAAAAATGCAGGATTTAACAACCTCATTATCACAAAAAAATAATTATCTTGCAAATTTCCCAGGAAACCATGACTTCAGTTGATAGAAACAGAAAACCAGTTCCAATAAAAGTGGCAGACACCTGCAACAACTCTCAGTTCAATGGGCTAGTGTGTAACACATGGATGCTGCTGCATGAAGCATCCCACTAGGTCATTTTGGACTTACTGGATCTGGCCCAAAGCACAGAAAGACAAGCAAAATGGTATCATAGAAAACAAACACAGAGACCACAGGAAAAAAGGTTCACCACGCATATGGTACCCTCGCTTCTGCATGCAGTTCAAAAATGTCAGCAACAGCAGTGGCACCCGGGAAGTTTTACTGCCTTCCTCTCTTCCAGATACTGAGCAATTCCTGATACCTGTTCTTTAGAAAACAGTAAGCACTCAAATTTGGTCCATAATCAAATCAACCTGTCCAGACTGCCAAGGCCATCACTGTCACTGTGCTTGTATGTATGGGATGGACATGACAGAGGACTCACTGATAGATTTGTCTTTTTATTCTAATTCATACCTTTTGCATGACTTTATACTTTTAGTTTTAAACTCTATGCAAAACTATTTTTTTTTTCTTTGCATAGTTACACAAAGACATTTTAGGTTGAATGAGGAAAAACTTTGGAAGTGAAAGATAGTGTTTCAACACCACATGCACAATGGTTTCCTGTTAATAAGTTTTAATGCCCTTTCCCATAAGGGCTCACTCATGTCTCCCTTAACAGGAACAACAAAAACCCAGTAAAGATGCTTCCCTGATGCAGGCATGAAGCTTCCACATAATCATTTCAGGCTTATCCTTGTCTGACTTTAACATACGCAGTTGGAGTTGCTGTCATCAATATATTCCTGAAATATATTCCATCAATATATTCCTGAAATATCTCCACGTCTGTCAATACTTCCCAATTCAAAAGACTTGAGTAAGAGCATCATTCTTCTGCTTCTTCTCTGGCTGGAAAAATGGGGCCACGTTATCAGTCAGAAAAAAGTTGTTTGAAAATCACCAAGAAACAGCCATATGAGCACTTCTGTTAGGAACAGAACTCAGCTCTTGACTTCCAAGAACAGTTTTGGCCATGAGTCTAAATTGGCATCCACTCAAGACAGAAAATGGGGTGTGGGGTGGGGGAAGGAATGCCACAAAGCAACTCCCTTCCCCCTCTCAAGTAGAAAAAGGAACTAAGAAATGCTCTGAGGCCTAAATCATGCATATAGTTTTATATATCAACCCTTGAGCAATTCTGAACAATACCAAAGCTGCAGGTGCTCTTTAAATCTGTACAGATTTGGTCTATAATCTTTTCCAAAGATGGGTGTTCAAACTGAGGTCTAATTGTGTCTACTATACCAGAAAGAAAAAAAAAAAAATCACTTCATTAGTGTAGTATGGCTAAGACACAACCTGAATTAAACCAAATCCAGAAAAAGACTCATGAAAAAAAAAAAAAAAAAAACAAGTCTTAATGAACTGGCTTCATTTTGTTCAGTTTATCACTTCATGGAAAATAACATTCAACTGAATGTATTATGTGAATACATCAAAAGTTCTCTTAATTTTTAAGCACACTGTGGACTGAGAGTGACTCATTTGCTGTGAGTATTGGAATACTTGATCTTTAGAAAGTGTATGATGTGAATGGGGAGATGTGACAAGATATAGGTTTTTTTTGCTCTATGGGACAAGTGTAACACAGTCAGTAGGAGAACTTCACAAAAAGCCCTAAGGCTCCGAGTCTCTGTGTGAAAGGACTTGCAATTTACGGTGAAGCAATAGATAAAGAGAATCATGAAAACATTAAGGGATTTCTTTTTTCTTTTTTTGTCTTTTCTGGGACACTTGTATGCTTTGCCTGCGGCATCATTCCAAGAAAAGTTAGGCAGCTGTAAGATTTATTGGCTGGGACCACAGTTTAAATGCAATTTTCTCTCATCACATTCACACAAAGATATTGCATCTTTCTGTACCTTCCTAGCTAAGAATGGCATATTTAATTGCTTCTGTGCCAGGTTCTGGTTGGGGGTTTTGGGAACTAGCTTCTATCACTGTGTCAAGTAATACCACAGCACTGTGTACAGTTCCACTCCCAGTGTGCATACTGAAGTGTGGAAACTTAAAATTTGTTTATCAGGAGCATTGATGTGAACAAACTGTGATTGCCTGAATGTCCTCAGGAAGCAAAACACAGAAGTTAAAACAGTGCCTACAGCAACTCTGGGTGTAAAATCAAGAAAACAAATCTAAGAATAAGGAAAATTTTTAACTCAGGTAAAAAATCCAGTTCTAAATGGTTTAAAACTAAATTCAGTAAATAGTATCAATTATGTCCTAGAATGTACTGATGAATTACATTTTATTAAACTGTGGCTGGATAGGGCCTGTAGTGATAGGACAAGGGACGGTGGTTTAATATTCAGGTTGGGCAAATTCAGACTAATGTAAGGAAGGAATTTTTTATGATAAGGGCAATGAAACACAGGAATAGGTTGCAGAGAGAGGTGGTCGATGCCCCATCCTTGGAAACATTCAAGGTCAGGTTGGATGGGGCTCTGAGCAACCTGATCTAGTGGAAGATGTCGCTGCTCACTGCACGTGGGTTGGATCAGATGACCTTTAAAGGTCCCTTCCAACCCAAACTGTTCTATGATTCTATAATTATAACAGTAATTATTAATAATATAAAATTATGATATCAAATAATTACTTATATATCTATTTCTCTACATACAATGTTATTCTGTGATAAAATGTCAACATTATAAGATGTCTTACCCTTTAGAGCCTTCAGCTTCAGTACTGACTAGAACCTGGTTCATAGGAAATGCTGAATGGGCAGACTAAGATTCTAACTGAATGCAATCACTGGCAACCCAGGACCCAGAGTCACACCTCTGTTCTTAGCTGACAGAAAAAAAAGCACAAATTCATATGCCTCTATCAAAACCTCTGGTAGCAGCCTTCTGACATCTTGATTAATAAAATACAAGTATTAGAGTAAACAGTTAAGAACTATTATCAGCCGCTGCCCAAGCTATTGGGTGTGTTCAATGTATCACCTGGAAGAGGACTGGACGCTTTCTTGAGAATAGAAGAGAAAGTAGAGGGGAACAAAAATCCATCTCAAGCCACGAAAGCTTTACATAATAGGTTTATTAAAACGTGCCTCTTTCTTCAAGTACTGTTCCAAGCTTCCCCACAAGTTACAGGTACTAGATAACATCCCAGAAATTCAAATTCTTCCAAGTAACCAAGGCCAATCACTAAGTAATACTTACTGTTGATAACACCCAAGGCACCTTACCCTCTCCCCTAAATTTAGTGCCATCCACCTGGAGAGCACGTAGGCTAATGACTGATCAGGCAGAACCAATGATGTTTATAGTTTTCTTCCTCTATTTGTCACATCAGACTGACAGCAATTAACATATTTTTTAAAAAATCCATCACTATATGTCGAATAAAAGGTCGATTACCAGAAAATACATAATAGGAGGAAGCAATTTATGAATATTATATTTAATCCTTCATTCTTCCTGATACTGTTAAGCTTGGTGGAGACAGAGGGAAGACCTCGTTACACTCTACAATTTTCTCGTGAGAGGAAGAGAAGGGGCAGTCACTGATCTCTTCTCTGTGGGGACCAGTGACAGGACCTGAGGGAATGGCCTGAAGTTGTGTCAGGGGAGGTTTAGGTTGGACATCAGGAAAATGTTCTTCACCCAGAGGGTGGTTGGGCACTAGAACAGGCTCCCCAGGAAAGTGGTCACAGCACCAAGCCTGACAGAGTTCAAGAAGCGTTTGGATGATGCTCTCAGGCGCATGGTGTGACTCTTGGGGATGGTCCTGTGCAGGGCTGAGGGTTGGAAATGATGGTCCTAGTGGGTGCCTTCCCAACTCAGCATATTCTGTGATTCTGTGATCCTTGACAAAATAAATCAAAGCAACATCTACAAATTCTGACCCAACATTGCAGCAAGATGGTATTAAATGTATTTTTTTCGTATGAAGTGGTATTATGTCAATAACTGTCCTTTGAAACGAGTGTGTAGGAAATTATTTCCTTGATTGCTAATGAGATGCTATCTCCATATATTCTGATCTGAAAATATGTGAGTTATTATTACCAGTGCTGCTCTTCATGCCTTGAAAATAGCCAGCCTGTGGTTGTTGTGCTGCACATCACCAGCAAAGGAATCCTGTGCTTGGGACATCTTTGCATTTCTTCAGAAATCATAACTGAACACTTGTTTGTTTTAGCCTTAATCTTCATTTTTCCTCCTCTCTTGCCAGAAGAGCACATTTTCAGTGAGAACACTGCACGCTATACACAAAGCTGCCTCCTTAGCAATGCTAATGAATCACTTGCCACCCAGCTCAAGGCTACCTTTCTTTTTCCCAGTGACACCTTCATGCTCTCACTGCTCTGACTAGTCCTGATGAAAGGGAGGCTTAAATGAAGTATGGATTTTCCTTCAGAGGTTTTCTGAACAATAACTTCACATATTAATAAGAGTTTGAGTTTGAAACTGCAACCAGAAAAAAGAAAACTGCTCTAAAGGAGGGAGCTACACAACTTGTACTCCTGTTTTAAGGTCAGGAATGCAATATGGTTCTGTTTAACTCTGCAGGGGATGATCATGAAATAATAGCAACTATATTACATTTTATTATTCATAATGCAATAAGAGAATGAGTAATACACTTTCATTTCCACAACCCTGAGTAGCCAACATATGAAATGCACCTCCTCACTGGCCAGGTCTTGGTGATTTTAGGCAAGAGGCAAAGGAGAAAAAAAGGCTTGGAAGAGGATGATGCCATGTTGTGCCCCTTCTGATCTGGCTAGCTGAAAAGCAATGATGTCTCTAGTTGCAGTCACAGCAGTAGAAGAGGGAAAACAGATAGGCCCGGACTAGTTCCTTCTTGAACTTCTGGTTGGTGCAACCACGGGCCAAATATTATGTCCCCGCAATATAAAAAGACATTGTCAAATGATCTCCTTAAGCAGTTATGGAGCACTGTTTGAATAAATGAATGTAAGTCACCTTCAAACCAACTGCAGTGAAGAAGTGTAAGCAAGGACCATTGACGGAATCGTGCCCAAAATATTGCCACACGGAAAGCTCAGAACTAGGTTGAGATTAAGCACTGAAGATTTACTAAAAAAAAAAACAACAAAACAAAGCAAACCAAAGCAATAAAACACTTAAAAGGCAATGGTTGAAAAGAAAATCCGGTATTTTGGTATTTTGGATTTAGTAGATTGCTCAAGAGAAGAAATCAGAGGCAGTTTTCTGAAAAGAGCTAGAAGCTAAGTTCTTTAGAGAATATCCTGAAGGAATTAGGATTCCTCTGTTTCAATAAAGATATTTTTTCCAGGAAAAATGCCACAAGATCAATTTCTATTTCACAGCTGTGGCACGGGGAGGACCAAAAGGAATGACCAAGTACTTTTAAAAGAAAACATCAAAGACATCTTCTTTTCACTGAACCAGTAACCAGCAATAATGAATGTTCATTAGCTTGCAATTCCAGAGACTAAAGTTTATTCCCATTTAAAGCAAAATAACTCTTCCCTCTCCCACAAACTGCATCATAAATGCACCAAAAATTACGGGCTCTGAAACTACAGTGCAAGTTTATTAAAATATGAAATAATTCATCTGTCATGGGGAAAATCTAATTGAGACTAGAGAAAAGAAGCTCTTAGCAAGAAGTACTGTGTTCAGAGAAAAACAAAAACAAGAACAAAGAGACAAGTCAAGATTGATAAAGGGAAACTAGTCCTAAGATTTATACAGTCTCGATTTTTAAATCTCTTGGTGTTTTGGTGATGAGAAGCTCACATCTTTCCAAGAAAATAAATCCATTTTACCAGAACTAACCATAAACTTTAATGTCCCTTTTTAATATATATTTCCTGCCAAAAGTAATACACTTAGAAGTACTAACATATTTTCAAAAAGTGAAAACAAACAAATCTCTACCCACACACTCAAACAAAAAGCAGATGATATAAAAGCATTAATGGACTTCATTGATTTATCTTGATGGCAAAAACCATGTCTGGATCTCTTCCTCAGTCTTTAACTTGGTAATTTTTTGTGTTTCAACAGGAATTTATTCATCCTAAAAATGAGAGAGGGGTACTGTGTGGCTTAAAAACTCAGGTGTTAAGAGAGAGGATAAGCAGGAGTTTTTAAATTACAAGTCTGTGACTTTTTTTTTTTTTTAATTCAACACATATACAGGAAAAACCAAGCAAGCAACAACAACAACAACAACAAATGAAAAACAACACCTTAGAAAAGCTGGGCAAATAAAGAAAAATAATGGTTTGACATAACTTTGGATCTAGTTTTGGTCCAGTCATTTCTGGGGAATAGGAACTCCTGAAGTTGCTGTCTGAGGTCAGAAAAGCAAAGACAACTCCCTTCCTCCCACGGTGTTTACATCTGAAAAATCCTGAACCTGAAATTATTAAATCCATTTCAAAACTAATGTCAGGATATATAATTTTAGTCAGATGACAGTTATTACAACAGCAAACTGACAAGATTCATGCTTTCTATGAAATGCCAGCCTCCAGGTAACATAAACCTGAAAAATTAAGTTAAAATACAACATACAGAAGCATATATTTTTTTAATCCGTCAACAAAGACAATGGAAGTAGTGAAAACTCGGGGGAAAAAAGATAATTTTGTACAGATGTGTAAATAAGTAATTAAACTTCATAAAACTGATTTGAATGTATAAAATAAAATGTGGACTCTTAAAAATGGTGGAAGTTTTGTGGTGTTTTTTTTTTTCCATAACACTGGAAATATTTTTCTCTACAACAGTAACTGGGATTTTTTTTCAGATTATGTCATTATTCCAGCTTTCAGATTCATAATGTCGGTTAATACAATTTATGCCTTGAGTTTTTCATGTTCCTTACTCCTGTATATCCTATGATACTTATGAAATTCAGTGGTTACAGCTTACAGAAGAGAAATCTTAAAAGCACTATCTAGTACCTGTATCAGTATCTTCTTTACTACATTAAGCTCTGTTGAAAATTATGCAGTGTCCCTCTCATGCTGTTGGAGAAAGCCCAAACTTGGCCCAATTTCAAAATTCAACAAACAAAATGCAGACTAGGAAACATACAATGCTTTATTATTTTTAGAATCACATTCCAGTATTTGTACCATATTTGCAGGCAAGATTTATTATTTTAATTTCTCTTAAACGAGGAATCAAAATTTAAATATAAAATTTACTCAACACAACTACTACCAAAAATTTGACTTGGCAACCAAAACAGATTTTACCCCAGGAGTCTTAAGTGTTCCTTCAAATTACATTCAAATTCCTTTTATATCTGTTCCCTAACAGATACAGCATTCTCAGAGCTATAAACCTGCTGCAAACATAACCATGACACCAGAAGGCAAACTGATTACATCTTATGAGATCCACACTTCCATCTAAATGTGTTTCAGTAGCAAAAACTCAGGCAAGTTCTGAGCCTATTTCCCCTATAATTTCTCAGCAGGAATCAGCATTAGCAATACTTTGATGATCATATTTCTACAGGATTACCTGCTACAGGCAGTACCTTTCTTTGCCTCTGGACAAAATAAAATAAATTAACACATATCTCAGAAAGGCAATCCCAAAGGACTGAAATATGTCCTGTGCCTTTGTGGGGATCTGTGCATTCCCAGCTTTTTCACACATATTAGGTTGTTGCATTTTTTAAACAAACAGAAAGGTAGAAGAGCTTCCCACAGTTTCAGCAACATTTATCCCTTTGGGATTTTTTCATGCATTTTTCTTTTACTACCATCCTTTCATGGCCAATTCTGCAGTTATTTTCATTGTCAAAAGTAATTTTAAAAGCTCTCCTCATCCCCAAGAAGAAATCCCATCTAGTGGACTGCACACAGAGCCTCCACACAGGAACTCCTTACACCAAGCACCGTTTCATCAACTAATTCCCCTAAATCTATAAAAGTCACTTGCTGCCTTATCTTGTTCTGACTGGCTTGTTATAGTTCTCATTGACCCAAACGGTGATTGCACCCTCCCAACTCTACCTTCAAACCAGGACTTCACTCTTCTCCCACAGCTTCTGCTGCAATAACAGCTGAAGTTGGATTAGTTCTCTAAAACCAGCTGCAGTGAAGCAGTGATGCACTTCTCCAAAACCACGGAAAAGTGCAGCTAATACTGCCTGTCCTGTTTATGCCACATTCCCATCATTTTGGTTTGTACAGTAACACTAAAATAAACAAACCCCACGGGTCCAGGTGTCGGGTAAAAGTCACAACCACTCTATTCAACGCACTCCTCACCACTGCCCCCTTGCCCAGAAGAAAGCCAAGAGCCCGCTGGAAGGACAGCCGTCAGAACTGCTGCAGCTGGTGCCCCACCAAGGAGGGGAACATCAGCACAGAGCCTCCCTCCTCACAGTGCTGGGGTGCACGGGTCCTGCTGTGCCCGAGGAGAGCTCTCATCAGGCTACCCCGTGGCCACGCAAGCCCTGCCACGTGCCCGCCAGCCTGGCATCTCTGTGACTTACATACAGGCTTCAGGGACTCATCTGATCCAAAAATATAAATGCCCTCATAGAATTAAGTGATGACATTCGGCACCTATTCTGGCACAATACTGAGATTTTGGGACTTGCCCAAAAAATGAGATATCATGGAGCTAGAATTCAGTTCTCAGGTTGATATTCACCTTGAATTATTTAAATCTTAGAAATGTCATAATTTTTTTTCCCCTTAGATGCCACCATATAAACCCAGAACAATCCTTTGGTTAAATTACTGGGAAAATTTGTTCTGTTGTGGCAGGAAGTCTCTAACACTAAACTTGATTTTCCATCTCATTGACTGTATTTAAACAGGCATTTAACAAGTTGAGAAAACTCTCAAAGAATGCAAATGTCTCTTTTCTTCCTAGATACATGAAGCTACATATGACTGCTATCAACAGTACACATTTATTTCACTGGCATTATTTTGGAGTTTGTAACCCATTTGTAACCAAAACTAGACCCTTGTCCACAGAGTGTTTTTGAGTATGAATGTGAAATGAGGGACCTTATGCAGGTCCTATTTGTATAAATTGTAACAAATGTGAAAATAAATGTTAAGTGAACTTCAAAATAAATGAAAGTTCTCAATACTAATGTCTGAGACAATCTCAAAAGAGAGTTTTCACCAACATTCAAAAAGTATCCATCTTTTAACCTCACATAAGTACGTACCGTATTTATCTGGAATTTTTAAAACTTCAAATTGACAAGAAAGAGAAAAACACATTTGTTAATTTTAAAGAAAAAGTCCTGCCCAGGCACAAAGTATCAATATAAATTCATAGAATAATTCATGTCTTTTTTCCTTTTTCATGATAGAAAACATGCAAACATTTTTTGATTTTTTTGGTTTATGACTAGTCAAAACTTTATTTAATATAATGCAATTCCAAAGTGTAATGGCATAACCTTAAAACAGTATTTAAAATAGTCTCTGCCATTGAGAGATAAGTAAAAATAAAGAATGAAAAAGCCCAACTTGATATTGAAATTAATTTAAAATATGATGTTGTTCTTGAGCTATAAGCTGCTGTATGAATTTACTAAAGAAAGACGTAGTTGTTACCAAGACCACTGCTAAACACAATGAGAATTAACCACACATATGGTTTATCCTGTTAGTCCAGTCATTTCCAAGTGACTCAAAGTGACACAGGGATTAGGGAGAATCTGGCACTTAGAAAAAACAAACAAGAAAAGCAAAAGCCAACAAGGGGAAAAAAAAAAAAAAGAAAAAAAAAAGAAAAGCAAACAAACCAAACTGAAACAGTCTCAACCAACACAAACAGGATACTTGTGCTATGTCATCGAGGAAGTAAATTGATGAGTGAATGATATAACACAATGACAAAAGAGATTGTACTATTTTTGGAGTCAGCAGTTAAATATGGACAAGGAATACTCGTCAAAACTGAGGCTGGTTTCATTAGTAAAAAAATATGCTGAAATCACAAATATTAGATATTTTCCCAGTATAGGAAGGCCTTCAATAATATCTACTTTGATTGGAAGCACAATGAAATTTGAGACACAAATCATCTGTTATTTTGTATTTTCCCCATGGCCAGCTGCTCTGCACTGCTCCATTTTTGATTCGGTACTCTACTGAACAAAATGACCTTTAGTAATGAAACAAAAAAATAGCTCTATTTCTAAATATACCATTACAAAGGTGCCAGAAGCCTGAGTACGTACCTGATGTGATACTTGAATCTCTAAAGCAAATACAGCAAGAGAACAAACACCTATAGCATAACTGAAATATCTAGCCAGAATCTTCTAGTTCTACTTGTAGAAACTGTAAATACATTTGCTGTATTTTTCAGAAACATTCAGGGATACAGAAAAACAACTTTCTCAAATTGACTTTTGACTTTGAAAAGCTCACAGATTTCATCTCTCAGAGAAATATTAAAACTGAAAAACCCCACAACCTTACAGGTTAAGATACAAGGGTATATTCAGAAGAATTTTCCAAATAAACAAATCAAAAACACTTCAAAACACTCTGGGCATCATGAAGTGTCTCAAATATACATTTCAAACCATTTTCAATTTAAACCAAGTTAACAGAAATTCAGGTTTATTTCCTTCCTCTAAGCAGGCTGATCTGAAGTAGCTTTCCTCCTGTTTCCTCCTTGCTCTGATCTGAATGTTTAATGCTATATTTGGTGTCTCCCTTTTTAATCTCCCTTTCCAATAATCCCTTGGACACACATTATACGTCTGAAAGTTTTTCCTTGCTTGGTTATGTTTGAGGTGTTGAAAATCATACAGCTATTTGACTGAACCTGAAGGAATTCAGAGCTACAAAATGACGGAGCCAATTTTTCAGGTCAGTTGGCTAGTTACCACAGCAGCAAAGCAGGGCAGCTGGAGTGAGCCAAACTTTTCTGAAGCCAGCAGAGTGTACTCTCAAAAAAGTCACATTTCCAGGATGTTCAAATAGCTAGCCTCACGTTTCTGGAAGAGTTTTGTGTTGGGCATCTCACTAACAGGTCAGGGGGATTGACTCAGGAAGGTTACCTGATTTCCTTTGGCGAACAGTGAAGAAATGGTACAGAGATGAGTGAGAGATTTAAATCTGCTGACTATCAGGTTAGTGGTAGCTAACACAGCTGAATGTTTGTTAGTTTTGAAGGTTCATCTCTGGTCAGTTGCTGAAATTATTTCAGAAAATCACAGGTTTACTTCAGCAAAAAGCAGCAGACAACATCCCTTACCGCTATACACTGTTGCTGTAATAATATCGTTTATGTATTTATCTATTTTACATACTATTTTACCCTAATTGCTATTAATACTTTAGCAAAGAAAGGGCAAGGACATGTTCTTCTTTAAGCAACTACCCACACCTGCAAGAATCTTCCCTCCTTCCCATCATGGCTTCATTTCCACGAGAGCCTTTGATTAAAGGGAGCTATCTCCTGCCTTCTGGAAATCCTAGCAAGCTGCATCAAATGGCAAACCTGATTTTATTTAAGCATGAATTCCCTTTGAAAAGACTCTTCCCTGGTCTGTTGTACTTTGTCCCTGTGTTCCCCTACTCATCTTTTGCTATGGTTTCTCCTCATTTGTCCCATACAGCCAACACTGGCAGTGGTTCTCAGCTCTCCTCTGGAGTCCTGGTGTCAGAAAGAGGTACCAAAATTTTTGTGGCAGTGGAGTAACCCTGGCTGGATGCCAGGTACTCACCATCTCTCACTCCCCTCTGCAACTGGACAGAGGAGGGGGAGGAAAAAACCAAAGGATTCTTGAGCTAAGAGCTGGGAGAGGTCAGTTACTGATTACCTTCATGGGCAAATCAGACTCAAAGTGGGGATGGTACTTAAAATTATTACTAACAGGATCAGGGAAAAAGAGTGAGAAGTGAAATAATCTTAATAACACCTTCCTCCACCCCTCCTTCCTTCTATGTCCTCCCTCCCCACCGCCCCCCCAGCAGTGCAGGGGGAAGGGGAATGGGGGTTGTGGTCAGTTGTTGTTTCTGCCTCTGCTCAGGGAGAGGAGTCCTTCCCCTGCCCCCGTGGGGTCCCTCCCC
>VXAY01001361.1:79586-154487 GCA_013399855.1 Oxyruncus cristatus | reverse complement strand
TCCATCCTGGGCCTCCCATGGGGTCACAGCCTCTTTCATGCATCCACCTGCTCCAGCCTGGGCTCCTCCATGGGCTGCAGGGGGGTCTCTGCACCGCAGTGGTCCCCCATGGGCTGCAGGGGCACAGCTGCCCCACCATGGTCTGCACCACGGGCTGCAGGGCCTCAGCTCCAGCGCCTGGAGCACCTCCTGCCCCTCCTTCTGCACTGACCTTGGTGTCTGCACTGTTCTTCCCATGTTCTCACTCCGCTCTTCCCTGGCTGGAATTATTCCTGTGCAACAACCTTCTGTTCTTAACTATGTTATCACAGAGGTGTTACTACCACTCCTGATTGCTCGGCCATGGCCAGCGGCAGGAAGTCCATCCTGGAGCCGGCTGGCATTGGCTCCACCAGACAGGGGAAGCTTCCAACAGCTTCTAACAGAACCCAACTCCTCCCCTCCCGCTAAAAAAACCCAGCTACAGAATCCCATTACAGTTTTACATTAAAAGCTTCACGTCACAACGGGTAACTTATTTGAACTGCTCCATCTCTCAGTTACTTAAAAACTCTTTAGTTATTAGCATCTGATCTTGGGTATTAATTAATACTAACTTTGCCTATTTATCTGTAACTTTTTCTGTCAATCCCTTCAATCAGATCCTCTGTTAACAGTTTTATAGAGGTGCATATTAGTAACACAAATAAATTTACACCTCAATTTATTTATTAGCTTCTCCAATCCTAACTGCCTCCACTGGCATTTCTGGAAAGATTAAAACAGAAGCACTTAAGATTTCCTATCCCTCTGCTCTGAGGCCAGTTTTTTATTTGAGCACAACTCAATTCCTAGTCCAGTAAGTTTCTAATTCTCCATGATAAGTATGTGCTTATACATCAAACTAAAACCTTATAAAAACCACCACATAGAGGAATAAAATCCCTAAAAAAGGATTGGCCACAAACAAATTCTTTGTGAGCTGTATTGCCACCATTGGATGGAAACACTACACTAGAAGTGAGGTAAATTCTTCGCTATGCTGTGAAAACTGAGGCAATTCATTCAGATCCTGTAGTATCATTTTGTCTTCCAGCATTTGGTTGCTCCACGAAGACTTCTTGTCCTACTTGGCCCATGAACAGCTTTAAACATGGGACGCCTTGCAAAAAAAGCATGCGGGTATTGTGTGAGCAAAATTTTCAGAAACAGATAATGAAATTGGATGTTCTAGTTTAGTGGCTTCAGAAAGGACTACTTTTCAGATGCCAGGTGCTTAACTTCTTAAAGTCTTTAGGACATCTTAAACTGACTTCTCAGACACACAAACCCACCATTTACTTTTCAAAATGTCAGCCTGGGTACTGCAGACAGCTTAATGCCAAAAAAAAAAAAAAAAATAAAATCCTTTTTGCTTTCTAAAGCATTTCAGATTAAAGTTATGTAATACAGAAGATAACCATGAGCACTTTCGGAACCAAAAGGCTTTGTAATGTTTCAATATACTGTGAATTTTGTTTGCCATTGACACAACTCTGCAGTTCCTTTCACTCTGTTTCTTCCTGTTCCACAGCTGAACCAATTATATGAGAAGTCTCAAATTCTGTTTTCATAGCTTTCTGAAGGCTGAGTTTTTGTCAGTATTGTGCCTCATACAGTAGAAATTATCATCATCTAGATATCAAAACAGTTATTTTGCATTATTATCAATCCATTTAAAACAGAGAATTAAAGGACATCAGATACAAATTGAGAGAATACAGATTGTATGAAATTGATTTTCACTGAAAATCAGAGCACGCATGAATTTACCAGGGGGATGGCAGGTTGCGGATCAGTGTGAGTTTCAGATGTTATACCAAAATTTGGCTTCTTTCCACTAACAGAAATGGGGGAAAAAGCAAGTACAAAAAGCAAAATAAAATGGAAACTTTTTTTTACTTTTTAAATTGTTAAAAAGTAAGGGGGAAAATCAAGAGAAATCACAGAAAGTCAAGTCACAAGCTGAACTGCCCTTCTCTGAAAAGCCAAGTAGAGTTAACAGATTTATGTAAGAGTTTGTTTTGCAAGACAAATGACTATGCTGCCATTCACTCTGATCCTTGAGACATTCTGCATATCACCTTATGCTTGAAATACTCCACTCGTGAAGATGCCTTTCCCCCTGGACTACGTTCCACCATATGTCATTCCCAAAGACAAAGGAATTAGAGGCAAAGAACCTGGTGAAACTGAACAACTGATTAGCTCATGGGCCGAGCATGCCCGACAGAAAGACCAAGGAGTTGTTTGCATTCAGAGGAAAACCACAACAGAGTTTTGGCTACTGGGAAACATCTCAAGAGGATCAAGCTTGGAGGTCCTTTTTATGAGAGATTGGAAGTCCCACCCATTTTGGGAGCTCATTTCCAGTATTGCACGAGGAGGAAAGGGGAAAAGGATGCCAACTTCACAGCCAACCAACCTCTGTCACCACCACAGACACTCTAGCTGAGATTCCCCAGGGTCCATCAAGACTTACAGCCTGAAAAAAGCGTATTCCTGGCAAACAACTCATACCTTGAAACTCTGAAAGCACCACTCCATTGTAATCAGGAAACAGCACTCCTTTTAATCCTCCAGACTATTAAATTCAATTATTGTGGCACACTGCACTTTTAAATAAAAGGAATGCATACAGCCTGTTTTTATAGAAAATTGTGTTACAGGATACAGTATTAATTATCTGTACCAAAATGAAATAAGAAATGTAATCAAAAGATTATACACAGATCTGAAAAAGAACCAATTACAGTAAAACCTTGATATTTTTGCTAGCAGACTCAGTCGGGGAAAATGGATATTCATCGTAAGTGTACTTCTGGCAGGTTGTTCAGACAGAAGACATTCACAAAAGAAACTGTGAAATAATTAATACACAAAGGACCTGTCTGATGATACATAAATAGACTTCACTTCGATGAGATGTTGCATCCAGATTTAACAGTACAATACCAGACCAATTTACAATAATCAGCAAAACCTTAAACCAGATACTAAAGTACTGTTGCTTTTAATTAACCAAAATAACATATGCACACACCTGTACAGCACAGGATATAGGACAGCCCTTTTCTGGTGCATAGCAGCGGTAGTAGTTTTTTGTTACAGGCTTACCAATACCATCTAAAGACAATGGCATTTGTGCTATTAGTTAGGCCTTCAGAAATTGATACATGGGGCTATAGAAATTTAACTGGTGGCTCCAAGCAGTCATTGGCAAATGACTAAGAGGAAGGGTCCGGACTCTCTTTATCATCAATAAAGAGATACAATTCCTGCTATTCTCACCACTTTTCAAAATATACACCTCCAAGACAGCATCTTAATTGCTTCATCAGCACAATTAAACCTTGTGTATTGGTTTTGCAATTCTCTAAACCCGTGTCCCTCTGGGTTGCACTCATCCTGATCAATACATGATCCTCTGGTGTAACTCCGCTTTGTTCTTCTGTCTGTGCTTTCAAGGTCTCTGCTCTAGGCTACAATACATTCTTACCCTACAGACTGCTTTGTGAAGCAGTGGTTTCCTGCAACCATACCCACAGAAATCATACAATACTTTCTCAGCTATGGCTATTCAGTATCTAATTACAGCAAAGCTATTAAAAGCAGCTTGATTTTCTCTCCTTCTCGTTCAAAGCAGAGATGTTACTTCTAGAGTATAACAAGCAAGACTGGGGCCACCCTTCCCTTCTGCCTGCTCTTTGGGACCACTCAAGGCATTACAAAAATCTGCCTAAATAGGGCACATGACGATTGCCCACGTCCATAAGGACAGAAGAGGGTATTTCTATCCCTAAATGGCAGTATAAGTCCTGTGTAATAAAAAAGTAACTTTCAAATGGAGGTCATACTTCCCTCCTCATTGAGTTGCTGTGAGACACGGAAATGGAAAATGAGGCAGAAGCAGCTACTCATGTGCTCCTAAGTGAGTGCAGGTAATCCACAAGGTCCAAATTCCTGGCACCAAAACTTTGCCCATGTCATTTTCCACCCATGGCACCTGTGCACTCCAACTTTTACTCCTCCCCAAATCACAGGTGTCCCTGGAGCACTGCCAAGGGGAACCCCTTCTAAGGCTGGGACAGCTGGGCAGGTGGCAGCACCACAGACTCATAGCGCTGCAAGCAAATGCTGGGTTAGCAGGCAGAAGTGGTTTTGGTCCTCTTGAATTCACTTCCTATTCTAACTAATGTACATGCTCACCACAAAAGTTTGCTTGCTACTCCCTGATCTCTGCCAGTACTACCGGTACTAGGAAGCCAAAAGGAAACATGGTTTGTTCCAGTAGTAATTAACTGTGTATTGATCTGATGACTGACTTGAGGATAAAATACCAAAATGGCCAAAAAAAGCTCAGTATTTCCACAAGTGCCAGGAAATTTGCTGCATAATTCTTCAACCAGTCATAACAATACTGCTACATGGGTTAAGTCCTCCCTGACAAAAAAACCTCCAAACCCCTAATGTCAGACTCTATGAGTAAAGTCTCACGAAAGCCTTGTTGCAGATGGGGTTTAGTATCATGCACCAAATGCAGCATATTGTATCTTGAGCTTTCTTTTTTAATTCCTCTCCTGAGATCCCAGTAAAGCAGAGCTGATGGTCAAATCCTGTAAGCAGAGATAACACCTCCAGCAACGCACCTCAGAGAGCTGTTGAGTGCATGACTTAATGCCAGCTAAGCACTTAGAGCATGGTAGCACAGATATTTGCTGCCTACTATTTCTCCTCCCTCCTAGATTATTTTCTTCAGAGCCACTCATTTGCTTTTTTTTTTAATTTTTTTTTTTTTATTCTATGAAAAAGCATAATAAATGAAGGGATATTTTCTGGAAAAAGCAGTAAAGTGACCTGATCACTATTTTCTGTCTATTGCTTGACAGCCAGAACATTATAGGAACATGTCTGATTTCATCACTGTTCACATCTTTTTGTACAAAAGAAAAGCCAGGTTTATAGAAGCAGTTAAAAATTTATTTTCACTAAGCCAAGTACGTCATAAAAAAAAAAAAAATCTAGTATCTACAGCAAAATAAAACAAAAAATGGCTGTATATAAGCACCATTATATACAGCTCTCAAAATCATAATAGTCTCATATCAGTCCCTGACAGACTCTCACATTTTTTAGTATTAAATGGAAACAAATTAAATCATGCAATTTCACAAGATAAAGCAGTTATAGGTCATTTTACAGCATAGATATTTTCTGTAATGTAAAAAGGAAAGAGGATACTCCTGATTTTCCTGATTATCCTATTCATTTTCTTTGTGCTTGAATTCTAAATTAGGCAGCTGTTCATACCTCTAATCATAACAATAAAACTAATCTCCAAACATAAACCATTTAAAACGTATTTCAAGATCCTCTAAAGAAGTTTTTTTGGACATTTTGTATTTTTTAAACCATGGATTACACACCAAAGTAAAAAGAGTTAACAAAATCAATTTATGTAGTCTTCATCAAATATTAATGTGAACCAAGACGTATCAAAGATTTCTTTTCTTTTCTCCTCACTATATACTCTGACTCCACTTACCACTTATGACACAACTCCTTTTTGGAATGTATTTTGCTTTTTTGTTTTTGTTTTTTTTTTTTCTTCTTTGTGCACACTCTACATAAGGACTTCCTGAAATTCCAGCTAAGATAAAAGTCTATGAAATCTTTCATTTTCTTTTTCATCCTTCTTTTCCTCTATCATTCTGAGAAGAAACAAATTATTTTGACCTTGAAATCAAGATGATAAAAATAACTGGCCTCTGTAATACTTTTAAGTACACATGCACACACGGGTCCCCAGATTTTAAACACATATCATGTACTTTCAGATAAATCATAAGCTTTCTGTACTGTACTCACAGAAGGGATGTTTCAGCAGATAATAGCTGATCTTATATAATAATAACTATCACAAATAGAACATTTACTCAATTATTATTTGCAGTACAGTCAAACACTCTGTTGTGGTCAAAACCCACAAAAAATGAGAGAAAAACCCATCAAAATTCCATGCTCTGGTGTTTCCCTTGCCCTCCTGTTGCTTTGTTAATTAATCTTATTTAGCACGCATCTGTAGGAAAAAAACAGAGAACAGATACAAATCAAAGTAGCAATTTGATCTGTATCTAAACCAGACAGAATCAAAACCATGAGGCACAGAAAGAATTAATGAGATGTTACATTTTGTTTGCAGAATTATCAGGGAATAATTATCTGTGATTTCCTTGATCCAGACAAGTATTCACCACCACTCCTTAGTACAATAAAAACGAAGCAATTCCTGAAAACTGGGTTTAAACATTTATTATCATAAATGTCCTTAATAGTTCCTTACAAATTTCCTGTTACTGCCTAGCTGCATTATTTTTTTTCTTTTTAACATGGTTTCTGGTCTCTTCTGGTCTCTATTTAATTCAGTGGAGGTGGTATTATACAGGAATCCATAGAGAACCATTAGTTTGAGTCCCACTTGCTCAAACTTTTCCTGCCAATTCCAACAGAGTCAGAGTACCACCTTTACCATCTCTGTGTGGCTTCCGAATTGTCATGATTTCCCCAAGCAATTTCAGACAGCTCAGAGATCCTTCACTTCATTTCTTGGGGAGGTGGACACTGACCAGACAGTCCGAATAAAGGAAAAAATTAATTGAAGTTATTTCTACAGCTGTATAACAATATGCTGTTCTATTATTTTAGCTTATAAAATGAGTCAACTTCTGATTTTTATCCTCTGTAATAATTGAGCTCAAGGGCTTTTTGTCAATGGTTTTATTTTTGCTCAAGTTCCAAGAGCTGAGAGCTATTCTGATTTCTGGTGAAAAAGGATACTGCTCTGAAATAAATAAACACTTATTTTTATATCCATCTATATTATTTTGCTACTATGAAATAGTCTTTTTTGTATTTTATTTTTTAAATCCATCAAGATCCCACTTCCACAGGAGTTTCAGTCTCGCTGCTACTAAAAAAGAAAAGTATTTATTCTGCAAAAAGGGGATGAGGTGGATCCCACCCTTGTTCAAAAGTAGAGGAACAACCTCTCCCCAGCAGCTGGAGCAGAGGTGCTGTTCCCAACATCTGAACATGGCGTGTACCAAGAAGCACCACGGGCCTCACAAACCTTCTGCCACCTGCGAGTAGAACGAGAAAAAAAAAAAAGAAAAAGTGGCAAAGTGAGAAAGTGTCAGAATATCCTGTAGAGTCCAATTTTCCAGGAGAAGGAATCCCTAATTTTACGCACTAAAATTTTAATAAATGCATTGGAGTAATTCCATATTATTCTGTAATTTGTATGTTTGATGTTTAGGGCTTTTCTGAAAAGGAACAGCTATTAGCTGTGATTGTAGCCTGCACAGCTCTGGGTAGAACTGTTATGTAGCCCAGTCTCTGTCTCAAATCTACCAATGCCATTACACTTTTTCAGGAAATGTTATCTATCTCTCCAACAACTTGCTTTAGTTATCATAACACATGTATCATTCAACAAAAAAATGGGACATTATTAGATAATAAGATACATGGTTCACTTCCTGCTGTTCTTAGAACACTATGCTTACGTGAATGCAACTCTTGCTAATTAAGGCATTCATCTACCTCCATGATTCAGACTTTAGTACTGACCCTTTGAATATTCTGCATCTTGGCTTGTCCCTTACCCACTTTAAATGTGTCTTTGATGGTACCCAAAAGTGCTGTATGTACTGGATAGCAATATATGCAGTGTATATAGCAAATACCAGTACATTGTCTGCAATAACCCTTGCACAGCAAGATGTGGAAGTACTCCTCATCACCAAATGATACATCTTAGCTCTTTTTACTTCCATCCAAGTTAGCAGGTTTTACTCACAAGTTTAATGACTCACTCCTGGGCCGTCAATTTTACACCAGGCATTTGTTTACATTTCAAACCTGGTTCCTGCACTCTTACATAATACAGCATTTTCACGGACGTGCTAAATCAAATATGGTTCGGGGATGGAATTCAAATTCACACCAACTTGTTTCAGCAGCAACATTTCTGTAAGTATCATTTCCATTCCTTTCTCAAAGATATACCCTAACATCATGAAACAACAACTCAATTATACAAATAAATGCCATTTCAATAATATAAAGAATCATTTGAAAAGCCTCATTAACAAGCAAAATAGAATATTAAAAAAAATCACCAACAGTATATTACGATATTTAGCTATTTATTGACAAAATTTCTTCGTTAACATAGAAAAATGCTTAAAACAACATACAATTAAGCTTGGAAATAATTCAATTTGATTTTCCAGAACCTGGGATTTTGGCATTTGTATTGTCTGCTGACATCACAGCAGAAGAGACCATTTTTTCGTACAACCACTCTTAACAACAGGGATTCTCTTTCCTGGCAATCCAGGTGAACAATTCTAGCAAGGACCCCTTATAGCACCTCTGTTAGATGTGGAGTTTTGGTTTTGTTTTTTTGTAGGCAGGCCTGAAAATGTTGTTTGTTTTCCCTCGTTTATTCACAGTGGTTCATTAGTAAGATTTTTAAAGAAAAAAACAAATTACTGGCATATATAGGTTTATAAAGCAGCATCAATTAAACATGTTAAAATTATATTTTCTCATTTGCAAGAGAAAATTAATCAGCACTAGCTGTGCTTTTTGTTTTCTAGAATAATACAGTACATTTTCACCTTGAATAATGCATGACTGCTTGGATTAAAACGAAACAAAATACAGACATGCTTTTTGTGTCCTATTATACATTTGGTGTTTTGTAAGGAAATGCCATTACATTTCACCCATCAAGAACTGCAATTAATGATAAAAGTAAATATATCTACAGTACCATGGTCATTTGTTCTACTGTATTAATAGCTGCATGATTTGTACCATAGTTTACATTAAGAAAGGCATTTCTAAGAACTTAATTTATGAGCACTGAGACATTTTCTTTCCTCCCTGCTTTGTACATAGTTTGACTTTCAGAAGAGTTTTTCATTCTTCCCGAAGTAGTGGAAACTATCATTTTCTGATACAGAAATACATTTTGGGGCATTCACACATGGTCTGTGGCCCTGTGCACATTGGCAAAGTAGGCAGTCATATGTAAGTTTTGTGAATCCTCACACATTAAACATTCTCAGCATAATTGCATCCAATTATAAGTCATGGGAGAGACAAAACGGTAAGATCCAGGAATCAGAAGGTTCCTATAAGACCCTGAAAGATTCATAAGCCATCTATATTTCAAGGACAGGTCTCCCGGAAAAGCATTAATTGACTTGAAAAAGCACATAGAACTGATGCATATGAGTAAATACTGCAAATGGTACAATGGTAGATAATTGTAGCAATCTCTTAAATGAAATGTTCTGCACCTAAAGAGGCTCTAGGCAGCCTCTTTTCCTCTGTTCTCACAGTTCTTCGTTTCTTATTGCTGAAAGCTTAGATGTGTCATGTATAGCAGTTTCATGTTGATGACACCCTATATAAGCCACTGAATTTCAACAGAGCTTCTGAAGTCCTGCAATTTTAAAGAAAGGTCAAGTCAATCCTCATATATGAGTGAAAGTGATTTATTTTGCATGTCCATAGGAACTAAGAAGTTTGCTTCTCTACCTTAAGTAATCCTGTGAGAAAAAGTGACATCACCATCCATTACCTATGTTAAAATTTAGTTTTAAAAATATACTTTAAGCAAAATGCACATGTAACAGAAGGGTCCCAACAATGGTGAACTATTCTGTTAATAAGCATAAATTTTAAGTGTAAGCCTTTCTAATAAAACCCAATAAAACTTAAATTAAACATGACTTGAATCCTTTGTCCTGCAGATTTAAGCAGCCTCCAGTATACCTGCTACAAATCTAAAACCCACTTACTTATACAGAAATGACTTCATGTCCTGCAATAAACTTTTCATTTGTGTTCAAGGGCTTTGGTCCATCCAGCTCCACCAACTCAAACCAATCCTTTCAAAGGACTACAGTCCAAGCTTGGATGCGCCCATAGAGACATTCAAACCTGTTCTTCCTGCTGTGGGACCAAAGGGTGGCCAAAGCTGCTGCCACCAGAAAAGCTCCTGAAGGGCCACTGAAAGGTTCTGGGCTCTCCCCAGGTGTTTATTTCCACAGATCTGGAAGGATCCAGACCAAGGTCCCACCCTGTTTTATGTCACCTGGGTTTTCTGGGAGTGACAAAGACCCACCCACCGCAGCTCCGCATGTAGGTGGGCACCACAAACTCAAAAGAGGACACCACCAAGGTCAGCCTGGACTTCGGCTTCGATTCCATCACGAGGACAGCGAGTCACAGCAGCAGCAGGGTGCCACCACAGCCACTCTACTGGTACGTGCACTGGCTGGCCTAATTCACACTAAGTGGTTGTCTCTGCTCCGGGAAGCTCCATAACGCACACAAGCCAGCACAACCTAGAAACATTTGCGGATAATAATCTCCATTTCCCGAGGAGACATTTACGGGCAAATAGTAAATGTTACATTTTCCAGGCTGCTCTTTTTTTTGTTGTTTGTTTGTTTCATTTTGAAGATACTCAAGTTTCTCAAAGCTTCATTTACATTACTGAATTGTGGATTCAAGTTATCTTACTGGATTCAGTGAGTTATCCACAGCCTGATACATATCTACGTATCCCAAAATGAGATGTGCATTCAATCATGCACTTTGCAAGACATATTTTATACTTCCATGTAATTTGTACAACTTATTATCAGGCTTAACTGTCAGAAACAACAGAAAAATTGTTCAACTAAGAAAATAATTCATTTTCCCTTTATTTTGAGAGAGAGGAATACCAAGAAGAATATGAAAAAGGTGATAAGCATGTGTTACTGATTTTAAATATTAAAGGAATTTATTCAAGGACTTTGAAATGTCACAGACACCAGGCTGAAAAATTATTATTTTGATACTATGTACAGTAAAATACAAAGGTGTGTTAGTGCTGTGCTGTATGACATTTTCCAAGCAATTGGGTAACTTTCCTAAGTATCATTTACAGACTTTTGTTTCCTTGTGTATTTAAAAATGAGAAAGCTATTAATAGCTTTATTTCTCCAAGTCCATAATGTTCAAGCGTGGTAAACATTTTGATTAAATACATGCTTTCTTAAGTTTATAGCATTCTTAAAGAATAACTTGTTATCCAATTTGTCTCTCAAAATTTTCAGTCACTAATACGAAAAAGAAAATAGAAGTAGGAAGTCATTTTTGAACACATACTGGACAACAAAGAAAATTGGAAATCTAACGTATCAAAGTTAAGATATATTTTCTGAGGAAAAATACTTTTATTCATTGCAGTGGTCCTGATTCAGAATACGTAAAAATTAATGAATAGGTTAAAAAGGAATAGAATGTTCTAATTTCACTTGTAGTAAAGGAGGTGGAGCAGCGACTTTGAATCAACAGTCCTTTAAATGGACATGGCACAGCACAAATACTGACTGTGCTGCAGCTCCACATCCCAGTGAAGACCCACCCGCTCAGCAAAGCACCCCAGGGCCCAGGGGGTGCCAGGTGAGGTTGTGGGCTCCCAGGATGCAACCCCCTCTCCCATGGCACCCAGCCCTGAGCTGCCACTGACCTCCCCCTTCAGGACTCATCCCACCCAATTAGCCCATGACCCCCTTAGGTGACCTTTAGAGATGACCATGGGTGGATCTGAGTACCTTAGTCACTGTGAAACCTCTGTTCTTCCATCTGTACCTTCTAGGTCCCAAATTGATGGGATTTTTCAGTCCTGTAGTATTTACAGAATGTTCATGTAGAACTTCCTCTGCAGCAGTTTCTGCCCATTGCCTCTTGTCCTATTGCACCAAGAGAAGTCTGGCTCCATCCCCATGACACTCTCCCTTCAGATGCTTGTAGACATTGATGAGGTCATCTCTTACCTCTTCTTGGGGCTGAGGAGGCCCAGCTCCTTCAGCCTTTCTTCTCAAGAGAGATTCTCCAGTCCCTTAATCTTTGTCATCCTCCCCTGGACCTGCTTCAGGAGCTCTTGTACGGAGGAGCTCAGAACTGGACACAGCACTCCAGATCATCCTCACCAGCGCTGAGTAGAGGGGCAGGATCACCTCCCTGACCTGCTGGCAATGCTTTTCCTAATGCACCTCCAGATCCCATTGGCCTCCTTGACCCCCAGGACACACTGCTGGCTCATGGGCAGCTTGTTGTCCACCAGAACCCCCAGGTCCTTCACCACAGAGCTGCTTTCCATAAGGTCACTCCCAGCCTGTGCTGGTGCCTGGGGTTGTTCTTCTCCAGATGCAGGGCCCTGCATTTTTCTCTGTTGAATTTCAGACAGTTCTTCTCTGCTCATCTCTCCAACCTGTCAAGGTCCTTCTGAAGGGCTGCACAGCCTTTTGGGGTATAGGCCACTCCTCCCAGCTTTGTGTTGTTTTGTCATGCTTGAGCTCCCGTAAGGTGTTTCCTCGACACCTTGCTCTCCTACTTATGGATTTAATTGAGTAATAAAGGAAAACAGTCTTAGACTACGATAAGCTATTTACCAATAGAATATGCGTGCTTTTATTGTGCGGTTGTATAATTTATTATGGAAGTGATTAATATATTCAATATGCATTTCCTCCTAATGAGTACATCATAATTGATTCATAACACTATCACAGCATTTTCCCGCAAAATGCAAGAGAAACAGTGGGGAAATTGACTACAGCAACTGAGCTCTGTAACATGTAATCAGTTAGAACTGCTTTACCTTCCACTTAGGCAATAAGCAAACACTATATTGTGTAATAAGTCAGGCCTGCTGCGTTGCTAGGCACTATACTAATGACTATGCTTAACATATGTGTAAGTTATTGTACCCTTACTTAGATCCTGCAGTGCCTTATTGCAATTTCTCATTTTTAAGTACAAGTGGAAAAAATACAAATTAAAGGAATTTTTTTTGTTGTTTTACAAAAAAAATGGCTTTTGTTTAAAAAAATCCCATAAAACATCTAAAAACCACCCTAAAATGCTACCAACTCTTATAATTTATGTAAAATGCATAGAATAATAATTCAAATACCTACGAGCAGGATTTAGTAACAGCTCTCAGGCTAAAACCCCACTGTCCTAGATGCAACAAATGCATATAAGCCCTTATAGTCTCTACCACAATATATTAGGAAAAACTTCTTCACTGAAAGGACGGTCAGAGGTGCTGGAACAGGCTGCCCAAGGAAGTGGTGGAATCACCATCCTTGGAAATTTTCAAAAGGTTTGTGGATGTGGTGCTCAGGGATATGGTTTATGAGATATGTTTGGACTCAATGATTTGGGAGGTCTTTTCCAACCTCAATGATTTAGCATTTTCATCCAGGACACAATCTTAAGACAAAATAAAATTAACCTCATGTGACATCCCACCCTTAAGGGGAAGGGAGCACCCAAGGTTCGTAGATGCTCATGATCAAAAGGAACAATCCAAGTCACAGGGTCTGCAACAACTCACAGAGTTTTATTAGTAACACTTGGCATGGAAATTGGTATAAGTTAGGGTGACCTACTATATAAGCACACAGAAGTGGGTCTTGGATAAAGGCGTAAGTTGAAAAAGAAGAGAGAAGAAAAAATAAAGGAAAAAAAGGAAGGAAGAAAGAGAGAAAAAGAGATCACCAGTCCAGATTCCAGTGTTGGTTCAGCCAGCAGAATGTCCAGGGTCCTGGGGCACACACCCAGGCCTGGTGGGGGTACCTCTTTATAGACAGGTTTTTTGTTTTCCAAGGAAGTTAGCTAACATATCAGTCCTTTTTTTCAGACCTTTCTGGGAATGGGTTGGAGGGCTTCAGGAGCCTTGAGTATTCCTGATCCCTCCGTACTGCCATTGACCTGTGCCCTCTTCCTGGCCTCATTCCTGCACCTGTCTTATACTGTGTTGTACTTGTCTCCAGGAAGGATGTATGTCCTGGGAAACTGCTGCCCTCACTCCACATGACCCCCTTCTCCACCCACATCTTTTTGTTTTCCATGGGATGTTATTATCAACAATCTCTGGTTATTGCCTACGATTCCTGTTTGGCTCCACAGCCAGGTGGCTATCAGTGGTTGAGACATACACATTAGCCCCTTATCTTTTGGGATTCTACACCCTCACAAACATTTGCAGTGAACACAGTAGCACACATAAGGACATGTGTCCGTTGCTCAGATGACACCATTACCTTCTCCTGTTGCTTCACCTGCCCAGATTTCACTGAGAGAGAAGTTAGAGGTGGGAAACAGCAATTGAGGTCTGAACGAGGCTTTTTGGATTGAGAGCAGCCTGTTCTATCCTTCAGTACTCACATTAGTACTGCAGCTTGTCACTGAAACTATTCCCTCTGTCTATAACTTTTATCTCCTTCCTGCTCTAATTAATAAAGTTCAGGGTGGGGTTTATTACTGTCTATAACTCCTGCCTAGAGCAGTGAGGCACTACTATTCTGAACAAAACAAACCCAAATCAACCCCCCCACTCAATCTGTTCAGGCACACAAAACAGGGATGTTCACATCAGAAAAAAAAAAAAATAAAAAATAAAAATCTATCTTGTCACTTTTATTAACCCGAGTTTTGATGCCAAATGAAGGTATGTTGAGTGAAATGAAAAAGAGGCCTGAGAGGATTGGTGGTGCCTGGGAGATCAATGTGTGAGTGCAAGACAGTCAGAAAGAAACCTGCATCCGAATGAGGAGGAGCATCATGCATAATGCATCTGTTACCCTTCCATGAGAGCAGATGAAAATTCCTTAAACAAAAATGGAAAGCTTTCTTCTTACATAACAGGCAAGTAAACGACTCATTTTCAGGACTTTTCTTAGACTGGTTTATTGATACGTAGAGATTGCGATCGATGTATTGCAAAAAATCATTGGGACTACCCATTTCTTTGCATCTTAACTTCAGGCTAGAATACAGTTCAGTTAAATACATGCTCATATATGACCGTTGTCTTGCTGCCATATGGAATCCTTTCAGAAAGACTGAAGAATGCAAGAGCAATAAAGCATATTACTCCTACAAAAGGAACAATAATGAAACAGTACACCCACTTGCTCAGGAAGCATCAAACAATACAAATATTATTTTCTATGATTTTGTCTCTCAAACATGTTATATATTTAACCACACCAGTACATGTGTTGCACTGTATGAGCTAAACTAAAATAACTGAAAATACAAAAGAAGTTGAAAGTGTTATCAAAAATCTTCAGATAGTACAAACAAAGAAATTATGAAGTAACTTCAACCAAATAGTTATCCACAAAAGATAATGAAATATGGAATTGATTGATGATTCAATACAATGGATGGGGATTGGTAAGATGACATACTTTTGGTCAGAGTTCAATAGTTTATTTCTGATAACAGAAAAAAAAAAAAAGAAAGCATTTGCTTCTCTGACAACAAAAAAAAAAAGAGATTTTTATTTACTGGAAGAGGTAAAGAAGTCGTCTTTTCGTCAAACACGCAGCAAAACATCAGGAACCAAATATTCTCCAGAACATACAGATGTTGCAATAAAGCAAAAATTAGTTTCTAAGCAGCAGAGCATAACCACAAAAATAAAATTTAAAAGAAAAAGAGGAGAATACTTATTAAGAACCAATGCACAGAAGAACAGAGCAGCTATCCTGAAGATGGAAAGCACACAAATGTATCTGGTGATGATCAACAGATTTCCTTTAATGTAATACCTCTAGGGAATGGCAGAAAGCAGAACTTGGCTGATGAAATAAAGCCATCTTCAGCAGGAGGCCTATATAAAGCATAAAACAGCTTTCATACTATTGCAAACTAAGTATGACTAATGATAGCCATGAAAGATTTCCTCTGTGTGCTTTCTGATGTTCTGATCATGAAATTCATTTCCTACTTCATAGTAAACAATCTGATTTTGGCAAAAGATAGATGTCTCTATATGCCATTCCTGTAGGTATTTATCATAAATACCTCTTAAAACTAAGATGGGTATCATAAACTCTCCTTAAGTTTTAAGCTTAGATTAGTCCTCACATTTTTTCTATAGAGTCAAACCACGCAATATCCAACTTTCTCTTCTCGTCAAGTGTTGTTTAAGGTACAAGCTTTTATTTTACAGTGTAGAATATATCCTTCATTTTAATTTAATTCATCAGGAGTTAAGGGTTCCCCAGAACTTTAAAGATAAAGGGCCTGTCACATAGGGAGTGCCTTACACACCCTTGCATGAACAGCTTCACTGAATTGCACAACAGTCCCCAACATGCTCAGCAGTTGCACAAACTCCTCCGTCTCTGCATGCTTCACATCTTGTAAGAGCCTCACTGCCCACTTCCAAGAGCACTTCAACATGTTTTTGCTGGAGTGTTTTTGTCACATGGCATGGACAAGCAGCAGAAGAATCTTAATGCATTCTCTGTCATTAAGATCATTTACCACACACCAAAAAAAAAAAAAAAAAAGGAAAAAAGGAATGAAAAGGGGGTTACTGATTACTTTCCTCTGCTAGATATTTCATGAAAAATAACACAATAACACAAGATTTGTGTACTTCTGTTGTGCTTGATGTTGCCCCCTCTCCCCCAGTCTCTTCCTATTTCTAAAAGTGTATATATTTGTGCTAATAGCTTAGAAAAAAACAGACATCCTTTTGTTCCTTATTTTTTCAAATGCTGATAAAGTGTTTGGTTTCAGGTTTTAGTTTGTTTCTTTTTTTAACAGAGCACTTTGAAAACATGCCCTTTGCACGCTCTGAAGGCACAAAATTGGACATCAAATTGTCAGATAGTATAAAATAAGCTTCAGTGCAAATACGCCAGCTCACAGAGTATGGAACCTGCTAGAAAATTATTTCCAAAGCCTTCTGGAAGGATTCTGTGAAATCAAATACTCTTGGCCACTGAGTCTGTAGAAGGGAGAAGAGAGGCTCTAGTCTTCCACTCCAAATCATTAGGTAAATGAAGCTTAGGTTTTCTTGGGAAGGAAATAAGAAACCCTCTACTACTGGAACTGGAATTGGAATATCCTCAGGATAAATTTTTGAAATGCCTCCAGCAGTGTAAATTCAGCTGGTTAGAGCCACTGAAGTTAAATGAAAAGACCACAATAAATGCAGTTGTTCCTACCTTGAAGTTAAAAAGGTAAAATATTCAATGTGTTTGTCAAAACAATTTATGCCTCTTTTCTCACTCTTTCCTGTGTTAAGAAGCATGATGTCACTCTGCAGAGAAAATGAAATCCTACAAAAACAAACAAATAAAAAAATTATAACCTGAAGCTTCTGATTCTGGAAAAACTTTAATGTAAACTTACTTTTGATATCCCTCTAAATTTTGGGAAATTGGCAGGAAAAATAGGAAGAAAAAGGTGATTATTTTTTAGCAAAACATGTAACATCTTTAAACAAAAAAATTGCATTCCTGGTTATTTTTCATGTCTTTCCAATCCTTTGTCAAATTTGCTGAGTTTTATGCCAAAACTTTCCACCACCTTAAATTTCTAGGCTGGCACTAAAATCTTTTGTTCAGAATCTTGGACAATCCCATCATGAGCTAGCAAAATTAATTTAATCATGTAACACATTAAAAATGACAATCAATATAAAAAAACCCCACCGTAGTATCCTTATTTTCCGTCAATGAATACTAAACTCAAGAGACAAAGAAACTAAACAAAAATAAAAGTTGGCAACAATTACAGCCTGGTATTTCAAAAACAAACCAACGTGGTAACTCCACTGTGATATGAGAAATATTATTTCTTCAGTCAACTGAAAATAAGGCAAGACAGACAAAAATAGAATTTAATGTGAAGAAATTAGATATGAGGACTGATATATTCAGATGCTGTATAACAGAACCCTTTATTTTTCCTGGTAATGGACTGGTTCAGACAACAGCCCTCTGCCCAAGTGTTATGATGCTTCTCAACTTTCAGGCTGGATTTCCCAGGGCACTGGTTCCCCCACTACCAACTGGGAGCCATATAAGTCCGCATCTACGCTGCCTTGTGAGAAATACATAGAGAGGCTGGACAAGAGAAATGTAGGATTCCTCTTCTATTCCTGATATCCTCAAACAATGTTATTTTTTCCTCACTCTTGAAAAGGAGGGGTGGTACTCCCCAGTTTTGATCAGTGAGTCACGTCAAGGTGCAGGTGGAAGGTTCTGCACTAAGATACGCAAGAACAAAACCCCAGTGCTGGACATGATTTCCATCAAAAACATACTGCCCTTCTAAGGAATTTTTACGACTACATCTATAACATATAGGAAGGATGCACACAAAAACTAGGACAAGGTGGAAGCGTACAAAGCATTAGTACTAATGAACACCGCTGGTCTGAACCCTCCTCCAGTGCATTTTCTGTAAGCATCATGACAGTGTCCCCTGGGGGGGCACAAAGGGAGTGATGGAGTCGGCAGTTATGGTAATGTTTAAGGGTCCTCCTCTTCAGGAGAGGGGTAAATCCAGGGGTTTGTCACTTGGCTGTGCCTAGGAAGATACTGACAGCTGCAAATCAGGTGAGAGACGGTACAAGGCAGATGTAAAGAGACCTCCCAGAAAGTATCAGAATACATTGTCCAGCTTAGGTAAAGAAGGGAAGTAATCCAGTTGTCAGAAACACAGATGCAGTCAGTGACAAAATTGAAAAATACCCAATGAAATATCATAAATTAGAGAACTTGGTTTTGGTTTATATTATTGGGGGTAAAGGAGGGGCGGCGTGTTTCGTTTTTGTTTGTTTGCGGTTTTTTGGTTAGTTTTGTTTGTTTGCTTGTTTGGGTTTTTTGGGTGTGCATTTTTTTTTCATTAACACATTGCTAAGTGTTTCCTTTGAGAGGCTTTTTGATGTAAAGATCAATATACATGAGAATCTGAGAACATAATCAGGAAAGTAGATAATTAGTAAATGGTGATAGAGGAAAATTTTAAAAGTACGTATAATATAGAGGAGTGAAAAGCCAGTTTTATAATAGAACTCCAGGTTTCACCTTTGCAAAAGCCCTGATCCTAAAAATGTCTTTTCAGGAGTATGTGCTTGCAAATATTCAAAGCTTTCTGCTTGGTGCATGTTTTTTCCCCAAACTGTAACCAATGAGTTTTAAAAGCAATGCTAATCTTTCTGCGTGTCATCTTATTCCTACTGACAGGTGGGAGCAGCAGTCTGAACTGCTTCCTAGCATGTGTCCAATGTAAGAAAAACAGCAAAGACAGACCCTTAAAGTGAACTGAAAGAATGAAGAAAATGGTCCCTAAAATTTTAGAACAGACATGAAAACAGAAAGAGCAAAAAGGCTCAGCTCTATTTCACACACTACTTTCAAATTTTTTTTTTTTTTTTATTAGGGGTTGTATTAAATCATCATCAGTATTCAAAATATTACAGTTAACAGATTTCTCTGTTCTTCTACCCTACACAATTACTAACCAAAAAAGTACTGCTATAGAATGCAGTCCATGCTGAAGATTACAACATCCCTGAGGCATCAAAAGAAGTTCCCCTTCCCTTTTTGACAGCTGCTGCTAAGTTATATCTGTGCTCCTGTGGATCCTAAATTATATACTGTAATATCAAAGTCAACATTTTTCCTTAAGAAGTCAGCAGCTGGAAAATCAATTTATCAATCAACTATTAAACTCCTATTACTTTACATATGTATTTTTAGTAGTTATTTGAGAGGTGAGCCAAGAAAGTGTCACTGCTAAATATTTCCGTGGACAGTTTATACTTCAAAGTGCATTTCACATTATAAGGAATACATAATCTGCTTACAGTTTTTTAGAATCAGAAACCTTCAAATCGTTTCATGGAGATTTTTGGCTCCCCTTTACTCACTTTTTAGGCCACAAGTATGATGACATGAAAGCTACCAAGCGCTGCTGTCCTAAGCCAGCTGAATTCCCAGTCACCTGCAATTCCTGCAATTAATTCTAGTGACATGAACTAAAGTGATTTTAATTGTCACGTTGAAAGTGAATACAGGACTAAATGCCTGTGAAGCACATAGAACAAGCTGCTGGAGACTTCAATCAATGTTAATATGTTCTGTTAGAAACACACAGGGACAGTCCAGCACTCAAAAAGGGGAAGAGGACTAAATTAAAAGCACAGACTGGAGCTCAAGACAAATCTGATCAAGGTTACAAATACTGCACGAGACTTGGAGACCGACAAGTAAGAAAAAGCATCAGAGACCTGATAAACATGAGAAAGGAAAACACCTTACTACCTGCAGTACTTCCTATTCTAATATACTTTATCATCTTGGTTGATAAAATTCATGGTGATTTAATCCATTCTCCACACTGTCTCATTCTGCCTATGCTATGTTGTGGTGATTTGCACTAGTTTTTACTGCGAGTATGAAACCTGTGAAAAACTTGTCCATCCCAATATAATCCAAGTGGACATTTCCTCCACTGTTTTGAGGAACTACTAAGGAAAAACGCCCAAGGCAATCTCATAGCACCTTTCTAATGTATCTGACACTTTGGTAATTCAACATGATAACCGACAATAATTAGTTCACAAGCAAGTCTCACACTCCTCACATCTCTGACTGGTAGAGTAATGTTTTCCTGTCAGCAGTGGTTTCTGTTGGAGAGCCACATGTGCATATGCACTTGATTTCACCTGAAGATATTTTCACAGAGATTGAATTACACATTTATGTATTTTTAAAGCAGCAGCTTCAGTGACCATCACAAACACGATGTGCAACCGCAGAGTAACATTAGGTCTAGAAAGCTTAATACAATCACAAGACATCCTTCATTAAAATAGTCACTCTGGAAAACTCAGATGAATTAATGTTGAGGAGGCACCAAGAGGCTTTAACTGAAAGGAACAGAGAGCACTAACTGTATATTGTTTTAACACAGAATTAAGTCATTCATTCTTTTGTGATTTTAGTCACCAAACCTCTTAGAATAAAATAAAATAAAATATAGATTTAATTAGTATGTAAAATACAGGTGGAAAGATTAGAGGGATTAGTTTACTAACAAAATTAAATTATGGGCAAAAGGAGAAAAGACCACATCATCCAAAGAATGCCCCTGATGAATTCTGAGACACAGTGGGAACACAAAATACTTCAGCAATATGGAGAAATGTGAATGTAATGATGTATACACAACCATATATCTCATAGTTTTAATTACTTTGTCCACCAGGCACCACATAGAGAAAAAGAAGAGATTAATCTGAACTGTATTTACAGATTAAGACCCCTAGATTCTGTCTACAATTTCATAGCACACTCATAGCAAATGACCCTTCTTGGTGTGCTTGAGCTAGACTGCTAGTAAAAGACACTGTACAAACAGCTGCCTACCTCTCAAGAAGATCATGGGGAAATGAGTATTTATTAATACTGGGGAGGTGGAATTTGAGACCTTATAATAATAAATGCCACAGAAGATCAAAACATTAACAGTTATTTTGAAGGACTTCAGAAAATCTGCCAGGGGGAAAAGAAGGGTACAAATCTCTTTCCCTTAGTATGTAGTTTGCTACTTTGCCATAAAGATGCACCTTTCAAAAACTAGCAAGGAGTAGGCACTGCCAAATTTCTGCAGTTATGAACTCAAAGTGCTCAAGAAGATATTCTCTTATTTGGAGAACAGTCACCCAACAGTAACGTAAGCAAAGAATCAGACTGTAGCTTCAACTTATGATACAGCCAGTAGCAGAGTCAATATTCAAACCAAACAAAATTAAATAATTCGAAACCCCCCGAATTTCACTATCACCATTCATTATGCTCACTGGTTGAATTCTGAGAAGTGCTGTTGGTTACTTCTTAAATGCTTTAACCCCAAGAAAATAATTGATTCTTTCCAAACTGGCAAAGTGATGATGTGCCACACAGGTGGCAAGGGAAGTCTAATAAAAAATAATAAAAACAAAACTAAAAAACCCAGCAGCACAGGTCCTCAACTGCATCCATGTATTATAGCCAGTTATTTTCCACTAGAGAGGTAAAACAGGCTAAGTGACACGAGCACTTACTGCATTCCCAGTCAGCACTGCCTTTGTTCAGAGATTAATGACTTGGATATTTATGATGGCTATCCTGTTGTTCTGCCCATCCTTACATTAAGAAGTCCATAAAACAGGTCCTAGAATGCTGGCTGGGGACATTTTTATTTTTGTTTTTACTTTTACTTATGCACAGAGAGACCAGCCTTGCTGCAGCCAGGCCCTCATGGTAAACTCCAGGACTGGATGAAGTGGTGGCAACAGAGCACCTGGTCATTAGGCTGACCTTATGTGGGTCCCACCTGTGTTTAATGGGCAACGAGAGGAGCAACTTTTGCCATATTTCATTTCTACTGACTTCAGTGAACTTTTAAAAAGGACTAAATCCAGACTTAGTCTGCAGCTTCAGCTTAAGCCTCCAGTACTAAAATGGAAAAGATTATGAATAGTCCCTGTGCCCCATCTGTTGATATGACACCACAAGCTTGAGGAGATTTCACTGCAGATCAAACCCAGAGATCTTCAGTTATACCCAGCTTACACAATTGATGTGCTTTAAAATATATAATTTTTAAAATCTCTCTAGAAACAGCCAATCTCAAACCATCGTGGGGGAGAGGGGAGGCAAGAAGGTGTAGTGGTTCGACCTAGCCTAGGTTCCCTCCCAGGAAAAGGAAATGTTATTTAGCTAAACAGACCCACTACAGAAGGGGACAGGTTATGGGGAGAACAGCACAGCCATGCCACATGGATTAAACTGCACTTTATTGCACTTCCTAAATTATGTGAAGTGGACAGGGAATGAAACAACTTGGAGCACCACCCACTCAAACATCCTCTCCTTGTCTTTAGGGTTTCCATCAGGTTTAAGGCTTGCTGCACAGCTTATAACACATTCTAAAAAAAATATTAGGACTGCAATGAAAGGGAAATAAATCATTCTTGGATATGGTATACTTAGAAGTATGGCTACTCAGAATATTTCAATTTGGACAAGATATAATGAAATAAGTAATAGATGACAGTAATAACGGGAAAGAAATAGATGATTAAAGGTCAGACGTAAATTTTCTTCAATAATTCATCAATTTATCTTATCTCTTTAGCTAAATATAATCTGTTCAGTGCTCTAAAAGTGTCTAATAAAGTTCTTTTGCACACAGGGAAGAAGGAAGGCGAATGATGCGGCAGTCAGGACAGATTACTTCTGTAGATAAACTTGAAATTTAGAAAAGATAAACCCAGGTGAGGCAGTAAATTTTCAAATCAACCAGAAGTAAGCGGAAGGAAGAGACTGGGAAGCTTTCTCCTGCTAATGTAAACCTGTGTGGGCAGGGGGCCATTTTGGGGAACTATGGATGAGGCAGCCCATGCCCTGTGGGACCAGCACTGCTGGGGTCACAACAGCAAGGGGCACCTTCCCCAAGCCCTACAACTACAACTTTTGCTGTGAAGGCAGGAGCTACAAAAGCAATGAGTCACTTACACTGGGCACACAAAATATATCACACGCTGCTGCATAAAGCAGGAGTGTGAGTATATATGAGAATGTAGTTATTCCAGGCTACCACCCACCTGGATTGTTTTAGAAGCAATAACTCAGAGGTCGAAAAAAAAAAAAATACAATTTATGCCTAGTCCCTTAAATGAGAACAGCTAGACAAGTACACACACAGAAAGAATGACATTAATTATTAAAAGTTAAACTGCATGAATTTCTATTAAGCCCAGCATCTTAATTTTCTTTATTCTTATTATTTTGCAAGGTTTTGATTGCTTTTTTCCCCTTGTTTCTTATTCTTCCTTCTCAATTCTTCTTTTTCCATATCTCTACTGAGAAAAAAAGAAATTGCTTCTACTGCTTATCAATATAAAAAAATGTTCATTTTTTTTAAAAGACTTGCAGTGTTGTGCTTACAATTGGACTTGATGATCTTGCAGGTTTTTCTAAAATCCTTTTTTCTGAATTATGACCAGAAGACCCTCAAACAAGGAGGTTTTCTCTCTTAAATCATGAAGCCTCTTTTTCCATGAAACAAGAATGCCAAGATTCACCTAATGCAAATCAATACACAGATATCAACAGTATCAATGTTTTTTCCCTATGCTATCTCTTAACACCCAATGCACCTTCCCCAAGTGAATTTACTTAAACTCACTTTATCACTTCAACTCCTCGACCATGTGTGAGAACATAACTCGATAACCCTTTCTGATACCTATGATTACGATTTTTTCTGAGTTCTTTCCTACCTAAAACCATCAATCATCCCCATTTCGGGGAAAAAGAAGAAAAAAAAAAAAAGAAAGAAAAAAATGGAGAAAGGTCTTTTTAAAGTTCAAGAAATACTACATTGAAAAAGTTTCTGTTGTTCTTGACATTTAAGTGATAAAAAAATTTCCTATTTTCATTAAGTTTCTATACTCAAATAGCCTTATGCACTACCGTGCCAAGAGATTGCTTAGATTCTTCACATTTCTAAATATTTCTGTGGTCCAGCCAATTCAAGCCACTCCTCCAGGTCCCTGCATGTTAGATATTGCAGAGTCTGCAGTGAGAAACTCCAGAGAAGCACACGCTACCTGCAAGACACATCATTATTCCTCAGTAGGTTTCCTTTCCCATAGAAGCCTGCACGTGGCAGTTCCTGTGAATCTCTGGATTCAGAGGCACTGGCAGCTGTGCCAGTGGGGAGGGCACAGGGTAGGGAACACCCAGACAAGAGCGAGGAGCAGTGAGAAGGATGGAGAAAGCTGAAGGGCATGACTTGGTACTGAGGGATAAAGGGTGAAGATACACAAGACTGGAGACATGGAGTTAGGTTTCTACAAGGTGCAACAGAAACACTTGAGGCTTTCAATTTTGACCAATAATTTAGGGCACACTCTAAAACTTTCTCAGGCACCTCATATCATTTAAAACAGCTATGATCCCTTTCAGAACTTAAGCCTGTTAAGGAGTGTGAAGAAAGGTGATTCAAGGGCTATTACACATTTTTCATGGCATCAACAGGCAAAGTGGCTATGTAGTGGGAATATTGACATAGTTATTTTCAGTATTTAATTTGTGTTACAAATAATGAAGCACATATTTATCTATAAAATGGGTAACACATGGTTGCCTTTACTGGAGGCTTTCTTTTGTCCAATTCTATATACATACACAAATTAAAATTACCTTTTCAGAAAATAAGTGCATACAAAAGTACTCTGGTGAATGAAATAGGGTGCCCCAGTTTGAAGGCAAATTTTTGATCTAATCACCTCCACATAACCTCATGCACGTGCTGCTATTAATAAGGAAACCTAACTGGAACACTACAATTCAGCCCAGAGAAACTGCACCAGCAGAAACACTATTCTGGAGAACATAAATTTACAGCTAAAGTTAATGACCTTTCTAGAATATATCAAGAAACCAGCATAAAGAAGGCAGCAATAGATTTTCTATTATTCTTGGCAGTTTAAGTCTTTAAATCAATTTTTCGCTTAGGTGTTTCTCCTCCACAACACTAGACAAAGAAAATTAATCATTATAAAAATGGGTTAACTAATTGACTTAAAAAAAAAAATCAGCCCCTCTAGACTATATGGCAGATAAGTATCAAGAGAAATACATTACTTAAGACAATTAGTGAAAGGTTCAAAAGTTCATTCCTGCTTGGAAACACCATTTAGTACTCTCCAAATCTTTTCTTTTCCATCAAAACTGGATGGTTTATAAATCCATTCCTTAGTGATTTCCTGTAAAGATGTTAATGCTGAGTCTCAGCTTGACAGGGATAAGCTGAGCATGTTCCCACTCCACCATGTCCTGCTTGTGTATTGGGAGGAGACCAAACAAACCCCAAGTGCCCCACAGCTCCTTCTTACAGGAGTGTCATAGCCTCTGTCTCCATAGAGGGAACCAGGAGTCTTTGGGCAGCAGTGGTGGTTGAAGAACTTCAGGGATCCCAGTGCCCCCGGGAGCCCTGACCAAGAGGATCCCCTGGCACTCAGCTGCCCTAGAGTTGAGCCTCAGCCACTTCCTCCCAGTTGTCCAAGACATTATAGATAGAATGAGAAACTATAGCCTTTTGATCCTTCATTTCCACAAGATCCAGAAAGAAATAGGTGGGAAAGTGGAACTGCAAACAGGAAATATGGCTAAAACATGACCTGACCACATTACAGGCTGGATGATATTTTGGCCTATCTTTGCACACGTTTCTGTGACTGCATGAGCACCCTTCCCCCAGCGATGGATTCTACCACCTGCTGGTTTCAATAAAGACAATCAAAAAAGATAACATTCTGTTTAAGCAGAAGACCAGATAAATGTCCAGGTTTTCAGATAAGAATATTTATACATGCACATCTACTATTGCATAGTTTGGCATTCAACAGTCAATTAGAAAGTACACCAGCAAGTTCAAGGGTATGATGACAACTCCAATTTTAAGAGTTCTGCAAATGAATGAGATGAAGGGCTTATAAGTGCTTTTTCAAGCAAAGATGAAAACTGATGTTGTATGAAATACCACAGAGACATTCAAGTATGCTTAATACTTAGGAGGTCTGAACATTAGCTTCCATTTTAAAGTGACTGTTTTGCAGGTAACCACTTGGCAATATTTGTAAATCCCATTTGGCATCTTCCTAAATCCCTTGTAAAATTTTGGCCAAGTGTACTCATGGTCAGGAACTTCTGACTGAGCAAAGTATTTCTGGCACCTAAAAAAAGGCACTTCACTGCTAAGTGGAATCTACAACAGCATCTAGAATCTACTGCTCATTGATTTCTTTAAGTGCCTAAGCATAGCTTTAGTCTCAGTGGTATTGTTTTTCTTTTGTTGCCCATGGATGCAAAATCAGGAGCTTTAAAGATGATCCATCCAGACTAAAGTAACAATTTTGTATTTTATAAAGTGTATATATCAAAGTACATTGAACATATGTAGATACACCTTTTTGTTTCATGTTTAGCATTGGTTATCAAAGAAACATGCAAGTTATATGGTAAAATGACAGCATAAATATCCCTGTACTGAAGAGCTTACAAACATGAATTCTACACAGAAAACCACACACAAAGTTTTCAGTGTAAGCCAATCTCAGTGATGACATTAAAATACAAAGTTGCACTCAGCCATGACACTGGGGGGGAGTAAAAATATAAAAAAAGAAGTGTTTGTGTGACTTTTGGGTAGAAGAGGAATTATTAAGCATTTGTTAACGCTACTCTCAACAGCACACAACTAAATTAAGTTGCCCCCATGTCTGACCTTCCCACGGTTTGGTTGAAATATCACAGAGTTCTTGGACAAAAGTGAACTCGAGTCAACTGGACAAAAATAGATAGGGCATCTATTCCAATCAGGTGTGCTCAGTGCAGCCTAGAGCTAGTCCAAAGTCAAACTCCCTGGACATGCTGTCCCATAGCACAAGATATGGGGTCCTCAGCACCCACTGTCTCAACTTACAGATCTGGTCCTGCTGGGCTGCCCTTTGTGCTAAGGCAGGCACTGCCTGACATCACTGTCATGGCAAGGAAAGATAGTTTGCACATTTTAATGGAAAATCTATTGTTAAAGTTCCCTAAGTTTCATAAGCAATCTGTAAGGAGCCTTTTTCAAGAAAAATAATTGTTTTCTCCATACCTACAAAGAAAGTTAAAGTGTTCGCTTCTGCAGTCCTTTAATAGAAAAAAACACAGGTGCCTATCTTTCCTGCTAAAATTAAAAAGCTTTATGCTTACCCCTAATTCTATTATTTTCCATCTTAAACATTGCCTTTCCAATCCTGAATTGTTCTGCCTCTCAGTAATCTAAATAGTGGCTCGCATTTTGTCTGCTATACATTTTTTCCTCAAGGTCCAGAATTTTCTTATCTGGTGATTAAAAGTGTTTAACCAATTTAACTACTTTTCATAATAGCAGCACATCAATAAACTGAAGAATATTGTTTTTTGGGTTCCTACTGAGAAGATAAAACTCAGCAGTCTCCTAACGCAGGAAAGATAAAATACACAGTATCATTCAGGCCAGAATGCTGCAGAAGAAAATTGTATTTGACGCCCTTCACAAACTCTGAGAAATTACTGCCCAAGGCCTCCCTCCCACATGAGTGGCCACTGCCAGGAAGGGCACGGTTGGAAGACCATAGGTCATCAGGAGGCAGTGGCTGCTAGGAAGCCTGCAGTCAACTTGGAAAATGTTGAGTATCACGGACTTTCTTCAATCTGCCTGATCGATTATCAGCATGGCAATACATATTATAGGCATATGTGACTTGGGGAAGTCACAAAGAAAGGATTAATATTTTAACCATAATGGCAAGATGACATAGCTCAGAATCAAGGTCTAAATACAGGCAGGAAAGCAAAAAATCTACTTAGGAAGTAATTCAACCCATAAAATATCTTATGAAAAAGAGGGAGGGACAGAAAAGCAAAGGGCCAGGAGGTTGTTGGGTGAGTGGCGTTTATATCCATCTCCCTTGAGAAGCTCAGGCAGTTGTAATAGCAGCCAGGAATCTCACAAACAGCCGTCTGAAACGAAGGAAGCCTATAAACTTACCATGAATTTATAGCAGACTTCTGGACTAAGAGGATTTCTTTTAACTGTGTCTGTGGAACTGCCTCTTACAAATCTACCTAGTCAGTTATTTTAAGTTTGAGAGATAACTGTAAATATATTGCAAAGAGTAACGTTGCCATAAATCCTGCCTGATGGTTTATATATCTAGGCATCCACTATCCCACCACTCTACTAGGTAAACATCACTCATACCCTAAAGTTAGAAACTGTAGAAAGATGTGAGGAGAATCTTCATTCTGCCAGAGCTTGTTCATTAGGGGCTCCAGGATGTTAATCACTGAAGAAGTCACACTGATCACAAAATACAAACTGGTGTTTCCTAGAGGCTGCCTCTTCCCCCAGTAACCCAAAACTGAGAGGGTTCTGACAAAATGAGCTCCAGGGCGAATGAAAGGGAAGAAGATGGATGGGAAACTGACCAAGACAACATGAAAACATAAACTTAAAACCAGAAGAAAAACATACTTTGAGAAATTATAGGGGTTGAAGCTTCATAAAAGGGGAAAATATAACCCTTTGATTTTTCTTTATTTCAGAGAGGGATGGGGTTTGGTTTACTGCTTTTGTTTTTCTTTTTTTTTTCCAAACTGCAATTTACCACCTTTCAGTTGTTATTCCCCTTAGACGGAGACATTAAGAAATCAATGTCCTTTACCTAATGTATCAGAAGGAAGGAAGACTTTCCATTCAAACAGAAAGAGGATTAAATAAAATAAAGCATGCATAATTAATAATAAATTTGTTTCAGGGTTTTATAATTTTTTTAATGTGGAAATAAAAGCTGCATAACAGAAATAATTTTCAGACATGCAAAATAATAATGAAAACAGCAAGGAGGAAAAGTAAGAAATAATTTACTTAATATTATTGTTTATCAAGCTAATAACACTTATCTCTCCGGGGTACAATGAAGACAAGTTAATGTTTATATAATTCACAGAAGTTAAAAGCAGCTATTTGAAGTGTATGTATTAAAATATAGGTGTAGCTAATCCTTATTTTAATTTTCCATTCACATGGTAAATTTTTTTACCACTCTTGTGCCCAAATATTACCACAAAAATCCCCTGAATTTGAAGGAAAAGGAAAATCCTCTTGTTCAAAAGTTTACTGTTGGCTATGCTCAGTTTGAACTGCTAAACTGAACTATTCTACAAAAAGATGCCAAATAAGAAACCAAGACATTTCTCTCCTGCTTGTTTCCACAGACTGCAGCCATGCCCTGCAGGTGTTCACTCTTCTCACTTCGGGTTTTTTGCTTTTCCTTTTACATGTACATAAACTCCTGTGGAAGGGGACGTGCCACATTCTGTCCCCCTTCTGAGACTTAGACCAAGGAGGTCTCCAGAAGTCCTTGTCTTGCAAAAACATATTTATCAAGTCACACAGAAACTCTCCTAACAATGCAGCAGACATGAAGATATACTTGGACAGATTGAGTTGCAAATATTTAATATCTTTGCATCTTATTTGTCATTTTCCAAACTACAGCATCTCACTGATACATACTGCTCCAGTGCCAGCGCCCTCCTGGTTCCGCTTCCCAGGCTCTTCTGGCGACCCACTTCTTCATGAATGATCATGTAATTCCTCTTCCCACCAACAGTGCCACCCCAGCCTTACACACCAGCAAACTGTGGTAGAGTTTACCTCCCAAGAAAAGGTTCTAAACCAAAACGTAACTAACATTGTAACTAACAAGCACGGAAGATAGACACGTTTGGAATAAAGTAAAGGTTCACATTAGTCACCCAAACCAAATAAAAATGAAAACTGCCATGGAATGGTCTAACCTTTAGTTTAAGGACACAATCATAAATCACAAAACAAAGAGCTCATTTCAGAAAAGTATTTCCAAATTTTCTGGCTCTCCTTAAGCTTTTGCTATGACAATCACTTGTGGACTGGGAGAAGGGGGTGGAGGACTCATTTGTCTTTATTCCTATAAAGTTCTAATTTTTGAAAGTTCTAAGAGTTAACCAGACAGTGAGGTATGTTTCATTATTAAAACTGATTTATGTCACATTGTCTATGAGTCCCAAGGGGAATTTAAGCTCGTGCCTTGCAAAATGAACCATCAAACACAGAAGTTGCTTTTCTTGTATTTACTAAAGTGAAATACTAGACTAGGGCTTGAAGAAAACACTCTCTATACCCATTTTACTTTTCATCACAGTTTCCAAAATTGAATCTAATTTTACAGTCTGGACATAGCAGTCCAGAACTGGGAAAAGGTAGGTTATTAAATATGCCAGATCAGCCCAGGACTAACAGTAGATAAGTAGGTCCACTCAGAAAACAGTGACTGGAAAAACGTATCAACCACACAGTAGAAATCTTAAAAAAGTCAAGATATATCCATGGTGCTAGTTTGGGAATACATGTATAAGAAAAATTGCCAATAAAACAGAAAATTTTATTCTTTTTTTAAAAGTTTTTTTTTTAGTTTTCCCAATAAATCAATAACATAATCACGGAATTTATGACCTGGTACATAATCAACAGAATGTGGATTTAAAAAAACCAAACCAAACCAAAAAATGTTTTTACTTCTATGTGAACCAACATCTCCACACAGGCTGAGTAACCAGCAATGCACACGGATGCCTAACAATTGCAGGTAGGATTTTTATTCTTTTGTTCCCAACACAAGTTAGTCCAGCCAGCTTTCTGCAGAGAATAAGCCTGCAGAAATCACGACGGTGTAGGAGAACTCTTGGGTCAAGCAGACAATGTTTGCATTAGGAGCAAAATAGCTCAAAGTACAATCAAAACTACAAAGGAAACTGCAGAAAGTACAAATATGTCCTGCAGTTTAAAAAAAATGCCTTTTAACAGAGAATCAAAATGGATAAAAGAGAGAATGTGTTATTCTCTCTTTTCTCTCTTTGAGGATATAATAAAAAAGTCAAGTACAAAAAACCCATTGGGAAACTCTGCACATTCAAAATTATTCTACTTCAAGTCACAATGTGTACTACAGAGGTGCTTAGCTTGATAAAGGTGAAATCTTGTCTCTAAAACTCTGCATGTTCTTCAGACCCAATCTTATTTTAAAGTAATAGCCTGAAACTTAATCTCTGGATTCAGTCATGCAGAAAATAAGTCTGGACTACTAAAATTAGCAGCAAGTCTCCCCAGAGCTTAATGTTTTAAAATATTTTAACGTAAAGTTTTGACACTGCATCTCAATAACATTGTCCAGTGCTACTTTCTAATAAAAACTAAAACACCATTCTTACCTGTAGCACAGTAAAAGGTCCACATGTTTTAATGCCTTGTCCCAGATGGAAATAATATTATGTAGCTTTTCCTTTCCTTTAGCCATAATATAAAAAATTATATGGAATGAGTGGATTACTATACCTGAAAGGGCTCATGTGACAACAGAAAAAAAATCAAATAATGGTTTTTAATAGTAATTTTTTTTTCTTCTTACAAAATAAAATAAAAACAATTTAAAAATCAGTGCTTACACCTTAGTTTTTTTCCCTCAGGAAAGTTATTATCTACATCTGTTTATAAAGGAGTTATGAATCAGTATATAGATAATGTAAAGCAACAATGTAAATTAAAAATTCAGAGCATCATAACTGAGTTTATAAGATTATCACTCATCCTTGTTGTTAGGAAAAATAAGGGGGAAAAAATCAGATGATTGCTTAATCCTCCTCCTGAAGGACACTATTTTTCAAGCCCAAAAAAGCTAGTGAACATGTCCTCTCTTGAAAAAATCCCAAAGGAACAAATAAACAAACCCCTTCAAAAAACTAAAAGCAAATGAAACCCCCAACTTATTTTTACCTACTGGTTAATTTAAAAGAAGAACAGAAATTATACAATGAAGGTATTATTATAATCAAAACAAAGGAAATACTGGAAGCTTAGAAGGTATTTCTTGGATGAACTTCCAGAGAGGCCTGACAGGAGCATCAGTACCCCCCTGAGTACACCTAACCTTGCATGGGAGCCTAAGCAGGGCCCTCTTCCAGCTACACAGTTCCTCTTTGAGCACTGTTTTACAAAGCAGATGGAAGGCTGAAGCCTGATGAAACACCAAGTCATTGCCCAGCACCTATGTGAACAGACCCCGCAATCAGATTTCCAAAAACCATGGGAAATTGAGCCTAAGTAAAAATTACAGGACTAAATCAATTACTTTTAAAACAATTCTGCATCTTTGGAGAAGACCAGAACACAGTTTTGTGTCAAAGACTGGAACAAATCAAGTTATTCAGCATAAGCCACTGACTGGCAGAAAACTAATTATTTATGCTCTGTTATATGCTCTGTGGTATTAAAATCTTTTGCACTCTTTGTAATACCTGCACTCACTGCTGCTTGCAATCTTCAGTATCACCCACAGGTGGCGTCTGTAATCCCACAACACAATTCCATCTTAAACCTGGAGTAATCAAAAGCTTCTTATATAAAAGAGATTTATTTTAATTATTTTCACTGTCTGTGCACTGAAAATTCTCTGGCCAAGTTGTCTAACCACGCACAGCAAGTGACATAAATGGACGCAGAGTGTAACTCTAAATCCTTAGGGAGCCTCAAAGACATACTAATGAATCAATTACAGAAGAGCCAATATACAAAATAATTATAGATTAAGAAAAAGGTACTAAAACTACCAGGCCAGAAATAAGTAGCCAAGAACTGGACCAATATATGACAGTACAGTTTAAGATTGAAAAATAAGTTATGCGGTAGTTTCCCCTTGCAATTTCAGAAAGTCTTTTTTATTCCTGTACTGCATTCGAATGCATAGTTTTTTTAAAGACTAAGTTGAAAAAAAAACAAACAAAACAACCAACAAACCAAAACCAAAGCTAACCCTTTCACCTTTTGATTTTCCTCTGATAAAGTAATTTTTTTTTTTTTTTGAGCCTGGGCTAATGAAGTACAGTAAACAAAGGTAACAATATCTATAAGCTTAATTTCATTTCACGTTAAAATTTTATTGTGGTTTGGTTTATTACGTAATTCTGCAAGCAAGACCTGCTGTGAATGAATGGAGAGGAAAAAAAACAAAAGAAGAAAACAGTTCCAGGACTTAATGTATGCAGTGTCCTGTGGACATGTTACCTGTTACACCAACACTCTCCAGAGAGAGGTAACTCAGTGCTATCTCTGAAACACAGAAAGCAAGCGCACATGTTCAGCAGCTTCCCCAAAGGCACACAACAAGGCAGGGAAAGACCAAACCAGAAACCACTGTATTCACTTTCCCAGCATTGTACATGGGCCTGGAGATTGCAGCTTCTCTTCTCTGCATTTCCCCCTAAATCCTCTCAGAAATCCTGTATGCAGTTTTTCTTGCTCCATCTGCTTATAATTTTTGAAAATTATACTACAAAGATTGAAGCCAATTATTACTCTTCAGAATTATAGAACCTCATTGATTTCAGAAGCTGTGGGTGTCCATAAGCTTCAAGATTTTTCATCTACAGCTAGTTTTAAAAGAGTAGGAAAAATAAAACTGGTTGGAACTGTTCAGTAGACCAAGATCATCAATGAGGCAATTTAATTCCAGCTCTGGTAAGAGGAACACAGATTCCATACTCTTCACATCACTGGGACAGGAACAGAAGAGGAATGATTCCTCATTCCAGTCGGTTTCATAAGCATGCGGAAATCACACATTTCTAATCTGCCACTGTTGGTATTCAAATAACTCTGACTGCTGGGTAATTTTGGAATTGGTACCACAACAACACACTCTGGGAACTGTACAGCACACCAGAAGAAGGAGCAAGCCTAGGAGACAGCCAGTCAGTGTTGATCCACATCTTTACAGCTGGGAGGTGCTCGTGACCATCCCAGAGAAGCAGCCTATTATAATTTCCTTTTGGAGGGATTTCTAGAACCAGCGACATGGAGTCTCTCATCACACTGCTTCCAAACTCTGTATGTGTTTTGAGCAACAACTGTGAAGAGAAAGAAACCACAGTCCAGCAATTTGGAACACACTGCTCTGTTAGCACCTTGTTATGCCCATTCAGGGGAGACTTGAAATTCCAAAATCAGCATTTAAATCAAGTAATCAGTGCATGTTTCCATAAAATATATGTAATTCTCATTCAAAACAGGACATTATGAGGAGCACAACACAGTTTTCTAGCTACGCTCTTTTGCTTATATCGGAAAAGCACTTTAGAATATAATAACGCATTAAATGAAAATTAGTGCATGCCAGAAAAAAAGCTGATCTGTAAGTTTTCCAAAATAACACAGCCAGAACTCAAGTAATGCAATCCAGGAAGAAAAAGTTTTAAATCTTTGTCCAAAGGTAAGCAAAATTGGTGGTTTTCTTCATTAGTAACCAACCACATCTTAGAATTATTTTTATTTCCAAAGAGTACAGTGCATTGAGCTGCACTCCTAACATTGTCATTTGTAAATAAAAGAGGGAGCAGCACTGAACAGTAAATAGGATATTGTCATAAAAAGGTCGCACATTTGGAGCATAAGCCTGGGTGCAAAACACTTCTTCATGTGGCTTTAATGAAAACCAGGCACCAAAGCATCTCAGGAGCACCTGGGTCCTCAGATTTGTGCCCATGTGGCACATGCCTGGAGGATCATAATGGGTTGTTATGGGCTGTTTCATAAAGAAAGGCAAGGAAGAAGAAGAGCTGTTGCATTCTGTGTTAGGAGAACCTTGAACATATAGAAGTCAGCTCTGGCAATTGTGGAAGCACTTAAGAAATGACTCTGGGTACAGATCTGAGGGGTCATCTCCAAGGGAAAACTCAGTGATCCTACAGATTGCTCAGAACTCAGTTGAGAGGGACTCTGTGGGAATCTTTCATGCAGGGTAAGGAGCAAGTGAGCACTGGGAGGTTTTCAAGAATTCTCTCCTGGAAGCACAAAACCAGTTGATACCCCTTAAAAGTAAGGGGAGTAAGTGGAGCACCCCCTTGGCTTAACTGTGATTTCCAAGTTTGCTCAAAACCAAGAGGGAAGAGTACCAGACATAGAAAAGCAGACAAATAACCACTGGGAACTACAAGGGTATCTTCCAGATGCAGTTAGAAAAGTAAAAGCTCAGCTCAAATCGAAATTGGCCAGAGATATCAAAAACTGCTAGAAAAAGTCCCTCAGGTATATAAAGGATGAGAAAAACAAGGAGCAAAATATTGAGCCATTGTGAAACAGGAGAGGAGAATTAGTCACCAACAACACTGAAAAGGCCTAAGGTCTCAATAATTACTCTACCGCTGTCTTTACAAGCAGTTTGGTCCCAGACTTTGGGAATAAAAATCCAGGCTGATGCAAACACAGTGAAAGAATAGTTGGGGTGTAAACTGCTAAAGAACATTGAGTCCACAAATCAAGAGGCCCCAACCTTACCCACCCAAGGAAGTTAAGAGAACTGGTTGATGTCCTTGCGAGGCTGCTCTCCATAAATTTTGAGAAGTCGTGGAGATCACAGAATATCCCAGAAGACTGGAAAAAGGCTAATGTAGCCTCCACCTACAAGAAAGGTTTAAAGAAGGATCCAGGGAATTACAGGCCCATCCGTCTTCCTTCAGTCCCTGGGAAAGTTACGGAATGAATCCCTCTTGAGGACTATCACCAGTCAGATGAAGCCAACACGGACTCACCAAGGGCAAATCGTGCTTGACAAACCTAAAGGCCTTGAATGACGAAGTAACCCGTCCCATGGATGTGGTGTGAGCAGCAGACATTGTCAGCCTGCACTTCTCTAAGGCTTTCAGTGTGTTTTCCCACAGTCCCCTGCTAGAGAAACTGATGTGTTACAGTCTGGACAAGTGATCCATGCGGTGGGAGCAGAACTGGCTCTTGGGCAGCACCCAGAGGGTGGTGGTAAACAGCTCCTTTTTAAACTGGCAACCCAGCACAAGTGGGGTCCCAGGGACTGGTATCAGGCCGAATGCTGTTTGATGTCTTCCTAAGTGATTTGGGTGGTGGGATCAAGGGGCATCACCCTGATGAAGTTTGCTGATGTCACCAAGCTCAGTTAGTAAGTGGACACCTCAAAGGGAGAGCCACCCTGGAAGACCAGGATAGGCTGGAAGAGTAGGCTAACAAGAACTGTATGAAGTTCAACAGGGACACGTGTAAGGTTTTGCACCTGGGAAAACGTAATTCCAAGGAGCGCAACACAGGTTGGGATCAACCCATTTGGGAAGCAGCTCTATGGAAAGGGACTTGAGGGTCCTGGTAGACCTGGTAGAACCTCAAGATGAGCAGTGTGCTGCTGTGGTAAAGAAAGTGAACAGGGGCTGAGTTGCATCAAAAAGGACACCACCAGCAGAAATAAAGGAGTAATTATCCCACTCAGAAATTGTCAGGCCACACCTGTAATAGTGTGTTCAGTTTTGATCCCCACAAGAAAAGATGTGGCCAGGCTGGAGAGAGTCCAGAGAAGGGCCACAAAGATGACCAAAGGACAGGGAAGACTGTGAGGAAAAGCTGAGAGAACTGGGTTTGTTCATCCCTGAGAAAAGAAGTCTAAGGGGAGACTTTATCATCATGTTCCAGTGTTTAAAGATGAGTGAGACTCCTTTTTTACAAGAAGGCACATGGAAAAGATGGGGGGTAATGGGTACAATTAATCCTGGTGAGATTTCTATTGGACACAAGCTAACAATTTTCACAATAAGAACAATCAGTCATTGGAATAATCTTCCCAGGGAGTGGTAGATTCTGCAACATTGGCCACTTTCAAGATTCAGCTGCACAGGGTGCTGGGCCATCTTGTCTAAACCATGCTTTTGCCAAGAAAATTCAGACTAGATGATCCTTAAGGTCCCTTCCACCCTGGTATTCTATGATTGTAGAATCAAAGCCATCTCTGTAGAGGACTCGAGGTTCTGAACAGGTGCCTGACAGAGGGTAGGACCAAAGAAATGATTCATTATGTTTGGCACCAGTTTCCAGCAGTAACATAATTAAAAAAGACTGTGGGTGTCTCAATATCAAACCTACATTCACTACAAACCTCTTTATTTTAGATTTTTATTAGGGAACCATATTCCAGCTATGGCAAATTATAAATTATATGATCATTTAAATACCACACAGTTGTCTTTGTCAGTGACACTTTTTTGTTGTCAGTTGCTTATGTTGAGTCTAATGTGTTTGGCATAAGCTGCAGTAAGAATAAGTTTGAAATTCACATCAAGTTTTGCATAAGAAAGTCCCCAAACTATACTTTTTCTGCCAGTCTTGTGACACGGTCAAAATTTTAAACACATTTATATATGCAAATTAACTGTGTGCTGTTAAACATAAAAATACTTCTTAATAGAATATTAAAGCAAGGCATTAATTGGGTAAAACATTTCTTCATTCCACAAAGATAGTTCTGCTAAATTGTATTCTCTGAGGAAATTTAAAGTGGAGCCAAATGGGCATTTTAAGCATTTGGACACAAGGTGTTTGCCATAATTCATGTATTTTCCAATCACTTCAACATTTCCAGCTTTGTTGTGCCTCACTGCCTGCAAAGTCAGTCAGCTTCCAATTCTCAAACATCACTTATTAAAGCTCAAGATTTATACACTAAGCAGAAGTTTCTCCCCCGTTGTGGAGTCCTCTTAATTGATATGATCCCATGTGTGTGTCTTTCCAATTCAGTTACAATACATAACCAAAAATGACTTCTCCAGAGCCAAAAAAAAGTTTAAAGTGATTTTTTTTTTTCCTTTTAATATCAAGCTGTCTTTAGATACATAATCATTTTCTTCCAGGGCCTCATCCAAAGCTCAGTGAATTCAATGGAAAGACTCATCAGCTTCAATAGCATGGGAGCAGGCTCATAACACACCATATGCCAAGTATGAAAGTATCCATCTGTCACTGATCCATATCTTGTTATTGTTATGTGCATTACAACAAGGGATTAGCCTTCTAAGAGATGGAGCTTGTAAAGGAATTGCTGGAGGAATTCATAAACAAGGGTTTAGAAGCATGTAAGCACGCTGTAAGGGAGGCACACATCCTGCGAGTCAGCAGGGCTTCCCTGGGCATGCGACAGCGTTGTGTGTTCACCTCCACAGCTGTGCAGAGAAAGTGCACTGTAACCTACAAGCTCAGGCCTCTGACTTTTGGGTTGCCAGTAGGTTTATAACTGATGGATATTTTACAGCAAGTGAGTGCCAAGCAAAAATCTATGCGACCTTCATACACAGGGACGGAGGACTCAGCAGCAGAGAAGTGTGAGAGCTGTCAGGATCTCTTCACTGGTAGCACTGATAGTCAGCATTAGTGTTACAGGTTCCAACACTCCGTCCAACTATATTGAACTATCTGCCCTTATTTTGCCTGAAAATGCAGGGAACAACATTTTCCCTAATCACAGAAGTGTAATGGCACAAGTCACTTTTAAAAGCATGCTGACAGAATTACAAAGGTTCCCTGCAATTAAGGATCTTTCTTATTTAGTTAATTACCCTTTTCAGCATTTCCCTACATCTTGGCAAACACACATAGCCCTCAAAACAAGAGAGCAGAAGGCAGACACTAATCTGAAGATCCCTCACCATCTTCTTTCTCTCCAAGATGAATCAGTTGCATTTGAGAGAATGCTGAAAATTCCTTTTACAAACCCAATCACTTTTGCTCACAAGTAGAGATAAGCAGAAGCAACACTACTCTGAAAGCAGAGGTCGTGATGAGTGGGCTCCTTATATTTAAGGGCTCAACTGAACCATGGTAAGCCCTGAAAAAATTAGCCCCAAAAACCCACAGCCTCTCGTCCTTCTCTCAAAACAGCCCCCACAGCCATCTGGTGCCCAACTCCTCCCTATAGCCTCCTCCTACAGGTGCCAAGAGCTGCTAGCCAGCAGCCTGTACAGTCTCCATCCTTCTCCCCAGTATCTCCCAATAATCACCTGTGCCTCCCTTCCACCCTCTCAGTCCTTCACTCCCAACCATGCCAGCCCTCTCTTCATGCTCCTTTTTCCCCATCTTGCACCCCTGCACACTCGCTGTTGTTACCCCAGTCGCACACCCACCCACATCCCAATTCAGTGTTTATTCTCCCAGTATAATCCTACCTAAGCTTTGCTAAATTCCAATTTCTGCTGCATGAACACAATGCATGTGTAAAACCTAAATGCCTTTCCTAATGTAGGCAGCCATCATACTCAGGAGGGCAGTTAGAAAAGTAGGTCTGATTAAAACAGCCTTCACAGTAATAGAGCTTACTTAGGGATCCAACTTGTTTTATGCACCTTGAAATGGTTTTTTTGCAGCTTGGTTCCAGTTATTTGGAACAGTCTCTGTGTTTCACCTTTGGCTGTGCTTATCTGCTCCCATATCACCTGTTGAACCAAAAGGAAAAAATTCACACTAGGAGTTATACCTTATCCAAATACACATGGAAAAACTGATTCGATGAAATCTATTTCATAATTTAGTCCATCAGTCTTCTCAAAGGCTATCCTAATTATTTAATACTTACAAGAGATTAACATACCAAAACAGTGACTTCAAAATTATGAAAATTCACAGAATCTTGTCTGACACCAATTTTGTTTAGTGTTTGGACAAAGAGCAGCAGTTTAGATCCAAGCTGTTGCAGATATTGTGCTGTTTATACCACTAGTATACAACCTTTCAACATGTACTAATTTAATACAGGCAAAAATATGGGAAAAAGTATGTTTGACATTTATTAAATATAGCAGTTAACTAACCAAAATACTCTAACTTTTTCATCAGTACTGCAGACAGAAAATCTAGAGTCCTGGTCATATTGCAGATGGCAGAGCAGCAATGAGAGAGGAACCTCAATGACTAAGGAGAAATTTATGTACTAAGCAGATTACAGAGATGCACAATGAAGATCGGTGTAAACCTTACAGAGCAGAATAAAAATTAAAAAGCATGTCCTGGGATTCCACAATTCTGCCTCATTTACAAAAAAAAAAAAAAAAAAAAAAAAAAAAAAAGGTTCTCCAAAGAGACCCAGAATATTCTCAGTTTATTTTCTTACTATACTGCCCATCCATATAAAAGAAACCATCTTTAATAAACTCTGACCCTAAAGAACTGGAAACTACATGTGGTTTTCGACATCATGTTATCCTTCTCTCTTCCTTCAATTACCAGATTGTGAACTTAAAACAAACATTGCCCACAACAACTGCTAACTCTTCCTCCAATTTCTCAAAATTGAACAGAGACTTATGCTGTTGCCATGAGGATACAGAATTTTGATCTACCAGTGTAACATCTGAGCTCCTTGGAATGGGAGTGATTATTTTAATTAGTAGTTACAAGGGTGGGGTTCCCTCTCTTCACCTCTCAGGGGAATGATGAGGTTCACAGGAAAACCAAAACATGTTCCACATTAATTTCGTGTTCTATGATTGAATCCTTTCCTTGTTTTGTTGGTTTTAGTAAGCAACTAATCACATGCTACTGATTCTCATTTAGAAGAGAAATTAACACTCTTTTGCCTCCTGAAAACTTGTCTTTTTTCTTACAGGAACATTCACTTGAAATGAGTATTACCTTTAGAGTTCAGAAAATGGAGGTGCAGCTGTCAGTGCACACATGGGATGTCCTTAATGGAAATTACTTAAGAAGAACCAGGAACAAAAAGCTCAAGACCAGTTTGAATCCTACAGCCTTACTTCAGGTAAGGACACAAAACATTCTCTTTAAAAAACAAAAAAACTGAACAAGAACTGACGATCTCTTAATGAAAAGTTTGAAAGACTTTGTTTTTCTCACATTTCCACAATTCTTTTTCCTTGATTCAAACAAATATTTTGAAATTAATCATCACTGAATAATTGATCTTACTGAAAATATGGACCCCAGTTGGTAACATTATTTCACCATAGATGTCAGTATTCCTACAGACAACATCACTAGACTGGATCTCTTATTAGTTCTGTTTTGTTAAAGAACTAGTTGCTGGTATTTAATGATTTTATGTGTCTTCCAATAGGTGACCTGTGATCAGTGAGCTGCAAGTATAGCATTGACTTCATTGTTCAAACTGTCCCGTGGATATCCAGTCAACAGCATGCCAGAGACAATTAGTGCTCACTTGTGTTTCTCAGCTTCTTTTTCCACTTTTTTTTATAACATCACAAAAGTCATTGATATTATGGTGCATTGAATCAGCTGGATTTCTTTTCTTGTTTTTCCTTTTTTCTATTTTCAGAAGCATACTTTACCAGAACTGCATTTATTATTCATATTGAAGCCCTGGCTCAAGAGTCACTGTGCTAGTCTTTTACAAAACACTGATGAAAGATGGTCCTGGATTGCAGAATTTACAGTCTACAAGACAGATGAAAGATGAATATAAAGAAGCCTCCACTAAGAAACATGACTGCTCAGCGTGCCAGAGACTGCCTTAGCACAGTGATTGCTAAAGAGGTTACACCAGTCCCTACACTCATTCCACCTCATTTTTAAGTGAGAACACTGTTGAGTGCCAGGTTTTTCATATGGAGAGCACGTTCCTTAAACTACACCCGAGATACACCCATCTCACACAGAACTCCCCAAAATCAGCACTTTCAGCTGCTAATCAGCCTTCAGAAAGAAATTATTGCAGTCACTTCCCAGCTCATTTAAATTTGAAATGGTGATAGAGGAGAAAAGGAAGTATAAGTAACTTATACTACTTACATGACAAATTACCTAGAAATGCTGGGCAGTTTTTTTCCTGAATCCATCACTTATCCCAATAGATCATTCTATACGAAATTATTCCTGGAGGAGTGCCTTGATTGTGTATTTTACTTTGTTTTCTCTTTGAAGTTTCTGTTAATTTTATAGATGGAATCCAATGCTGCTAATCCATGTCATTGTTTTCTATAATTTCTATTTGGATCCAACAAAAAAAGTTATGATTTTTATTAAGTGCATTTCTTTTTCATGCCCTCATGCTTTCTGCAGTGCCAGACAAAACTATGATAAATCTAAGGGTGGTAATTATGTCACTGAAATTACATATTAAGCCTCCAGTGGTAGCATACAGTCACCTTAGAGACAGGAGAATAGGGACTCATGATTGTACTCATTTTCTTTTCCTCCTTTTATTTCAGAAGAAAAGCCTCTGCAATAGGTTATGCACCTTACTATTTAATTAAGCTATGAAATCAATATTAAGCTACAGTTTGGTTTTAGTACCATTCAGCTCTTTTATTCCTTCAACAATCTTAGGTTCTACATTTGCATGACCTGTCTGAGTGGTTGGTATTGTACCAGAGCAGCTACTAATTCAGGGATTAAATAAAATAATAGAGGGGAGGGGTAGGGGCTGGTGTGTGGGGTGTGGATATGCACAAACTACCACTGGTAGCTTATTCAGAGCATATTCTGCCAGGAAGTAAATGTCTCCCCCACTAACACATCAGTTCCTTTATCATTTTTCAAGATAATTAAATTTCACAGGCATCTTTGTCCCCCAAACACTTTTCCAAGAGAACAGACACTACATAGTCTATGGTTTCATTATGACATACATTCTCTACTTGTTCCCCTCAATATTTAGTTCATCTTCTTGCTTTTCTTCTCTGTCAGCAATAGCCTTTACCAAATTCCCTGTCTCTGCATTTCTGGGTGATCGGACCCCTAAAATTTCTAGGAAAGGATTACAGAGGAACTAGACCTACGAGGAAGTACAATTTGGGTATAAATGAAAACTTAAAAGTACAAAAAGACTTTATTAAAGCACAGACTTCCTGATTTAACAGACTACTTCCAGAACACACATGTCCTGCTTCTTCAAATTACGGGGTGGGGTGAGAAGGGAGGACAGCAAAAAAAAGCCCCAAACCACCACAAAAACAACCAAAAAAACCAACACCCAGACCAGAAAAAAAAGAAAAAAACAGCCAACCAAAAAAAAAAAAAACAACCCACCCCACAAAAAAACTCCAAAACAAGCAAACAAAAAAAAACACAACAAAAAACATGAAACCCACAAACACCAAAAATTATCATCATACTTGCCATTTCAAACCAATGTACTAAGGAGAATAGGGTTTTTTTTTTAAGCTCAGTTTTCTCCTGAAACTTTATAAGATAGTTAAGTGTGGGGAAAATCAAAAAAAAAAAAAAAAAGCAGACATTTTATTGCATCCTAAAGCTTTGCCTGAAGCTAGGTAAAGGTGATAATGAGAAACATCTTCATGGCTGCATTCTCAGGGAAACCTCTCTTGAAAACGGCTTTTGGGAAAAGCAAGATCACTATGTATAGTGCTTCAGAATATGCTTTTTATAGTACCACTTCCTATGATACTAAAACTTCTGATAATATAACCAAATCTATGCCACTAAAAATCAAACTTTCTGTAATTGACACTTGATGAAATATTTCATAGATAACTTAAACTGGTTTAAAAGAGGAGCAACATCCACTTACACAAATATTTCTACTTCGAGTTGAAAATTGTAGGGAGGAAAAAAAAACCCACACTACCAATAAAACTCTTCAAAGTAAAGCATGATCTTGCTACATGGTCTTTCTAGTAACGTGCTATGCCTTTACTTCCCTGGTAGTGACAGCTCATGGCACCCAAAACATGTCTGAAGTGATAACTAAAGATGTCCATCTCCTTTGAAACACAAGTAAAAACTGAATATGCATAAGGCCATAATCCAAGGTCTCTAACATTTTAGGGTCCCTTTTCACTGAGAACAGGAAAACACAGTGTTAATCTTAAATGTGGACAATTATCTGAGTTTGGATTTTCAGCAGTTTTGAAAAGCCATTCCTCACTTCTTCATTCCTCTCACACAATCAACTTACTCAGACAAGCATATTTTCCATTGATAATGTCAGGTTTAAAATATGCAAGACACTTTGGGAGAAGAAAACAGTAGCATTCAGGCATACATTGAAAAAAACAATTGCTCATGTTTGTTTCTTTCTATAAGAAAAAGTACTCACATTTCAACTTGCTTTTTGGTGAAAAACCAGAAGTAAACCTTGGTAAACTCAGAGAGGCTGAAAGAACTTTGTTGTTTTTAATCCCCTCATCCCCTTTGCTGAATGCCAGTTTTGAGAGGCTTACGTAAAGATACCATTTTAGCATTTAAAGATTGTCCCCCTTCCAGTGGCAAACTTACATGTAAACGCATACAATGTGGACATGGTTATCAAGAAGATTCTAGGAAATATATACACACACATCTATGCTTTTTTTTTTTTTGAGGAAGTTTGTGCTGTAATAAACTAAACACACAAGCCACTTACCACTCCTCTGTAAATCAGATAACTTGTTGCAGGCACAGTTGCTTAGATACAGAGTAATCGGGGTAAGTGAATAAAAAATTATCAATAACATACATGATTGCGTTTATTATTGAAACAGTCAATTGAAGTAATTTTTAGATTAGTTAGAAAAGAGACATTTAAAATTTACTGGGTAATATGAGATGTGAAATAACCTAATTAAATGCACATTAGTAGACATTTTAAATTTTTTTCATTGCAGAAATTTTGGAGGCACCATTGTTCTCTTTGCAACAATAATTGTAGGAGCTACTTATGGAAAGTATCTCTTCAGTCATTTTGAAATAAACACTCTTAAGTGTTTCACAAATTGTTAATTTTGATACAAGGTAGACTCTTATGCAACAAACTTGCAATGTAACCATCTGAAACCACTGCGCTCATATTGATTTTATTGCATTTGACAACATGGGAAGACTGAAAAGAGAGGGAAAGTTCAGTTTAGAGCAGAGCTGATTAATACAAGACTCAATAAAGGTGCACAAAATAACACACAAATTAGGCACTTCTGATTGCTGTGCCTCCTAATGCAAGAACAAGGCCAAACAATGAATCTGAAAAGCAGACATTTTAAATTGATGAAGGAAATCTTTTTATACAAGCTGGAAATAACCTGTGAAAATCACTTCCACAAAGTAGAAAACCTCACAGCTTATTGGGGGGGGGGAATACTGAGAATATCTATTTGTATTTAACAGGATGACAAATAAAATTGTTCATTGATTTTTGGGAGCTATGGGTGGGAGGGAGCAGGGGAAGCTAAAGGAGGCCTGTTTCTATGAAGAACAACTTATTCCATCCTAATGAAGTAAAATAATTTTCATGATCCTCTTGGAGCTCACTATTGACAAGACAGCAATTAGAGTATACAGGTAATTGTTTCAAGTTTATAAAACACTTTGGAGTTCACAGTCTTGCACAAAGCACCTATAAGGTCCTTAATCTCATTGACTGACTCTCAGGTGACCCAGCAGAATACAGGTATTTCCTGAGTATGAAGGGACAATCTTAGGAAAGCCAATCCAATGGTGAATCTGAGAATCTGGTAAGACGTAGAGAGGGCATCAAGAAAGGCTCTACATATAGAGCAGAAGCAAAAGGAAGACTATGAAAATGTAGGTCTGCTGCTGAGTGGAACAGGTGACCTAGTGGAAACAGACACAGAAGGCACTGTTCAAGACCCTCCTCACTTCTCTCTTCACTGGTAAGTGTGGCCCTCACAAATCACAAGCCTCTGAGACAAGCTGGGAAATCCAGAATAAGGAAGACTTACCTTGGTGGAGGAGAATCAAGTCAGGGAATCATTCAAATCAGATGAAGAGATGTAAGTTAATGGGACAGAAACACAGGAGATTCTTTTTTTTTTTTTTTTTTTTTAATACACCAAAGGCAGTTTACCACTAGATTTAGAGACAGAACACAAGTGGACATGGCCCTGACTGCTCTGCTCTTGGCTGACTCTGTTCTGAGCAAAGGATTGGATCAGACGATCTGCAGAGGTGCACTCCTGCCTCTGCCTGTGTTTCCAAATTAATTGTAACAGAGCATGTGGGACCATTCAAAACACAATACTGGAAGTCACTGTACAATTAAAAAAGGAAGAAAAGTAACAACAAGGACTGCTAACTGAAGTACTTAGGTAGAGTACCAAATCAAAAGGGAGCATAGGTGTTTCCCTCAAGGATGGGAAGACTCCTTTGTAGGCTCAGAGACCCTCTAGAATTACCTCATTCGTGACTTCACTAAAATTAAAGACAGAAAAGGACAATTAAAAAAAAATGCACAAAATAAAACTCTAAGTATTCAGAAGATTTGGCCTTTATAAATACACCCTGAGATGTACAGAGACCAATTACCTAGCTACCACAGACGAGTCAGACTGTGCTTTGATTTCAGGTCAGGATACATCGACTGAAACTCTCAAGGGCAAGGGCAAAGATATTTTCATCTCTTGAGCTCTACCAAAGACTAACTGCTGCACAGCAAAAACCACTGTGCTGCCTCTTACTCTTCTGTATTTCCAGCTACCTCAGTGTAGGAAGGAGGCCAGGGGAAACGCTTCTCCCATGTATCAGGGAGCACAGACAAGACAGGCACTCTCTTTCCCCCCAGGCTTAACTTAGCTCTGTACTATCCTTGGATACACCTCTGAGGATCGGGAAGAGCAGACCCCACGGACAATACAGCAGAAAAACCTACTAATTTGACATGTCCCCTAAAAACCAAGTCAGAGTGCCTTTAAACTAAATAAATCAAGTTCTGCTGATCTTATAAAAATGGCCTTAGCTTCAGGCACTTGAAGTAATTCACCTCAATTCACTAAATACTTTCACTTAAAATACAGTTCTTGCTCAGTTCTTTTCAGAAGAGATGGAAATATTAACAAAACACAGCCCTACAAGCAATTAAACCCTTGAAGGATTAAGGAGCTTATATTTAAAAAAATGTTTCCCCACAAACTACAGTAGCTACATTCTGGACCTAATTAAGTATTTTTAAAAGCTATTTCCATTTCACTAGAGATTATGAAGCAAGTAGGTTTTATTCTCTTTGTTTTGTTTTGTTTTGACAGCTTCCTCTAACATATTTCTTTACCTTAGTATATTTTAGCACAGCTCTATAATTAGGGAATAAAGAAAACACGGTAAGACTACTTCCTCTTTATTCATGTCACCACTATTCAAAATATCTATATACACACACTTCATTATTTCCATAAATTTTAGGGTAAGCAGAGTGATTTTGGAAATTCCCAGGACTCTGAATCTGTAATTCATCTGGCCTGTCAAGGATATGCTAGCTATCTCCCAAGGGAGGTAGTTTTCTTACTGAACAAAGGGAAAACCAGGTTTCTAAAACTATTCCTGTTAGATAAAAAGGAAGAAATGTGTGTGCAAAGCTTTTCCAGTACCTTCAGACTTTGAAAGGTTTAAGACTGGTTTGGCTTAAGACCAGCATGACAACAGATGTCTTAAAACTATGTTTAATTGATGAGGATACACAGGTGAATAAAAGCAGACAATTGGATCAATTTAAGCATCCAGTTGAATTTTTATTACTTTAACAGGCTGAACATTAATGTGTCTCTAGTGTGAAGAGGTGAGAGTATGACTGGTATATGACTCATAAACATGATAAATCCATTATATATCATTTTCCTTACCAACAGGAAAACTTCCCCCAAGAGGGCAGGATATTGCTTAACTCAGAGCTGCAAAGGTTCCAGATGTCCCTTTTGCCCCAGGAAGGCTAATCCACCAATAAAATCCCGGGTGTCTGATTATGAAAACTATTCTTGAGACCTTTGTATTTAAACTGGTACTTCAGCTATTCCCTTACCTGCCATCCAGGCAGGACTCCAGGCAACAAGAGCTGGGCAACACAAAAAAGGATTTGCCAATACCAGACCAAGTTTTTCTGCCATTCAGTCTCCCACCCCCTTCTGCAAAATAGGATAGGCTTGCTGACAGAAGGATTAGCAAGCACTTCTAAAAGTTTCTTAGGGAAGTGATGCCTACATATTCAAGTAGATGGGAAACCTGGACGAATCAAAGAGGTGCTGGGTTGGTATTTAATTTTAGCTGTATCATCACTGCTGGAAACAAAAGAAATCCCAACAAGTAATGCATTATAAAACTGAAGGTAGAAAGCATACCTGGAAATCTCTTTTCCTATTTCTTCTCTCTATGGAACTACTGATATTCAATTAATTGGCTAAGAAACCCTAAATAAAATAAAGAATGAAAAAAAAAAGTGAACTTAAATGAAAGCATGGTTCTAAGTGGTGAGATATTCTGGGACATTCCTGCCTTGATCCATGAAAGACTTAATATGCTGTTTTCCTCACCTGTCCCTCTATCCTGTATCTAGCAACACCCTAAATTCCTCACTCCAGGTGAAGAGAAGTGAAAATCTTTCCAGGCTAACAATTCTTGCAGAAAAGGACTTGGCTGTGAATTAAAAAGGAAATGACTACCAAATGCATTTTCATTGTAAAATGAGAAAATAATTTTAAATATTTCACTTTCAGAGATTCTGATTTCATCAACCACCTCCCCAGTCTCCAGAAACAGTTGCCCCGTTTCAGCAAAGAGAGCAGCAGCAGCAGCATCATCTCCATCTGCCTCAGCTTAAACAAGGCCATTGGCTGCATAGTTCAAATAGGAAGAAGAGCACGCTGAACTGAACATGAACCCCTTCACTACTGCTGGATATTACTACTCAAAACCTACAACTGTGCCCAAAACTAACATGTATCAATCACCTGCAGTTTGAAGCAGAAGAACTATTTCATTATCCACGTATTATGCTTTCCTTTGCTTATGGGCACAGAAGAAAAGCAATACTCAAAAATAGTGGACTGACATGACAAGAAAAAACAAGATGCCACCATTCTCCTGATGCAATTCTTCCCTCTTGAACAAAAAGGGTCATGATTATGAAAGATGATGTCAAGCTGTGTGTTTCTCACTGCTATAGAAGCAGTAGGAAATTCCCTCATTTTACAGGCAATGGCTACACTTAACAGCAGCTGCAAAACTGTCAGACAAATAACATGTTACTATATTAGGCAAGTAAAATTAAAGGGAATTTGTCCTCCAACATCAGTGAAGTCAGTTTATCAACTTCTATTCTCTGAAGTGTCTTTTTTTTTTAAGCTTTTCCACCTAAATCAGATAGAGTGTGTTAACAACCTTGGATAATGTCATTATTATCAATTGCTTTCAGAAAAAGCCTGTGATTAAAATAAGGAAAATTATTATGCAAGATCTTTAATTAGATAAAACTTCATTATTTTTAAAAGCATTTTCGGGATGGTGCACCTATAACTCTATTCTGGCCTTGGAAAACAGAGTTGCTTCAAATTGAGATGATGCAGGTACACTTTAGAGCAATGTTTTTAAGGATTCCTGTGACCCCACCTCCCCAGGATGGACTGTTCAAACTGAAAAAACTGAAAGGGATAGATTTCAAATATTATAAAATAAAGCTTAAGGTAGACAAGATAGAAGTCCAAGGTAGAGAAGCAGCTCCCTATTTCTTGAGTGAACCATTAAGTATTGGACAATATAATGACATAAGAATGATTTTAAAAGCACCTTAAATAAGTGCATGAGGAAAAATAACATTTCTGTTGCCCCTTTTTCAAAATACAAAATAAGCATTGTGTCTGACTCTTAAATCTGAGCTCTGTTTGAGGAGTGATGGTAAAATGCTTCATTTGCACTTCAGAGTATTTGGCCATTATAGGTTCAAGGAGATGCAAAAGATGACGTTGTCAGGAATAGTGGACTTGACAGGTGACATGATAAACACTTTCTACTGTTTATAAATACTATTTGCACATTTTTATTTAATCCCAACTTATTTTCAAGAAAAACTAGCAATTCAAACTCCAAAACAAATAATCTGACTATAGAAATTAGAACAGAGAAAAGTTTTTTACCAATTAATTTCTTTTTCAGAGCTTTACTCGGATTAAATGCCCACGCTGATATTTTTTTCCAGGTAAACTTGGTATTACTCAATACAAGGAATCCTCCTCTCATATCACAGTAGGCTCAAGGTTATGCACAGCATCCTAAAGACATGCTTCTGCCAAACAGTCTCTTTTACCAAATGACTGAAGCCTGATATGCAGAATCATCAGTTATCCTTATAGGACTACCACAGACAGAACGGATCAAGAAACAACATATTTCTTAATTTACAATCTGTTACCATAATATGGATGCATTATTACAGGCAATAGCTTTACAAGATGGCATATTACTTATTCATTAGACCATTAGAGCTTCATAACAGCAATGCTCTGAAAGCTGCTTCTCTGTTTGCCCTGTCATGCTCAATAGAAAGAAACAAATGTTAGTTTACGGAAAATCCAGAGAGTCAATTTTTTCTTTTAGAAGATATTTCATTTCTTGTATGACTGCTGATTTTATCATAAAGTTCCAGAGAGTCCAGATTTAATTTTTTCCTTTTAGTCTCTTTCATTTTTACTTAGGCAAAGTGCCCTATGCTAAGCAACCTGTTTAAAATGGCTCTCAGAAGCGGAACATAAGCCCTAAACACGCCACAGGAAAAAAAGACTTGGCGCCATCCTTTAGTAAGTCATCGTCTCACCTCAGAGGAATTCAAGCAAAGAAATCTACAGTTACTTTAGTCTTTCATTTGCTTCCCACGGAACAGCATTTAGATGTTTTTGCTTAATGAATTGCCTTATATTGGATAAAACCAGTCAAAGTCGATTATGTTGTTTATAGTCCTTTATGTGCAGAATATACTTACTGACCAGAACAATCACACCATTTATCTTCATGACATTTCCTACTGATGTATCCCATTTTGGAACAGCATTTTCTACCTCCTTGTGCTAAATTATATCAATGAAGTGTTTTCCTGCTGGAGATTCCATTTTATTTTCACAAATGCACAAAAACTGGCTACGCAAGAGTAATTGGTGACTAGCAAAAGCACAGGGTCCCTACTCAACTTTGTTTGGAGGTTTTGCAAACATACAACTCAAAACATACTGGTACAAGTGACTATGTTATCATATGTTTAACAGGAAGCTAAGTAACACTGATACCCTTTCAAGTTAAAAAACAACAATAGCCAGGTTTGTACGAACATCATGTTTTTGTTGTATGCCCAGAGAAGCCATTACATTTTAATTTTCAATTGTCATATCACAGTGAACAACTGAACAGTCGCTTTCAGAGGTATAGGACTTGTAGATGTATCACATACAATCACAACATTACATGTACCAGGTAGTAAGTCATCGTCTCACCTTGATGGCTAAACCATGACATACAAACAAAATAATTGCAGACAAATGTGAAACTTTTGTATAAGAACTTCTGGTAAAGTTATTACTTGAAAACATCGGATTGATCTCTATGAAATTGCTGGCAAAAAATTGAATGATTAGAAGTATTATTTTGCAATCCATGTCTGACAAAGCTNAAAAAGCCAAAAATATTTCCCAAATTTAAAAAAAAAAAAAAAAAAAAAAAAAAAAAAAAAAAAAAAAAAAAAAAAAAAAAAAAAAAACACAAAAGACAAAGACCTCTGGCATATCAGGGACAAACTAAAGGCTGAACAGGTTGGGATGAAAGAATTAGTTATGCCACTGTAAAAAATATAGCATAGTTTTATATTCTTACATTAGAGTAAGAGTAAGTGCATTATAAGCAGCAAAAAGAGGGTCAGATATTGCAGGGTATAAATTATACAGTAAGTGTTTGCAAGTTTGACACATCACATTTGAAAACACTGGGTAAAGTCCATTACCAAGAACATTAAAACATTTTCTGTAAAACTCAGTACATATTAGACTTCTCCAGAAAAAAATATGGTTCCAGAATATCGGAGAAGAAATCAAGATTCCGTTCATACAAGGTGAAGAGGCCGGACAAGTCTTTTTCACATGGCACTAGTGTTCTCCAGGCTCAGCTTGCTAATTGCATTAGACTCTGAGCATGTCTAACACATGAGAAAATTAGGATCCACACACAGAAAAAGCCTTTTAGTTGCCTTCTCTTTTAAAAGAAGGCTGCATCACCCTGCAGCCTCTGTTATATAACCTTCATTAGGGAACGTCAGCTCCCCTCTTCACACAGGGACTCCAACCTCACCTGCTTCCATCCAGGTCAATGGGGGCACTCATGACCCTCTTCTGTGGCAATCATGATGCCAGCAAAGAAGAGAAATAAGTTTCATCCAGAGTCTGAAGCAAGTAAGCAAGAATAAAAAATAAAATAAAAAAGAAAAAGCAGAAATCCACAGGCAGACAGGTATTAATACAAATGTCACAGCTGCTCTGAGTGAGGACCAATTCCACAAGACTGCACACTTTTGACATTAAGCACATGGGTCATGGGATTAAATTCCCTTTTTATTGCCAGAAGCAATCCCTATATATACTGTAGGTCACAAAATATGGCATCACACAAGCACAAGCCTCTTATGCTACACAAGGTGTAAACCCCTGCCCTTTTCCTCCGTTTGTTTCCACCTTCCCTCAGACATTTCCATGGGAGAGTTTTCACATGTGCTAGCTATATTTATAAAGAAGATTTATATTTATTTTATATTTATAATGAAGATTTCAAAAGACATAACTATGGAATGAGTAAGCAGGCCATATCACTAGACACACTCAAGAAAGCTAATCAACAGGCTACTCCCAAGTTCTTTTTCAGCATCTTATGACAGTCAAGTGATAGTCCTTCACTATTTTCATTAAGAGACTGTACTAAGTCAGTTGTAGAGTTTGCCTATTTTTTAAACCCAAGTGTTTTCTGCTCCTCGTTTTCACCTCATGCTTCTAGTTTCACTTTAATAAAACTCAAGCTATCCATTTAAAAAGTGAAAACAACCCCATAAACCAAACAAAAATGCTCATTTTGTTACAGGAAAGGTAACAAAACACAGGCCCAATATGAAAAATAACATTCTTAAAACAGTCTAGGCTAGCTAATGGACACACAAGAGCACATCAATAGAACAACTCTGTCACCCAAAGTTGCTGGTGAGGAACAAACCCAGAGCAGAGAAGCTGTCATCTCATTAAGTAGTGCAGTAAAACCACAGGTCTCATTAACATCACGCCTCTAACTCCCACCCTTTTACAAGTGTCAGAGACAGATTGTATACAGACAGATTTCACTGCATGTTGTTTTATCAAGCCAGTTATATTTCTAGTATCTTTTGTTACTGGTACCTCTGAAAATAGAATCTTTTTTTCTAGGTTAGACCATAGAAGTAAAAACTGGTCTCCAAACAAATAAAACAAGCTACTTTAAAGGAAAAAAATCAATATGTCCTGATATGAAACTGAGTATACAAGATGGCATTGGAGGCTTATGCTTGAAGAATTCCAGGATAGCTCCCTAATCCCTTCAGAAACTACATCTCATTTTCAAATCTATATACAGCATAGTACTGACAAAATCTTTTCTATTCTCCTCCATTCATCTATTCTCCCAGTCTGAGCTGGTCTGAAATTTTAAGTTCATACAATAAGTCTTATTTCAATCTCCAGAATTTTATAGCAAGAAATGAAGTGTTTTATCAAAAAAGGGGATTTAAGATACAAAAGGAAGGGTTTAAGGCATAAGAACGTCTGTCCTCGTTTCCCAATAGCCAGACAAAACTACCTGGTTTTTAAAAAAAAAATAATCTGGTCTACCAGAAATAAAGTGGCATACTTGTAGTATATAATCCAACAGATTTGTAATATGATTGCTATTTTTGGATAAAAAGCGAGTTTTAATTAGAGTGCCCTAAATTTAGGGCCTCAAATTACAGACAGTTTTAGGGTCCTCTTCCCAATAGATTTTTAGCACTTACTTGTCTTTTTCAAGTAGACTTACGTCCGTGCCCTGTAACGTACACGGAAGTGTAGCTGACCTCTTTTTAAACTGTGATAAAATTGCCTCATCAAGATTGAGAGAGCCCTCACCTCTTCTAAAGCAGTTTATTTGCTAAATACAGCTTTTGAACCTTAATTCCTCCATTTTAAATTAAATTTAAATTAACAGTGAGCATGTCTTTGCAAACACTTCAGTAATGACAGTGCAGATGAGATGTGTTGATTTTCAATGCCAATGTTAAAGAATCTAAAACCTCTGGACGACAGAGTATCCATGGATACACTGGCCCACCATCTTCCTCCCTACCTAAGTAAACTCTTAAAAAAGTTACATCTTGCTCACTTAATAGGTAGAAAGCCTCATAAAAAGCCAAATTAGCACAGGAGAATAAAACTGGCTACTTGGAGTTGAAAGCTAAGCTGGAGGCACACTGGACTTCAAGTAGCATTTGTTGCTTGTAGTCACAATTAATTACTTAATTACAGAACAAACTGATGTTGAAGGAAGGTAAGGTTGTTTACAAATATACTTTTGTCATCAGATTTAACGAAGAAAACTGCAGTAATAGAAGAAAACCAAAGAAAGCAATGCTAAAGCAGAGATTACTGGGGGCTTCAAGATGGCAACAGCTGCATTAAGCCTAAGAAAAAACAGCACGGAACATAATATCAATTTAAAAATATTAGGGGAAAAAAAAAAAGGAATTTGGCTTTAAAGAATCCCGTGTGGGTTAATACTTTTAAAAGGATTAAATCTTGACAGATTTAGGTGGTGTCCTTCAGTGAGGTGTTTAGCATTTCTTCAAGGTACCAGACATCTTCAACTTCCATTCATGTCAGTTGAAATCAAGGACATTGTCATGACATCATGTTAAGTTAGGCAAGAATAACAATTCCTGTTCCAGTAGATCATAAAGATGATTATTAACAACAGGTTTCCTAAGTGGTTCTTGTAAATACCACATTTCCAATTTTGGAGATTTTCTTTTTTTTTTTTTTTTCCTTTTTCATTTAATCTTACATTATATGATGAAATGAGTTTTATCTAGTTTTCTCAACTGAAAATATATTATGGGCATTTAACTTTTTCATATTTACAAATATTAATATTAACACCTGTCAAGACACAAAGACCACATGGGTCACAGCTATGTTTCAATGTTCAATACTGAAGGAAAAAAAAAAAAATGACCTCAATGAAGTTCTAGAAGCAGAAACATCACAATTACTGTGTGCTTTCAAGCAAATCATAAGCTAACCCAAATTGTCTAGTATTAATATATTTCTTTCTAAGGTTCAGGGATGCTGTACAACCGACTGTGAAGGAAGATAGAGATTGCAAAAAAAAAAAATATATATAGTTTAGAAATTATTCTGAAAGAAGTAATTAAAATTTTTCCCCCACATTTTTTAACTAGGGTATGTTTTATTGCTGTGGTAAATCAATGAAGACTGCAAAAGACATTTAGGAAAGTAAATGGATTCAAATTCATATAATAATGGAAAAAATAACAGACTGTGCTTGGTAACATCACTGCAATTTTTACTACAATATCCTCCACCATGGAAAAACATTACATTCCAACACAATATTTGATAGGACAGATTTTTTGTATTTTGATTATGAGAACAACTTTTAAAATATTTAAAACCCACTGGAAACAACCATATTTATCTAACTAATTATTTCTAGCCTCCTCCTTTTTTAGCAGTACTGGTAAAATTGTTCCTGAGGACTTAGGACAGTGTTGAAGCCACAGTTCTGCTGGGAGACACAGTGACTGAGACTGTTAAAGACTAAAGAAACCAGACTTTGCTGGGATTGGCCTTGAATCTTCAAGATTTTCTGGCAAAGGATCACTGACTTTTTCATCTTAGGTTTCACCAACTTAATGAGACTGTCCATAGTTTTTTGCTGGTTTTTTTTTTTTTTTGTTTATTTTTAAATTTTTAAAGACTATAAGTTAAACATCAGCAAACTGCAGCAGGGTAGAGAAGACTTGTATTAGGTATATAAGCAATTTTATTTGAAGGGTACACAAACACTCAAGCATAAAAATATGTCTTGTTCTAGAACAAACACATAATTTGACTGCAAAGTAGGTTTGGGGTTTTTTCTTATATACAATGAATAAAGACAAAACAATTTTAAGGAGCTTAATGTAGCATACTCCTGGTGTTAGCAATGTTAAAAAAAGAAAAAGACTTGTTTAGCCAAATTATTTTTAGTTTGACAAGAATATCAAACAATTAAGGTCTGCAATCCCACTGCACTAAGAATTTCACAAATACTTAGCAAGCAACATTGTTTACAGTTGAATGGAACAAGCTGAAAGACAAAAGAGGTATAATGTACGTTCAACTACCAAGAGGGTTTCTATTGACCTTTTGAGTGGTTTTTTACAGATTAACAAATGCATGAGGACACAGACACATAACTCATGTGTTACTTCTGGAGTAAAAATATGACAGGTATTAATACAACAGTAAGAGAAGGACAGAAGCAAGGGCTGAGGAAAAAAAGAAGTATATATGCAAGTAGTGCAGCAAGCCATCAACCTATCCAAAAGGTGAAGACAACACTCCAGTAAAAAATGAACACGCCTGAGTGCAAAATAAAACAACCAGCATGGAAAGGCTACGAAATAATATTGCACCTCCTCCTACTCCGAGCAGTAGTTTTTAGTGATGCACTTCTCTCTCTCACAGCCTTAAACCCTGAAAACACATAGGTCCTATAGCCCAGAAAGAGACAGCCTCCAATATACCACTTAGGTCCAGAGGAGATGCAAGGGAGCCCTAAAGTGCCACATACACCTCCAGAGATGGTACAGGGCACGCAGGCTTTGGTTTCTCATTTGTCAGCCACTGAACAGCTGGATATTACCTGCAGCTGCTACTGGCTTTTGTTATTGGAGGGAGGCACAAGGGACACGGTGACAGAATAGTTTTGCATTTTGTTTTCTTCCTTCCCTCCCCACAACTTTCTCCCCATTCCTGTATCTCCCAAGGTCAGGGAGAATATGCCTGTTTGATTAAAAGTAGGAAATCATAGAAAGTTTGTGATTTCACAGTATTGGTTGATTAACTATTTTTTCTCCTGAAGAAATCCATTAAATAACTACATAAGATTTGCACTGTGGGCATCAGAACTGCTGATGCTGAGAGCCAGCCCACTGGGAGCCAGGTTGTTTTCGTGTAGACATTAAAGCAAAGCCACTGACTTTCTTTAAGCTCACCAGACAATGCCCTGAAGGAGTCAAAATCTCCTACCCAAAAGAATGATGGTCTTGCTTTTCCAATAACCTTAAGGAACTGCAGAAAAGCATGGGGAGAGCTGGGCAGATGGAGCAGCAAGGGGAACCCGTAGGAACAAACATTGTGAAACGGAGGGTAAAAAAATACAAGGGCTAAAGGACAGATGCTCCAGCAGTGACAGGCAACCACCATCCTGGTTAGGTCAGCATGAGCATCCCACATGGGAACCCAACGGCCCACAGTGGTACCAGAGAGTCCTCTTCTGAGGAGATCAAACACAGAGCTATTCACAAGCTACTTCCTGTTCCCATGTACTTCCACATTTCCCTCCCTATTTTCCCATCAGTCTTCCCCACCACAACTTCTAAAGAGAAAAGAACCAAAAGCAGTAGACCTGTTTCTTGGCCTTTTCTGTGTACAGTCCTGCCCACAAATGCTTCTTATTCACACTATATGCTTCTTATTCACACTATATGGAAGAACTGTTGCTTACACCTCACTAAAGAGGTGTCCAAACACACAGAAAACAAAAAACAAAAACAAACAAACAAACAAACCACCACAAATGCAAGTTTCAGATGGAGACTGAAACAAAAGGGAACTGAAGTTGATTTCTACCCGACAGGAGGTTGTAGCCAGGTGGGGGTTGGTCTCTCCTCCCAAGCAACCAGGAGTAGGACAAGAGAGAGCTTTAGGCTGGATATTAGGAAGAAGTTTTTTACAGAGAGAGTAATTAGCCATTGGAATCAGCCATTGGGAGGTGGTGGATTCACCGTCCCTGGTGGTTTTTAAGATGAGACTGGATGTGGCACTTAGTGCCATGGTCTGGTGACCACAGCTGTGTTGGATCAAGGGTTGGACTCGATCTCTGAGGTCTTTCCCAACCCATTTGATTCTATGATAGCAGGGATTTCACAAAAAGGGGACAAAATGAGAGGAGAGAGGCAGAAACTTGACTAGAAATAGGGAAAAGAGTAAACCTGCTGTGACTGCCACCCAGCTTGATGACTACAGGAATAGCTGAGGCATCTCTACAAGGCACTTCCTTAGAAAATAAATTGGGTCCAAATCCCAGAAATCTCATTGCTGAGATGAAGAGATGAGTAACTTTTAAGCAACACCTGTAATATAGTTGTGTTTGTGTCCACAAATAAACTGAGACTAAACTAGAGGTCAAGAAAGATGCTGTATTTCAGCACAACACAGTGTGGGCAGAGAATAAAGCCAAAAGAAACATGTGCAGGTATAAAGCAAGGCAAGAAGAGCACCAGAAAAGAAATTGAAATTGTTCAAAGATAAATTCAACTCTGCTTCTGGCAAGTATTCCAGCAATAAAGGTAGTAACACTGAGGAAAAGCCAACGTAGATAAACAGAAAAGTACAGCAAATAATCGAGACAGGCATAGGCATAGCATAAAAATACTGGGTATACAAGAAAAAACATACAGAAAAGAGATTGAGAAAAGGCAGTTGAAAAGATAGTTCACAAAAGTACACTTGCCCAACATGTCCTGAAGATAAATATTTTTCTAAGTACTTTAACTACAGCAAGCTGGAAAGAAAGGATTTGTGAAAGTAAGGTTGGAAGACTGGAAAAATTAGCTTTGGTTCAATACTTAAAAAGAGTTATTTCACCTCTGAAAAGGATGAAGAAACAAGTATACACTGCAATCATACACCTTGTATCTATTCAATTGAGGGGTTTTGGCATGTGTAGATTGAGGGCTATGAAATATTCCAATACTGCTCATTTTTAGTGGTTTCCTTTCCATTTATTATATTTTGATTGCACAAACACATGCACCTCTTACTGAGTGTCAAGCTCCAAACATCAAAATATTGAACTGTATTTTTGACATTTACCAGAAGTATTTCTGGACTGTTTCTGGAAAGGACAATATAATTAGTTCTGGACTTAATTTAATCCTGCCCAGATAATGATAATGTCATGGTAATGACCTTCAGTCCTAACTGTCAACTCTCCAGTGATATCACTACTTTGTTATTTGTCATTGACTTACCCTCCCCCCCCACTTTCACCTTGGGTGGAACCAGCTTTTATGGTGTGATATATTGGCCTGGAGCAACAGAGCATACAGTTATCAGATTTGCTTTTTATTAATTCATTCCTTATTTGGGATGAAATTTTTCTGACTTTCTAAACAAGCAGTCAAATATCATCAAGCAAGTCAAATGAAATTACATGAAGTCCTTAAATGTGGTTTATGACTGTTGTTTATAAACCTCTACCAGGCTGCAAAGGCAAGGAACATACTGGTTCTCCTCTAATAGGTTGTTGTTTTGCCTGGTTTTTAAAATCTAAAAGTTGTTCCTATCTGTCCTTATATAAACACTGTTTTCTTCAGAGCAAGCTGATGTTCACCAGAACAATTCTCAAAAGCATCAAAACATCGACAACATATTTTGAAGAATCATACAGGGCATACTCTTAGGGTAAAGGAAGAACAATTATTTGCTGGCAAAAGAGTTGAGAAAACTAAGCTGAGGAGCAAACTGGTTAAATTCTGACTTCTTGCCAATATCAAGTATTTATTTCTGTTTCTCATCCATCTTTATAGATTTTCTAAAAAGTCTGATTCAGCTTCCTGAGAACATGGACTTTGTCTCCAACTTAAGAGGTGCTTATAACGAGATCCTCCAAGAATTTGGATTTGCAGTCAAAGGCAGTCTTAAGTGTGCCATACAAAGGTTTCTTATTCTTAACAGGATTTCTTAAGACTGAAAGAATACTAACTAGTATTTGTGAACTAACATTTGAAATTAGATTTCAAATACTTCTGAAACATTCACTTTTTCTCCTTAGGCAGCTTTGAAGCCTACTTGTCAGAGCATCCACCGAAGGAGGGTTGTAGACACAAGCAACACGCATTTAAAATTAACGTTTGTGAGATTTCCCATCTCTGCAAGATTTGGATAGATGCTCTGCCTACCTGCCTAACCCTCTATCCTGCCTGTCTGTTAACAGGCAGGCTCCAATGTGTCACTTTTACTGCTTTCCAAGATAATTAGACAAGTGAACATCCACTCCTGTCCCAAATAGTTGACACTTTTCCCTTGAGTTGTTACCGATCCAGCACTTCTTAAAAAGTTTCCTGCTGTATACCTGTGTCAGATTTTCATAACGTGGAACTTACAAGAATTTTTGGACAGTTGTCTATTGATAATAAACAGCCTGGGACTACTTTTCTTTTTTAGTCTGGCATAAGAAAACTGGTTTTGGCTGGGATAGAGTTAATTTTCTTCCTAGTAGCTGGTACAGTGCTATGTTCTGGATTTGGGATGAGAATAATGTTGGTAACACACTAATATTTAGGTTGCTGCTGAGTAGTGCTTAACCTCTAAGTTTCATTCCTGTCTTTTCCTTTTTATTGTTACTAGTATTTCCAATGTAATCTGTACTATCTCAACCCACAGGTTTTGTTTTTCTGATTGTTCTCTCCACACTACCAGGAGATGAAGGAGTGTGTGCAAGCAGCTGTGTGGTACTTACTTGCCAGCTGTGGCTAAACCATGACAGAAACAGAGTGTAGCTGCTGAAGGGGTTTAATTTTCTCCTCATGCAGCAGCAGTACCCCTCCCAAATCAAGTGCAAAACAATGACAACCTAACATCCAGATTTCCATTCTTTATTTCCACTGTGGAGGCAACTTCAGGCCAGGAACTCAGTCTGTTTTAATTATAAAAGTACAAGTGAATCCATCTGAGATCCCCAAGGTTGAGTGTGCAGCACCCTCTAATCAATTTGTTTTCTGGGGAATCAGAGTAGGGTCCTCATTTGCACCTTGGACTCTGCTTCTTGAAGCTTTTATATCTCAGTTGAGGAATCAAAGGTTTGTTTAAGTCTTTGTGTGTTTCAAAAGAATTGAACACATTTTTATTTGAGGAAAAAATAAGCCCATACCCATGATTTAATGCTGTTTACCTGTGCAGGTTTTATCTTTAGAGCTTTATTTCTTAGATGTTTTAATGTTTTTAACTTTGTTGTCACACTGGCTAAGCAGCTCAGACTATAAACTAAACTGAGTTATTTGCCCATATGACCCTCTCCTGAGTTCTCTAAGATACCTACCTATGAGAAGCTGTTAAAACCAGCTGGAAAGCTAGATTTTGTTCAAGGTTTTAGAGGAGAGAAGAGGAGATAATTCAAGTGGCAGTTGAGAAAGAAGGCAGAAAAGCAGTCAAATAAGCCTACTAACCTGTCTCCAGACAACTTTTCACTCACAGGCAGGTACCTGCATAGGTATTTGCAGATTCAGCTACCTAATTAGAATTTTCCCTTTAAATCCCACCTGCTCAAGCTTAAAACACAGTTTAACATCCTAAATCTCACTTTTTAAAATAAATATATATTTTCAACTTAGATGGGAAACATAACAAGCAAACAGATTTTTAAGCAGCTACAGAAAGAAAATCCAACCAGTCAGGATCCAATGATTTTTTTCCTCCTACACATCCTTTTCCCATATTCTACATCCTCAAAGCAGACTACTTGTCTTAGAATTTCTCCCGATCCAGCTAGTCATCACCTCTTGACAGAGTACTACAATAGAAAGTTGAAAAAAATAATATCAGGTCCCACAGGATTTCAATTCCCACACCTTACAGACTCATTCTGGTCTCCTGAAAGGTTGCTCTGCACTGTTCTGGTCATTCTACTATTAAAAAAGGGTATTACAGAAACCACGACACTGCTATATAGAACACAATCACGCCAATACAAAGACTGAACAATCAGAGTTACTTAAAACAGATTTTTAAGCAGCGTCCGTTGTCTGAAAGAATAGGTCCATTCTCTGAAAGAGCACAAATTGGAGGCAGACTTCACTGAGTTCTGCTTCTGATGGGAATAAAGAGTAAGAACAGCACTAGGGCAGTAGAGACAAGGATAATTTAAGATACACTGAATTTTAAGGGTTTTTATTTTTCATAGTGAAGTTCACATAACTATAAGCTTTAAAAGTTTTTTTAAAAACACACCATGCAAAATCCAAAGCACAGACGTGAATTCTTAACACTTATCTGGGAATATACCCTGATTAACATTCAGCCAATGCAGATTAAACACAGAGGGTAGGGGAGAATGTTTTCAAAAGGGAGTAGGAAATGAGAAGCACATCCTTATTTTCCTGAATCAACCCAGAGAAAACAGAAACTATTAACTAAACCACGGAAGTTAATTCTTTATCCCTATGGATGACCAAAGTTTCCACACATGCCAAGAAATCTTTCTGGCTCATTTCTTTAACTGGGAGAAGCTTAAGACCAAACAGTAGGAAACAAAAAAAAATCCACAATACCAGGCACGGTAAGCTACAGCCACTGGCAACTAAATATTTTCCTCTCACCAGGAAAATCACCCTTACTTAGCTCTGCTGTGCTTTCCAGAACCCTGGAATACAGGAGAAATCAGGCTTTCTCCTGGCTATTACTGCTGAGAAACTGGGGACTGTGAAATAGCAGCTGAGAAAGCAGCACCTCTCCCCTCCCTGACAACAGCAGATGCAACACCAACTCTTCTCCCAGCTCTACCCAATTCTCCTTCCTAGTTGCTTCTCATCCAAGCAGCAAAGGTCACTTGTGGCTAAACAGCTCTAAGGTTTTGAAACATCTCAAAGGGCAGTAGGCAGGAGTAGGGACACAGGGGTCACAGAATTAGAAGCTATGAAAGTTATTGCTATTATTATGTTCATGATGCGCTGATTCTCCCTCTAATAACAGTGTAGCTATATTTAGCACAAAGCTTGGAGAAAGAAGCTGGTTAAGATCTGGAACAGATGCCTCAGCCATCAGCGACCCTCAGCTTAGCTCCCACTCAGATGGAGTGGGTACCAGTAGCACTTGCTGGTGTGCCTGGCTACAGTGATCATAGGACAGCATCAACAGACCAGTGACAGAAGTGTATCATCAAATGCACAATGCAGATTGCAGTAATGGAAATAGAGCAAATCAACAAACCATCTACTTCCGTCAATCCATGACTTCCTCTAACACTAACCCACCACAGGATCTTTACAGCACTAAAACAGAAAAGGAACAGTCCAGAGTCTTTCATTCTTTCATCCTTCATCTGGGACCTGCTTTCATAGACCAGTGGTCAATTCTTTTAGATAACTTGGGTATGTCATTCAGCTTCTCTCTGGTACAAAGAGATATTTGGAAACCTTTAGGAGTCTTTAGGAATGCTAAAAACAATTCCACAAACTATTTAATAAAATACTACTAAAACATAAATAAATAATCACTCTAAAATTAAGGAAAGAACCCAGAAATTATTCCTACTTGTATCACAGCTGGTCGAGTCATTACCAGGCAGCTGGTGGCTGAGAGCTGCGCCAACATCCATCCATCAATTTCCATTTTACTATATTAATATAACTTACAGGTCTTGTGACTTGGATTTCCTATGCCCAAATAAAGGGTTCTCAAACTGCCTGCCACTGAGCAAATTGGCAACCTAATGCCTTTACTAATGTTATGAACTGCCTTCTGAGGGTCTACATCACCTGCAGTTCTGTTTTGATCCCACAGAAAAAGATCAGCTGAGGGATTTCAACAGGCTTTGGGTGAGAATGTTGGTGGGCAGGGCTTTGGCAAGAGCCACCTATTGTGTGTCCACATGCCCAAAAAAACAACTCACAACCTGCTATTCTCATACCCAGGAAGGGAAGAATGAGCACTCCAAAACAGTCAAACAATCCATGATGCCTGAGAGCTGAGACACCTACAAGCATCCCTGTCCAAGACATGCACAGGGGCAACTATTGTTTTGCTCAGGTAAGCTCATTAAGCCTCAAGTGATTACTCCTGTACCTGGATTTGCAAGTGCAGACCACACCGAGACTCTTGAAGGAAGATTAATGAAACAAGAGAAGTTCTTTGCAAGATAAGAGAAATCAGAAAGTAAATCTGGAGAAGTAGCATGATATTACATGCGTTGGGGTCTACTCAAATTGTTGGTAAGCACTGCAGCTGTAGATTTTATAAAGGGCATTAACATCAGCTGGAAGAACACTGGGAAAGCCAAAAAGCAAGGCACAGAAAACAATGCAGCTAAGAAGGGACTGTTGATCTACAGCACTTCCTAAAGTTTAAAGCAAGGTGTAGCTCCCGGGCAATACTCTCAACAACAAAGGCAAGAAAAGTTCCACATACGTTCTATACCTATGGATGCCCTTCTACTTCTGCGTTGACTAATGCAACTCTGTGGTGCACGTTAAGCACTGTGAAACACTGCAGACAAGCTGAACAATTCAAACATAATGCAGTTATAGAGAACTTAATGGGAAGACACATCAATAATATATCATCATAGATCTGGTATTTCTTAGAGTGGCTCATTTTCAAACTGCTGATGTCTCATGTCTGCTTTAAGAGTATATAGGAGAGGAGAGTTTTGAATGTAGCAGGGGGTGATCTTTGGTGCTTTCAGAAAAGAGTTCATGTTTCAGGTGCTGTTCCCTCTCAAATCTGTTCCTGCTTTATAATATCTATGTCAGAGCTGTAAATGACTGAACACTGACTCCACAGGTCAAAGAGTTTTAAGGATGAAAACTTCCACTTCCAAACCAATTATCCTTTCATTTCTTTGCTGTTGTTTGCGTACTCATCCCTGACTGAGAAATACATACAAGGGATGCTTTCTCTCTCTGCTGATCGAAGATGTTTTCTTCTATATGAACCTGTCAAAACCTAGCAACACAGATACTGCCAATCAGTTCCCACTCTGTGTAGGTGGGATCATACTCACAAACATCTAATTTCTAGGTGCAGTGCCACAGGCAGACTATTTTGGACCAAACCACTGAAACAAAATGAAAATCATATAGTTAAAGAACCAAGTTAGCTTCACCAGTGGCACAGGACCTACTATTTCTGCCTCAGGCTCATTCAACATTAAGCAAAATTCAGTTGGCAAGCAGTCAGATGGCACGGTTGAGGTATTAATTTACTAGTAGAAAGGAACTCACTGCACAGTGCTTTCTTGCAGTTGCTTCTGTGATAATTGCACCAGAGAAATGGTTTGTATTTGCATTACTTTTTAATTATTCCAGTTCTTACATTTCCAATATTCTTACTGTTATGTCTAGAGCAAAGGTATTACAGTGTAGGTAAAAGGACCCGTTGATGGATCCATGTTATATTTCTGGCTCCCTTAGAGACTTTGCACGGCCTTTGGCAAGTCAATTTACCTTCTCATCTATAAGGTAAGGTAGTAATAGCACAGTAGCTCCCAAAGGTGTTTCTGTGTTTCTGAATAGAAAGTGCTTCATAAATACTAACATCAGCAAATGAAAATGCATAAAATATCAGAACTTAATGATGTGAGTGGATCTTATTCAGGGCATGGAAGATGAGCTAGCTTGACTCCTGCAGAAAGCCAGACAGAGCCACCAGGAAGGGGGAAGGAGCCCAATTCCCAGCCAGGGAATCTGCACAGGGTCCTGAGCCCCAAATGGTGGCTGCAATGCCCTTCTCACACAGGCACTGAAGAGGTGGGTGGACAACATCCAGGATGAAGGTAAATGCTCTAAAGAGAGCAAGGAGGGCATAACCACCTTCTATGAGAGACAGCAGAGCTGGTGTTTTGCTCTTACCTCGACAAAACTACTCTTTGCTACACTGGACTTACAAACAGATGGATTAAGACAGTTAACACAAAGCTGACTATTTGTTGTTCCGACGGGCTGTTCTCAGGCAGATTTCATTAACTGACCGCTGAGTAAAAGCAAAATTCAGTCCCCCAGCCTTAGCAAGATGAAATAAATAAACAAAGCTGGAGAATTCCTATTGTTTCAACAGAGACATAACATGTGATACAAAAACCCCACCTGAGGTGTGGTGGCTAATGATGGATAATTACTGAGTAGGGCTTTGAATGCTTTCCTTCAGACTGACAGCTTGAAGCCAAGGCTTACTGTCTACTTCTCAACACTAGTGGGAGAATTATAATCTATCTCTAAATCTAGCTAAAAACAACATCATAGATACGTGTTGTACATTGAATTTAAATATTTTGCTGGCGATAGATATTTAAATATATACAAATATTCGTCTTCTTTGCCTTTTATGGTTCCTTTTGCATCCTACTCTTTTCTGACTGCTACAGTCTAGTAATTGTGTTCAGTGCTAACAAGTATATACCCACTACAATCCAAAGTAAGAAAAGTAATTATTTTACAAGAAGAAAAACATTCAACTTTTTAAAATAAATGTAAAAATGACTGCATACAAAGCACACAGAAGAAATTTAATTTTGCCATTCTGCAAGGACAGTTGTGTGCTACCAACATCATCATAGTCATCCTTGATATGCCATCTTGATAAAGGCAAGTGGCACTATCAGTGGTATAAACTTGAGAGCACAGTCTTTATTTTACACAGCTCACATTGGTAAGCAATTAGTTGTGAACAGTAAAACATTTCCCACAAAATTAAATTAAGCAAAGCTATCTCAATAGGAACAGCAATAGGATGATCCACATGCACAGAACAGGTCTCAGTTACTGTGCCCTAATACAGTAGATCATTTTCAAGCTCCTAAATGCCTGCTTTTGTTTACGACTGTATTTCAATTAGGTAACTTCTATAAGACAATGAAATGTAAAACTAAAAAACAATTACAGCAAAACAAGGCCAACCATACCTGAGTATCTGCTAGCGTTGCTGAATCAGCCACAACCAAATGCTTATTGAGCAACATCCAATTAGAATGTTCACTATATTGTGGATTCTCAGCTTGAATTAAAATGAATCATACATTAGGTTTTATTATCTATTTAATTTCTCCAATAAACCCCAAACATTAAGAAGTGTTATGAACATATTCAAAATTAAGTTCACAGTTCTTCTGGATTAAAAAGCACAAAAACGTCAAGATCTTTGCAGTACTAGAACAAATATCTGAAACACAGAAGTTAAGGAAAAAGCCCTATCTTAAAAAGCTCTTTCCCATTATCACACTTTCATTTGACATAGTTCCATTTGTATTTTGCAGAAGGCAACACTTCATCTACAGTCATTCCAGGGTAGAGCAGACAGCAGGCAAAGGGGTCATAAGTAGGTATGAAATCAAGCTTAAGAGGGGAAAAAAAAACCAAAACAAATTACAAGACTAAGAAGGGTAATTTTATTAGAGGCAATGGTTTGGGAGGAGAGTAAGCAAGGAGCTTACAACACCCATTGCAGTCTCATCTGTCGGAGCTGCTGTGCTGCACGACTGCTGAGACTTGCTGTTTGTTTCCTCATGACGTTTTCCTTCATGTCAATAAAGTGGGCCAGTTATACAGTTAGTGGATACAAAAGCATTAACTCTAGTAGAGAACTTTATTTCATCCTTCTTTCAGTCATTTTCTCCATGGCTGAGATTAGACTCCAGAGGTGCAATAATGGGCAACTGGGAGGGAGGGAGCACAAAAGAGCCATCGCAGGGAGAATTCCGTAGATAAGCCACCACAAATTGCAGCTGGTTGTACACAGTACCACATCTTACTGCTCCACATAGATTTTGCTCCTGATTATAACTGATTTAAAGGGAGTAAGAGGCTACAGTGACAAAGCACTTGCTGAAAGAAAAGCCAACTGCAACAAACCTCATGGCATTTAGAACACATCAGCCTCTGAAGGGAAACTTAACACTCCAGGTGGGATAGACCAAAAAGGGCTTTTGTAAACTAATTCAAAGAAAACTTGTACAGAAGCTTAGGACAAAAGCAGTCTTTGGAACTTTCACAGTTTACTAATTCCCTTTAACAGCATTTTAAACTCCTCTTGAGCCTACCTCTGCTATCCAGTACTGCCCATGCGAAAAACCAGACGCAGAGGGGCAGAACCCTGTAACTGTGGTTAGGAGAGTCTCATCCTTGCATGCCTCCACATGGTTCAAAGCAGAAATACATAATCAAATGCAAGTGAAAAGACAGCCACCAGCAGACGGCCTGAGAGCAAGTGCTGTCACTCAGGGCAAGCAGCAGCATGGCAACAAGCTACCACATGTAAAAGTGCATTATAGGTAGACTCAAAGAAGAGGGGCAGCAAGCAGGGATTTGTGAGGAGAATTTACAGCACAGATGGTAAATCAGAAGGAATGCCCCCATTAGTCTTCTATGAGTCAGAGAGGTTCAGGGAAAGGAGAATTTGAGAAAGCAGCTTTACAGAAAGACACGGAGGACACAAGCCTTGAAAAAGCAGCTGCTTACCGAAATTTATAGCCTAGAGAATTTCAATAGGTTGTAAATTACATTCCACATGAGAGACTCAATTGTGCAGATATGTATGCAAGATTGAGAGTCACAATGCAAATATATTCCTGTGTATGTACACTAACTTATATGTGCCCCATTGAGTTTGAAGATTTAAAATACTCTGCCGCAAAGCTTATGAGGTCTACAGTGCCATTAGTGCTTCAGAAAGAACATACAAGCTAAAAAATCACATATCTATTATCCAATCATCTTACAGAATAAATTCTCTTCCATAGATAAGCACCTTCCAGTCCCCCGTCATTTTATAAAATATATGCATGTGCTTTGAATAGATATTTAATGAAGGCATTCCTTGTAAAAGAATATGTTTATATTTACAATACATTAAATATTTAAAACAGCTTGTTATGGAAAAGCACTTAAAGAAATCTTCCTAAAGATTAATAGATTTTTCCATATCTTTTCTTCTTAACCTCTTCCAGGAAGGACTATTAAACTCTAACTTCTTGTACTGCTGTGCTAGTGTATATATCTTGTGTGGGAATGCAGATAGGTCAATAATGTAGCTGAAAACCACAAAATTGTAAAGCAGATCCCAGACTGGGAAATTCTCCTTCCCTGAACTATTAATCTTTATGCCTATACCACCTCCAGACTACTCAGGCTACAGCTGGCCTTCAATCAAAATCTGAATGGCACTAACAGGCCTGTAGGTAGGAAAGAGCTCCATCTCATCACTGCTAGAAGTCAGGTGACCTGGGACTAGTGTTTGGCCAACTGGGATTTAAATTAAGATACAGAATGACAATAAATCAGAAGTTCCAAATAAAATTTAAAAAAGACAAAAATTTGACCTACTATATAAAAGTGACTGTGATTCTTACCAACATATAGTTCTACTGCATTTCCAGTCAATCCTTATGAATGCAGAAGCAGAATTTGACCTGAATTATTCGGATCTACCTTTAATAGCTTCCATCAGAGAACAGACACGTATACAAGAAGCTTAAGATCATCACTTCCAACATCACTGAACTAAAGGAATTTTCTGTTGTGTTCAAAAAGATAGCTTAACTGTATTATATATGTCAGGGTAGCACTGACCATTAAAACTGACAAGTAATTACTCAAGTCTCATGATAAGTTTGAATATATTCAAAAGCTGCAATATAGAAGAGGTTCAAAAGCTCCAGTACGTTGCCCAAAACATACTCTAAAGCTTTAAGTACCTAAGCCATCTGACACAGTCCAAGAGTCTCAGATCTTGTGCTTTAAAGGAATGGGCTCCAAAAGCTTCGCTCATGGGGCATTCACATTTTAATATTTACTCCACAAATCTTGACAAGAGAATATAAAAGTAAACATAAGCCTTAGAAAGCCTTATCCTCTAATCATATTACTTCCAAGTTTCAATTAAGATAAATATAACATCACTTACTGAAGCAGCATTCAGGAAGTATAAGCCCTTTATGATCTCAAAAAGGGCAGTAACTCCTCAGGAGGCCAACCACAAGCAATCTACATTATTTATTTCTAAATTGAAGAAGCTCAGTAGTTCACTATTTTCCGTGGAGTATTTTCACTCTGCAAAACTTACATTTCCATTTTTTATACCACTGGAAAATTGCTGTCAGATTTGTGTTAGTTCTTACCAGAAGAAACTATCTTATGAAGCCATGGGGATTCTATTTTTGATTTTATGCAGTTATTTACATCGTCTTCACCTATTTTAAACTTCTCTCACTACTAGACAGTCATTTATTTTCCTTGAACTAGCTATATACATTAATCATAGTGTCTTTTCAAGTAGCTGGCCACATTCTGGAATAGCAATTGTTGGACTAGGGCTTAGATTTTTTTTCCAAGATTTCTGCATTATATGGGGCTAAAGTTAGAAAGAACATTTAGCAATACAGAGGAGACTTCATACTTCAGAATAATAGACACAAACACAAGAAAATGACCAAAATTGTAATCCACATCCTTTACTGCACAACCCTCTCCATAAACAACGCATAATATGAATACTAAACTCTTCCAATGCTACAATGAGTTCATAACACCTACAGCTAATTGGTTATATAACCATTTAAGGAGGATTAGTATCATAATCTGCTGTCAAACTTGACAGCAGGAGATGAGGTTCTACAAACAAAATACCCATTTACAAAGACTTCTTTAAACCAAGGTGGTTTATGTTCAAGTTTTTGTACAATTAAAATTACAGCTCCATACTCCTCTGTTGAATATTGAGACAGTTTAGGCTACTGTCCACTTCTGCAGTACTATCAGCACAATTTGCCCCCTTGTTCTTCAGAAGGGTCAGACTGAGGACCCAAGAAGTGGGTATATTCCGTGTGTGTCACAGAGAAATCCATGATGCTACAATGCCACATTTACACACGTACTTTAGAATTTTTCCAGCTTTTCTGGTCACTCCAGGAAAGTGCACTTCTTTGTTCTTGTGAACTACGGTATCCAAACACCGTACTCTACTCCTATGTCATTGATAAAATCCTGAATATGTTGCCTGATGACAAGGAAGTCCAGGACACTTCTGTGTAACACTGGACAGGACACAAGCTTCTGCAGACCCACTTGGGGTGTTCTTCAGCCATGATTGCTCCTTTCAGCCCAGCCCCCTTTCCCCACAAAAAGGGGTTACCAGCTGCTAACATTTACTACAGTATTTTTAACATTTGTCATTTGCCAACATGTCACCAACCACGTTGTCATCAGTCAACATGTCATTTTATCCCTGAAAGCATCACAAAAATTGCACAAGAGTTAACTTTAAAATGTGGTACTTCCACTGCCAGCCCTAAACATTGAAGACAAACAAATCCCTGAGTGCAGAACTTTATATGTGGACAGAAGGCAACAAAACAGACAATGCTGCTTCTTATTTTTCAGCTCTACTAGTGTACAACCAGGGTGACGTTATTCCTTCAGGAAAAAAAACGGGCTCAGTATAGCCAGATTTTCATTAACAGGGTTTAAAAAAGAAAAGAAAAACCCACAAAGTCTCACCAGGATAATGGCTTACCTTGCCAAAAGGAAGGAGTAAGTTTTCTGTTATACCTTTTTCATGTTGCAAGACTTCTTGTCTCCTCTACAATTCAGTAGCCAGCTAAATAATTATATTGTATTATGAAATGCAAGAGCACTGCTCACGCATCTCTGATGTTGATATGTACCAGTGGAGAAGAGAGCCACTGAAACATATACAAAGATATTCCCAAAACACTATCACAAGTGCTATTTTTAATGTTTCATAGAGAGGGAGAACAAACCACAGAATTTACCCAATCGCCCCTAGCAGGTGAGAGCCAACCTGGAAAGCAAAGCATAAATCCCCACGCTCATTTGACTACTGTTACCATCACACTTTCTGTCTGAGGCATATTCTCAGTACAGAAGCTCCAGGGGGATGCAAAAGGCAAATGCTGATAAAAAGTGGCAGCATCCAGAGGCAAAATGCTGCTAAAAGGCTTTGGATCTTTTCTCACATCTTGGTCTCCATTGCAGTATAGAGCATGTAAGGGTTATACGGCTGTGTATGATTCTTCCTGCCTTGTTTGCTGTACTGACTGAAATACAGAATCCAGAGGGTGGGATGAGTGCAGAAGCACACACACCTGCAAGGTATATTCCTGGGCTACAACTTTCAACTTGGCTCTTTTTTTTTTTGCACACATGCAATTGTTTTTTTGCAAATGAAGTGTGGTCAAATTCCGGAAGCAGTTGTAATGCAGTCTCCTGCTTTAGGTGGATAGAGGACTTTTAACATAAATCAGTTCTTCTGGGGCTAACAAAGTAGTTCTGATTTTATGGCAAAATTGAAACAAACTTAATCAGGAAGAAAAATATACATTTTTCACATTCTGATCAATAAAAAGTACTGGCAGGAAGTAACTTGCATCTTATGTAAGCACACCCTCCTTCAACTCCATTGGCACTTTGGTTTGTTAAGGTTGGATAAAGGAGGAAAAAGACAAGCTGAACTGGTACTCTCACCATCTGTTCTACTGTTGCAAATTTTTCTTTGAACCCGAATTTCATTACAGCTGCATAATATTTTTGATAAAAGCATTTATCAAGATAATTCAAGAACATTATAAAGCTATATCTCAGAATTATCTTTTAAGCAAAGAAGCATGGTCCAGTTGCTCTGTCAGAAAATTGATGCTCTAGAAATCAAAATGTATTAATGTACCTAGGAAGACAGGGAAACATGGCCCTGACTAAAGGAAGATAAAGTGTATTCTGTACTGGCTTGTGTTGTTGTGGTTTGGGAGAATTTTTATTTGTATTTAGACATATCACTCAGTTACTAGTATATGACCTCTTTACTCTTCAAAACACCAAAATATCAATTCTAATTAATATCTATTCCTATAAAAGAAAGTTGAGGATACTAAATACTACAAGAACTAATTTTGTCCTAAAAGAAAATAAAGCTTTCTTAGCCAAGAGCCTACTGCAATTATTGCTTTGAAACATGTACCTGAATATAATAGGATTGCACTAAATTATAGATCATTGGATTTTGAGGGCTTTTTTTGGGGGGGAAAAAAAAAAATCTTAGACAGATATGCTTATCAGTGAACTCAGTCAAAATTTACTAATTTCACAGAACACTGTAGTTTGGAACCCTACTTGAAGCATCACAAGCAACACCATGTATAGTATATGCTATGTGCTATGAAACAACTCAAAGTTAACTCATAAGCACTACTTAAGTGCTGGTGCTGTATTTTAGAGGTGAGTGATCCTATGGCATAGCCAGTAAACTTTCTTTAATTGAGATAGAACACCAGCATTTAAATAATGCAAACAAAAAACTCCTCGTTACATCAACGTGAGCTGATTCATTACAAAACACAGGCACTTTTTGTGTGTAAAAAAAAGCATTTCATACACCTGCATTTTCTACTGATTTTGATAATTGAAGTCTCTTGGTTTATGCTTGAATAGACTATCTTTGAACAAACACATGCATTGACAAAACAGCTGAATTTAGCTTTCTTGAGCTCTTATGAACAGCAGTAAGTGGATAAGCTTCCCATAGGGCAAGGGGAAAGAAACAGATGAAATCCCATGTATAATTATATCTAGAAAACTCACAGCTTCTGTTCTCTTTTAGTGTATTTAGGCTTATGTCCTTTGCTCATCACTTCATTAAATAAGCTGCATATGCACTGAAGGTAAGTCAATGCAATTTCTGGTTCACAACAACCCTCCAAAGGAATATCTTCATTCCAGTCACACTCCTGTCTATAAGAAATGCCTGTGAATTAAATCAGTTTCTACATAGGTAAACTTTTATTTAAAAAAAGGCGGGTTTAATTCCAGTGCTAGTTTTAGCACTGGAATTTAGATCTGGTTGGATTGAAGTTATTTGGCTATTGAAGTTCTGAAAACAAAAAATATGCCAAGTTGCTCTTTACTTCAACAAATGTTTTGCAAACTGCTGCAAGCAGCATTCTAATTTAATTACACGGAAATATTTTATAAGGAATCTGAAGTGAAATTATTTTTTTTCTTCCCCAGTTAGAATATATATATTTGTTATAGATACCTGAGACAAAGGAGAGAACCATATATTCCTCCCCATCCAGTCACTGTTAATTAATTCAGACTTCTAAGATACCATACCTTTCTCTTCTGTCATGGTTTAACCCATCCCCCCGCAGTATTGGGGTAGAAAATGGTTATCTCCAGGTGAAATTCTGGCCAAGCAGCCAATCAAAGACTCTTGTGATGTCTCTATGAATGACATATTTAACAAACCGGAAAAGAAATATGTTGCGCAGAAGAAATTCCAGCCTGGAGAGGAGCAGAGGAGAACAAGAGATAGCAAATGTACCCTCCAAGGTCAGTGTTGTGGGAGGGCGGAGGAGAGGCCCGGGGGGGCCCCCTCTCCCCCTCCAGCAGGGGAAAAGACTTAAAAACTAAAACCCTGCCACCTGTGGAAGATTATTTGGAGTGAAGAAACCTTTGTGCGGGCCCTGCCCTGGGGCCTGGCCTGGCCTGGCCAGGGGAGGGCAGGGATGGCTTGAGGCCAAGGCTGAATCACCTGGAAGCCACATGCAACAAGCTGCAGAAGAATTGCAGCCACGGAATGGTGGAAAAGCCAGTGAACTCTCCTTTGAGGGGCCGAGCCCCCTAACGACCTTGGGACTTAGTGTTAGGCTCAACTTTTGGACAAAGCCCCCAGTACTGGGGGCCCA
>VXAY01001361.1:31901-79439 GCA_013399855.1 Oxyruncus cristatus | reverse complement strand
CAGAGCCCTACACTCCGTGGTGACGACATGGTGATACGAGTGTTCCCTCGAAGCCCATGGTAAACCCTCAGTAGCCGTAGACAAGCGGCTAGAAGTGGGAGGCAAACTCCCCTACATTCCAATGGAGATAGATTTTTGAGCTGTGGTGATTTGGAACTGTTACCTTAAAGACTTTTTCTTCTTCTTCCTCTAGACTGTTTTTGAAGTAAAGGAGGGGTGGTATTTGTAAATATATAAGTTTGTTACTGTAAGAAAACTAGTTAGAGTTGTCGTGTATGTAAGCATTCCCTTAGTTCTTACTGTGTAGCAATAAATTTTAATATTAATCCCCATGTCATGAGATCTGTTTTGTCTATGCGAACTTTTCTTACCTATTAGCAAAATTTATGGGTTGATAAAAACTGTGCAGAAATCACCAGGGCTAAACCATTGACACCTTCACAAGTTTTCCACCTGCCTAGGTAGACATACATTCTAGCAGTATTTAGCAGTTATATCTTCAAAACTTGTTTTAAACTAATACAGCACTCCAATAATTGCATAATCTACCACATATTCATGGTGTTATTTACAGGGAACACATTTGCCTATTTTGAGTCTTCATTCTCCTTTGTGCTCTGGCAGAGAATCACAGCATTTGTAATAACACACAGGCCTTTCTCTTCTCTGCTAGAATCCCACTTACTAGAAAACCCAACCACCCACTACTTTCAACCACTAGAGTACTACATCATCCCTTATTTTTTATGATACAATATTGTTCACATGGTACTCCATTTCCAGAAGTGGAAACAGCTACCATCACGTTATTTTTGGATCACTGTCTAGCAGCCAGGACTAACATGTCAGGAGCCCAGCCTACAGATCAGGCTGCTGGTAGCCTCGGTCTCTGATAAAGAGACAGCCTGTGCTTAAGTTGTAACTTCACTTAAAAGCATTACCAACTCCAACAAATTGCATCAAATTCTGACAGGACCCTCTACTCCATATGATGGAGCTGTAAGTCAAATTCTTGGGTGCACAGCAGTGGTACATGCACCCTAGAGGCAGGTGGACATGCTGAAGCACCCTCTGAAAGCAGGTAAAAGCCTGCTCAGGAGATTAGGCTCAGTCAGGGTGTGAATGTGAGGTAAAGTTGCCTTTCTTCAGAGAATGACCATCCACATTTTAAACACAATGCAGATTCATCTTCCTTCCCTATTAACATTGGAGAGTCAGAGCTGCAACTCTATCACACTCCTATGGCCAGGAAACTCAATTAGCTTTTCTCTGGCAAGAAGAGTGGCTGTCTGGAAGGGTTTTTTTTCTGTAGTATTTTCTTGTTTTGAGGGGTTTGTTTTGTTCCAGTATTTGTTTGTGTGAGTGGGATTGTTTGTGCTTTTGTTTGGTTTGTTGTTGTTTGGGCTATTTAAAACACTTAGTTTAAGGGATTTTCTGCAGACCTATACCAAGCAGAAGGTTCCCCATCAGTCCCTATTGTGGCATACATTGGTAAGTAATTCCAAATTTACCTAAATCTGGGCTCCCTGTTCCATGATTGCAATTCTTGGTGAGCTTTACTTTTCTTTCTTAAAGAACATCTATCTTTGAGGAAAACATTATTTCAATTTCAGATAGAAGGAAGAATCCTTCTCTCTTCCACCTGTAAAAAGAGGTACTCATGAAAGCATGACTTTAAATATTATATCTCTGCAGTTCAACTGATATTGCCTTATCTATTTAGGATGCTAGAAAGTATAACATTTTTGAACAAGGAATATTAGACTTATCTTCCATAATGAAGCTGAGATCTCACAGTGTTTACTCAGATTGATGCTTCAGAAAATTCACCCTCTATTATAATCTATAAAACAAATAATTTGCAGAACAATTTCAGGAAGTGAATAGTTTAAAACTTGGAAGCATTATTCAAATTGCAACAGCTACAGAGATGAAAGATACTGTTAATACTAATTAGGCAGAAATAATTGTTTTAAAAAGACTAACCACAAAGGCACAGTACTTAAAAGGTAAGCTCTGGAGCTTTTAAAACTACTCTAGATTTGCAGAAGCTTTAAACTCTTCCTGCTGAGTGCTTATGTTTTGAATATGAATTAGTTGTTTGACTGCAGTAGTCATGTGTGTATGCACCATACCTTCTCTTCTTTCCCACGACAGAACATTGAAATCCTGACATATCACATCACTAAGAACGTTCTAGCAGAATATTTTTACATAAGTCTAAATGAGTCATTCGGGGATTTTTTTTTTGTTAAGAGTCAATTTCTAAGGAAGGGGAAAAAAAAAATCCACTGTAGCTGATTTTTTTCCCCAAAGTATCCTGAGGGAGTTGATATTAAGAGTTTAAAGAATGAAACTGACTTTGGTATTCCATTCTCAGTTGCTAATTTATTATCTGGAGGAAGTCACATGAGTCTTGAAAGAAATCTTTATGAAAAGGAATCTGTCTCAGCTGCATGGGGTTTAATTGACTCCTCAGTCTTGCAAGAAGAATGCATTAGTATTATCTATGCCTCTGTTTAACTATCAACCAAATGGCAATCATCATGATGAATTAATTTTCTACTCTGCCATGCAAATCATAACCTCCCACTCCATTTGTGGACTGACTTCTCTGTTTAGAAGGACGCCTGGTAGAACCCCCTAAGATCACAATTCTAGACAAGGTCATTGTGATAGCAGGAAGGGACAAGACTGCCAGGAGACCATCACTTTTACCCTTCTGATTATATTCCAGTGAATACTTTTATTCTCTTTCCCTTCCCCCAAGGGCTCAGGGGAAGTTTACCAACTGTTGCTGTAGGACATTATATCCAATTAGTTTCTTTTATTCAATTGTTTCCTTTAATTATCTCTAATGAACCAAATTCTCCCTTGACTACTTCCAGAGTCTGCATGTGCAGGAACTCACCTCAACAGAAGCAGCCTCAAGTTACATCCACACTACACAGCTCTGATCAAGCCAGCATGCGAACACTGAACAAGTAACAAATTTTGGTGCAGTGTTACCAGGCCTCAACCTGTGGCTCTTTCCTGCTCTAATGATAATTTTATAGCTATGAAAAAAACCTCAGAACCCAGCAGTCATCCCAGAGGACAGGGCATCTTCCAACACTAGTCATTATTGCTGTCACCAGCACCACAAAGAGGAGGGAAAAAAATACAACTGCATTAACATAAATTTAGCAAGTCATGGATTGGGAAGTAGACCAGAAAGTTTATTCACACAGTAGAAGTTTTCTTCACCCATCTGTTGGGTGCAGGAACCCATGGGGGAAGAATCCCAACCAAACTGCAAGTCCTCTGCAGATTCACACATTTTCCACAGCTCACTGGCATTTCAGTCAAAGTAGAGACCAGTGAGACTTTTCCAGAGTTTCAAGATAATGAAGTCATCGTTGTTTAAATCCACAACAAGCAGAAATCCTTCTGAGGAGGCGGCTAGCATTCATAGGAAGAATATTTAGCAAGTGCACGTTGCCAATCCTTAGTAATTTCCCTCTAGTGTTTAGCAAAACATTACACTTGAGATGAAAGGGGAAAGATCACACAAAGCCTAATTGAATTAGCTTAATTATTGTGGGTGGAAAAAAAAAAAAACAACACAGAAACAAAAGTGCTGTAGAGAAGATTTTGTTTTCCCAGTTGCTAGATTTGTCAGGAACATATGTGATTGCTGCGATTCTAGATAACCTAAAGAGAGGATGCCCCTAGAATTTTAAGGCACACTTGGGACTAAAGAAATAGGTTTAAGTCATAGGTGTAAATGACTTATACTTCACAATTTAAAGTCAGTCTTCAAGACTGAAGCCAGTTCATGAAGATGGTTCACAGCAAATGTGGACCATCAAAAATAGAAATATTATTGAATATAAATTTATTAAACAACCTTTATTATGTTAGCCTACTTCCACTAATCTTATGACAGAAACTTGAGTTGTCATATTAATCTATGTGAACACAGTCTGATAAATTCCAAACATTAAAATAGCAAGTACTCCTTGCCATTACAGAACATGAGAACAGCAGACTCCATCTAGGAAAAACATCACAAAGTCATGAAATCTTCACTAAATAACAGTTTCACTTCAGTAATTACTTGTTAATACACCACCTCAAGATACAAGTCAGATAGTATTCCCTAAAATATGCCCTGCCTTTTGATTAAAACAATACTAGACACTTTCTTCAGTAAGCTTATTTGGGACCACAGCTTGTTCAGAAGTTTTCGCTAATTCACATTTTTTATAGCTACTTCTTGCCTCCATGATTATCTTAAACTTAGGTAAAACATTGTATTGGGGGGAAAGTCTGATATGCATTGCAGTTGTGGTTTTTTTTTTCCCCTCCTTGTACAAGGCAGAAATGGAAATTGTTAGCAGGGCAAACACCCTAAATTTGATAAGAGTGCACTTCCTCTTTGATATGCTGGCTGCAAAAAAGGAAAAAAGAGCTACAAACAAGATAGAAACTGCTTTAGTTCCTGTATATTTCTTTACAATCCAATCAGTCTTCTAAACAAGAAAATAAATTAGTTAAACAGTGTATTATCTGTGTAATAAACAGACAGATATTTCAAAATTATGATCTAAACTATGGCTTCAATATCCAAACCAAAGTGCACTTTAGAAGCAATCCAGCAACCTCTTCCAAGACTTGATGTAGATAATACTATTTATGGTATCTGATTGCATGCTGCATTATAACTCAATCACATTCTGTTCTTGATACCAATCCCATAGGATAAGGACAGCAAAAAACTAACCTTGAAATTCAGTACAATACTTGCCAGGTTACACAAAATGGCACATTGCCCATAAAGCTCCAGAAAGAAGAGCTGTATTCAAAGTAATTACAGAGATTCAACATTGGATGGGGCACTGCACAGACAGACATTGGTACCCGGTAGGAGATAGTTTAGCTTTCTCAAGACATTTATACTTCAAAGTCACCTAATGCCAGGATGATTCCCCCTTCTCCCCTCCTCCCCACCACTGCTGATAATCATAAACAAGTCACTACTTCATTCAAGTCAGCGAATTATTCCTACCTTAAAAAGGGGAAAGAAAAAGTGCTGAATTGAGTTCTGCCCATTTAAAACTCAAATTGCAGGAGATCCGTTTAATGAAAGTAAATCCATTGCCTTTAATGTCCTACATGAATACAGATAATTACAAGTTCGAGCACATATCCACAGGATAGAATCAGGAGCAGTACACAACTGACATACCTGCACTTTACTAGTGAAAATGTTAATTGTTCACAGATGCTGCAGTTCTAAAGCTAGTTTAAGACACGTATAGTGTTCCTTTAGATTGACATTTGAAATATCACAACTTCTCAGCATACAAAAATACTGTTGTCAAGGCAACAGTATACAGCAGGCAGGCAATTAAACACAGATATTTAAAGAGTAAGCTATTAAATTTAGTATCTTAAATAAACCACTGTTTAGATGACCTTTTAACACTGAAATGAAAAAAAAAAAAATGTTATGAAGCAGAGGTGAGTGCTTAACAGGAGTTAAGTTTTGAGACATTTTGGTAATGCCTTTAGGAGTGTGATCATCCCCTCCAGTTCAGTTCAGTTGTAAGTGAAGTCACAAGTGATCAGCACTTCTGAGCATACCAGATCCCATGCTTTCTAAATACATAAATAAGGGGAAAAAAATATCCACCTAACTACTCAAAAGCCAATTTTTCATCTTACAGAGTAAGGCATCTCTTATACTAAGATTAGAAGACTGCAATAATGGATGGTTAGTTTCTCATTCTGATTTAAAAAAATAACCAAAAAAAAACCCACAAAAAACCTCTAAACAAGAAAACCTCAACAAAAGCACGAAACTGAAGCCTGTCTAGTAGAAATAATGGAAATACCTCAAAATAAAAGAAAAAAAAAAGCTGGAAATTTAATTACAGCAAGAGATACATAAGTAATCTAATTTATTTGAAGAAAACAAACTAACAAAAAGACTGATTTGAGTACAATAGTTTAAGGCACAGGATGAAGTCCTGAACTCAGGATTTTTTTTATTTCAGTGATTAAATTCTTTTACATATCTAAACCATGTATTTGAAAATCACCTCTTCATAGACACCTTTACAGGCTGTGATTGTAAACATTAACAAAAATTTCTAGTTAACTCTGCTTATTAGATCCAGCTTATCCATGTCCTGAAGTGGGGTGAAAAACAGGAGGATATTGCTGCCACATCATAGGCAGCTTTTGTCCTACAATTGCTTTGCACACTACAAGCATGCCACAAAATAATGGATGAACTGGCTAGGCCAGGATCTAGTCTGAACAGTTTATACCAACATTTTAATTTCATGTCATTCAAATTTATCAGCACTGTTTTCTTTTTTTTCCTTTAAGTGATATAATAGTATATCCATCCAACCCCCAAATTTTGTATTGAAAAATATTTATGTATAAATATTTATTTTTACACATGCATGAGATTTATGACCACAGACCCTGTACCTTCCCCTTACGCAGTAGCTTCACTCACCCCTAAAACCTTTTTGGATAAGATCCACAGTTCTTCCCACACACTTCACTTCTAGGAATAGAGATAACATGCACGTCTCCCTTCACTGCAAAGCACTAGTGATTCATCAAAGCCAAGTCTCCACCCTCAGCAGCAATGAAGGCATTTCTTTTATTTTTGAAGGGGATCCAACTCTTTGCAGCTGGAGTAGCAATGCCATACCAGCATGCCACTAAAGCTCAGATAGATTCAGTGGAGATATCACTTATCTGCTTGCCCAGCAGTACCCCGTGGATGCCATTTTAACACTCTGACAACCAGCAACACGTGTGTTTGGGCACAGTGAACGTCCTGTCCCAGGCCCCTGGTATATAAGCAACACGATAGTCAGCAGAGCTACGCTGGCAGAGGAGGTTTCCCTCATCAGCAATCACCTCAGATTCAGGATATAGACTTTGTTATGCAGATATAATTGTAGAGTCACTTGTTTTCTCAGGCATATTGTTAACATTCCCATGCCATCCTTGGGTGGAGGGTGAGTGTGACATGTGCTGCAGCCAAACAGGCAGAACACATCCCCTGCTGTTCCTGCTGCACTGAGGAACTCAGGAAAATCTGTCAGGTCTCTGCATGCTTGAGGGAGAACGGGAGAAGCACTCACTCAAATTATCCAGCTTGGAGTACGTACTAACAGTCGTAGTTACCTACGGTTTACACATCAATGAAGCTGGGGGAGGGCAGAGGAAGAGAAAGGAGAACCATTTTATGTCCATTTAACTGTCTTTATCGTCACTACACGTTGTAGCTTTACATTTTAAGGGCACTAACTTACAAAAGGAAACCAAGTATATATTCTGGAAACATGGTTAACACTGCCTAGTGCCAACTCCTAACAATTGTTATTCTGTACAGGAAGACCACGACAATTGTCTTCTAATCAGAACTTCAAGTCATGCAATTTAGCAGAAGGCAATGTGGGTAGGATCAAGTCCTTACTCTCAAGCCCTAACCCACAGCAAATCATTCATCTAAGCAAAGTCATCAAGTTAAAACCGCAGCTTACTCCAGATCTGCATAATTTTTTTGCTTAAAGTTAAGAACAAATGATGTTGTAAGCCCTTTTCTAAAGGCTCCATGTGAACTGAAGAAATTAGAGGGCTTTGTTTTGCTAATCATGACTGCAGCTACTAAGCTCTGCAACACTAATAATAAAATTGACATCTTCATTAAATTGATGAGAAAGTGTTTATGGCATACAGACGTCTTTTTATTTCAAAAAACCACTCACTCTCTGCTTGGAGCTGTATTTAGATTCTTTTTTTAAAGAAGTTTTCTTTTAACACACCAAACATAAAAATGCCTTTGAGACTTGATGGGTGCTATTTAACCATAGCCAGCAAAGACATTCTGAGAAATGGAATCCACATGTTCTTCAGAGAAATGAGACCTATCACAGAGATAGGTTTTATTAAGCTCTGCACCATCCATATACCCAAACATGATCTCCATGTGTTCAACAAGCATGACATCGAGTGTGATACACTAAGGATCCACACTTAGTAGATTGGAATGCTTATTAATGGTTAGAGAAGTGACTGCAACTTGTAATGTTCACATTAGCAGTTGTTTTACACTGCCTCTTTGCTCATACTATCTCAACAGCTCTTTGGATAAGTCTTAGCCCACTGACCTCAAAACCCCGATGGATTTTGGTTTAGCACAGATCTTTCAAGAATTACCAGTCCCCCCACATAGGGCAGAAGGAATATGTTCAGCTTCAGTTTCACATCAAGAAGAACCAGGGTGATTGGTCTGGTTTGGGAAAGGCCCAGTTCTGATGGCAAACATTCAGTTGAAGAGCCAGGCAGAACATGTCCTTGAATCAGCCATGCCATATACAACAGTCAAGAATAACTTTCCTACACCTATTTCCCCATGTCATCACATTACAAAGGCATGCTGAACAGAGCCCCTACAGTGACCACTAAATTATTCCCTCTCTCTGGCAGCACAGCTTACATTCCTCCCTCCTAAGATCTGCGTACGTGTGAATCTTCTTCAAAGCTCAAGCAACTTGAGCCATTCCATATGAGTGAAAGTGAAAAATGACGAATTAGTGTCAGAGCTAGTAATTATCCCCATGGAGATGCAACAAGGAAACCCAATTCTATGATTCCCCGATGGCATCTTTTGCAATACAACAGTTTTGTGTGTTTTAAACACACAATAAAATGTTAGCATTTTATTGCTAATGCTATTTCTTTTGGTGTTGTAATACATGGCAAGAAATTACTTTATCAATAAAATTTATTAACGGAAAGAATATTGGACAGAGTCTGCTTTCCCATAAATTGTGCTAACAAGCTTTAATTTTAAGATTTTATTTTGTCGATACATAAAGTGAATCCTCATAACTTTTCCCAATTATTTCACTTAGAACTAACAGCAGGGTGCCCAAATTAATGCTATCGGCATCAGCCCATTCACCTTACTTAAATATTGGTGCTCTGAGCTTTTGAATACAACCTCAAATACAGGAATACAGAATATTTTTATATGGTGAGTACATCAACATATTCCACCTTGTATTTTTCTAGTTTCATGAGAAGACAAAACATGCACCTACCAAAGGTCAAGCTTTGTATCCCGGAGATGCCAGAAAGCAACAGACACCTGAAGCATGAAATGAATATAAACACAGTGACAAACAAGTGGGATATAATCTCTTATAGAGCTTCTTCAGCACTTGATGCCCTAAGTCTCCAAGGGCTTGCTACACTATCTTAATTTTCAGTCACCAAGATCTTCCTTAATGGGTCACAAAATCTTTTCTGCAGGTCCCAGAAGTGTCTCCTGAGAACAACTTGGTCTCCTTACCATTACTACATGGTTAAGATGTGCTTATGATTATGCTGTGCCAACATTTCACTCTCGAGAAGCCCTCCTAAAACTTCCAGCCCAAAACTGTTCGAGAAGAGATGCTCCATTTGTTTGGACATGCAAAACTCCAGAAATGCCCTACACTAGTTAACGGGTTACAGAAAAACGTCCAAATCAAAATGAACCTACATCAGGCTTGTAAACACCATCTCACCAAGTTCTTCTCAGCTTACTTGTGCCAACAGCTGCGTTAATTTGTTATAGGTTATTTCTACCCAAATCCAGAGTCAGGTTTTAAGCAATGCATTTCAAAGTTAGATAAAAGTTAGATAATAACAATGAAAGATAAGCAGAAGTAAGAGATCACTGTGGGGTATATTGCTCAAAAAAAAAAAAGAGTATACCTGTGATGAATATTACCATGGAAATTGAATTTCCTTATCTCTTCGTGCTTATAAACATCTGGGGCAATCCTGTGATTCTTAAACCGATCCTGTTCCTTATTCATCATAGATAATACACTTGGGAATTATGCCCAATTAAGAAGCCCAAATGTTTGCTCCATGTCTACTGCTAACATCTAAATCCTGATACCACTTTATAGCAGGAAACTAGAAGAACATTTTGGAGACATTTGAGATCTTCCACTTATTGTGATACAATACACCTAACATATTGCCACTGACGTTGATCTGGAAACAGACTTTCCAAGTGAAACACGGAGTATAAGGGATAATTAAACAATGCATAGGTAACATTTCCTGTTTAGCTTTTCAGAGAGCATCTGTTCTCAATTATGAATTTTTAAAAAGAGAAATCAAACTGAACATTGAAAGTAGCTACTAGCTATAGGGAAAAAAGTGAGAAGAAAGCACTCTCAGTTCAGAGTTTTAAGCAGGTAACAGTAAAGTTATTAAATGCAACTTTACTTTCTGAAAGCAGACCTTTCACATGGACCTGAAGATATTATTTTTTTCAGCCTTCAAATTCTTTCATCTCCAACCAGCAACTGCCCAAATACATCATTATACACTAACAGGACAAGCCTTTAAAGAAGGGAGCTTTTTTCTGTGGTGGACTCATTCTGCATTTTACACCCTAAACTGTAAGTGAGCTAATTATAGAACAGGGAACATGTGCTGCTATAAGAGGTAACACAAGCAGCCTAACCAGGAATGACTATGGAGACAGCTCACCAGACACTTTTTTGCTTTCACATTCTCCTCATGGTGCAGAAGCCTAGTTAAAAGACATGACACAGGAGCCAAAAGCAGGTCTTGGGAAAAAAAATCTGAAAAGCCACTCAATCCCACCACTTTGTACTCCCTCTAAGGCAACATCCATCCTTTTAAATGTCAAATTGAAGGAGAAGCAATTAGTATGAGAAGAAACACAGTAGGCTGTAACACTAGAAAAAAACTTTGCTACAAGATCTTCAGGAACTGCACCACTGAGACTTCAGCAGAAAAACAACAAATACTCTGCAAAAGTGTCTTTACACTACCGGACTGCAACCAACATTCACAAAAGTTATCATAGAAAACTTAAGTTCTACTTGCTACCATCTAAACACTGCCCAGGTTAAAATTCCCATAGCAGCCCTAATTATTCCATAGTACATGACGAGTGTTTTGTTGCTGTTTATTACAACAAGTACAACACAGATAATTTTTTAAAAGTCATTTAACTATCTAGTGACACCACTATTTTAAGGCTTGTTGAATGGGCAAGCACATACAGCTTCAAGAAGAGTTAACTTAATTTGTAGCCTTACATGTACTAGCACTGCAAATGAGGAAATGCTGAATGGTCTATAAATATCTTTACTACCACGGATTTGGTTTCTTTCCAGTACTAAGCAAAAAAAAAGGAAAAAAAAAATGCCCAGGCACCTGAAACTTTATCCTCCGGGGGAGCCTTACAGCTGTTCCCATTTACAGCTTTAACGACCTGCCCCGCTACACAAGCGGCATAAATTCAACACAGCCCAAAGCAGGGGACGCCTTGGAGGGGGGACAAAGAGGGGGGTACCCGCACGGCGACACTCATTTGTTGGGAGACGGACACCGCCTGTCACTCCGGGATGCGCGATTCGCCCAACGAGAGGGAGAACCCCTTCTATGCCGCACAGCGTAAAGAAAAAGTTGAGCTAATAAAAAAAAAATTTTTTGAAAAACACTGGGGAACAAACAAACAACCAACCAAACAAACAAAAAAAAACAAACTAAAAAACACCAACTAACTCCCGAGCGCTGTATCGCGCTCGTCCCGCCCCGCCAGAGGGGACGAGAGGGGCGCGGAGCGGTGCCTACCCGAGCGGCTGCGGATCACATCGCGGAACTCATCGGCGGCGGCTTCGGCCCCGGCCATGCCCGGGGACTGCGGAGGGAGGACGGGACGGAACGGGCCAGGTGGGGAGCGGCGCCGCCCGCCCTCAAATAGCGCCGGGGCGGCGGCTGCGGCCCCCCCGCCCCGCGCCCGGTCGATGCGAGAGGAGCAATTAGGGAGCGAACGGCCCCAGGCGGGGCAGGAGGGGCTGAGCGTCCCCACCGCCTGCGCGGAACCCGAGCGGCGGACGGGACGGAGACAGCGAGTCCCTGACGGCGGCAGAGGCTCTAAGTTTTTCTGCGGGGTGGGTGATCCGCTCAGCCCGAGCTGCCCCGGGTTCAGGGCAGCCTGGGGTGCCTGTCCCGCCGGAGTTGGAGCCCTTTCTCAGGGAACAAACGACAAACGAGTTAGTTTGTCTTCTTCCCCCTCCCGTGGAGTTCATCCTTGGGATGGTGGAGGTCCTGAATACCTAGTCCAGTGGCACGGCTCTGAAGCCAGCCCAGTGATAGCCCATTGGCACCTGCAGGCTTGTCAAATCTTTCATCCGTCTTCAGGAAACAGGAAATCATTTCCTCTTGTGTTTAATATAGAAAAGAAGCAGCTTAGTCCCCTCTCGTGCCAGTCAAGGGATAAAACACTTCCTGCTGGCATTGCTTCCTAGCACCCTTCCATTAAATGTCAATTTGGTCGGCTGCTTCCAGCCCACCATTATTCCTCTCCAATTTTCTCTTCACACCAACTTCCAGGACCAGCCTTTTATGCTCCTTCTCTCCAGGTCCCCAAACAGATTGCATCACCTCATGGGGGAAGAAATCAAGCACAGGAAATAAATGTTCTTCCATGTATTTAAATACCCAGTGTCCTTATGACAGAAATCCAAGCTCTTAAAAACTATGCCTTAAGATACGGACAAGCAGATAATCACGTATTTTTGTTAGTTTATAGAACAACAATGTACTTGTTTAATACAAATACAAATTTAATACAAATTTAGCCTAGCTGCTTTTCAGCTTTAACACCAATTCATAGATAATTCATAAACAGATACAGAGGGACAGGAAATTAAGGATAAGCTGTAGAACGGATGTATGCTTTCATTTGTATTTGTGTAGAAAAAGGACTTGAATCTCTTCGTGTATGCCAGAGTATATCAGAAAAAAACATACTTTTCTGAAGATAACAGGGTTAAGCAGAATAAAACTAGGTAAGAAAACCAGGTCAGAGACAATGAATAGTTAGAGGAAAACTATTTACGGGCAGCAAGGCACATGGTGGTAGCCAGATCCTGAGGAAAGGAGCTTGTCCCCATGTGAAGCAGCAGGACACACCCCCCACACAGGAGGTATTTCAGGGCTGGGTTCTACCCTCTTGTTCGTAAAGAGTCTTATAAGATGAAGTAGATGGGAAGTTTTGTGCAATCTGATATTTCTAAAGGTATTTTTAATCTGTTTTTGTGATGATCGGTGTTTATTACTTCAACAAAGTGAGTGGGAAAAGAATGAAGTATTACCAGCCTCAAATAATCAAGAAGCATTACTCAGAAAAGGCATGAAATTGTCCTTGGATTATTCAGGGGAAAGATATCATATTTCTTTGTCCATATTTCCATTTTCAGTTCTCTCTTACTGCCCCTGGCGTGTGCCAACTCTCACAAACTTCCAGTGATGCAATTTTGGCTCCCACCACAGGGGTTCTTGCTAGAAAACCTGTCTGAGATCAAATTGCAGGCTGGGTTACACGCTACAGCTAGCGAGGAGAGTCTGTACTTTCTCCTCCAAAATCACTATTCTCTTTAGTACCCTGTTATCGCCCACTGCCAAGTTTTTCCCAAGCTATCAGCTAGATTCTCCCAATCCCACAGCACTCCAGACATTCGGTAATGTGTGTCTGTCTCCCTACGTCTTGTTTTCTCGGCCTCTGCCTCTCATTTTTGAGCCGACTTAGTTTTTTGCATTCTGGTGCTTTAGGGAAGATGGCAGTTTGCACATGCCTTCCCCTCCCCCATGACAAGCGTAGCATTGCAGAATTTAAAATGGGATTCGTGCCCTCCTCAACAGCTGATCCAGAGCCTCCCATACATTGTCTGTTCTGTCATTAAAACCCATGTGGGGAGATGGTATAGCTGCTTCCCTCTGCTTATTCCAGCTCACCTTCTGTCTGTTCCCGAGGGCAAAATGGAGGGAAGATAATTTTACCTCATTTTGGCCAAGTAGTGAACACTGTTCTTCCCTAAGAACAGTGTAAAAGGAGGGCAATCAGGACTGAACAGAAATTTTGTGACCAACACTTCTGTCACTCAAGACTGCCTATATCAGTAGCCAAAATCTCATTACTGTGATTTGACAACAGTAAGAACACTATCTTGACTAAATGCTGAGTCTGTTCTACTTTGGTTTAGAGACCCAGCAAGACTGTATGCAGAGCTGCAACGCCAGAACTCTTAACAGATTTGATTAACTTTATGAGCTGGCACAAGTCCCCGTGTGTGCTGTAACTGAGGTTTTGGGACTAACTAAAAAATCTACATCCCAGTTCTGCAAACACTAGCTGCTACACCTATATATATATATATATATATGTATATACAGACATATCTATGTTTTCAGCTCTGCTGTAATGGAGTTCAGAGAGTCTCCAGCAAGGATTCCCTGCTTTCTGCAGTATTTTACATGACATTCCTTATTGTATTGTTTGTGGGTCTTGTTTCCCCACAAACAGAAATCTTGAGACAGATCAGGTCTCCAGGAAGCTAATCTTATCACAAAACTTTCTTAAGTATTTAAACAAGGTAAGACACTAGAGCAACATATAATACATTCTTTTGATAAAGTTATTCCGTAATGTTAATAACAGAAAAAAAAATTTTATACATCTTTTTCCCAGAAAAATTATTCTATTCATGAAGAGGCTTTTCTACTGAGGCTCCTAAATGTCACAGTAGACGTCTGTCACAAGACAGCCAAATAGTGAAGAGATTGGTTTGTGACACTGTCTAATCACATAGAATCACAGAATCTAATGGCCTAAAGTTCTCCCTGATTTCAGCAACAGTACATGTGTGTTTTAGGCTCAGATGCAAAGAAGGGCTCTTAGAAGATCACAGTGATGCCTGTAGCACTGCAAAACCTACATTCAACACACCCTGTGAATTCTGAAATGCGTCACATTTTTGAACCTTAATGGAAACTACCGTTTCCAAAACTTGGGAACATATTGTGTGCTTAAAAGAAAAAAAGAGAACAAAACAAAACAAATAACAACAACAAAAGTGATTGGCTGGTTTTGATAGTGAATGTTTGACATGTGAATTTTAAAGTCTTGCTCTTTGGGATAAATATGTGAGTGCGCGTATGTATATATGTGTGTATTTATCTGTTTATGTAGCGTGCACGTGGTTTTCTACTTAAAGATGAAGAGAGTATGTTCTGGATCAATGATCCTATGCTTGAACTGGAAATTCTTGCTAGTCAATTCTCTCTCCAGAAAGCAAGTTTCACTTAGTTTAATCACCTGTGGAAAAGTTAGTTTTTCACCTGGGGAAAAGTTTTTCACTTAGTTTTTCACCTGTGGAAAAACATATACTGTGATTTTAATATATGCTATTAGAACTATTTTCTTAGTTGCTTGTCAAAATCTGAGGCTGGTTAATTCAAAGACTAGGGAGGCCTTCAATTAAATCTTATCTTTTAGGTTGAACAATATATTTTAATGGGATATGTGACAATTCTTAAAAGCACATTTCAGCAAATTATTGGCTTAATAATAGACTCTCAAATATGCTCAGAGTCTGAGATTGGAAGTTCTGGGTGACAGAAATTTAGGGTCAAAAAAATTAGGAGAAAATTTAACATTCTGAAATAGAATTTTTTTTCTAGAAATCTTGCAAAACCATGCATGGCTTTTTCAGTGGTTCCTGTTACATTCTGTCTTTTCCAGGCTATTTGTGATGCTTCTGAACTACTTCTGCAGCTTGATTAACAAAAAACTCTCTCCCCTGAAAAAAGTTGTTATTTATTCTAACCACAGTGCATGACCCATTCTGTATTAAAACCAGTTTTTTGTCTATGTAGGATTTTGATACTTACATTAATTTTTGATTATTTTATAAATAAAAATGAATACACAGTGAGAAAAGTACATAAAATCTTTTTTTGGAGGGGAAGATTTGTGCTTTAAGATGATTGCTTTGAAGCAAAAAGGAAGTATGGCTGTAATACAGACTTCATTTGCCCTGACTAATTTGTGGCAACTCCCTCAACTAACAAGAATCACATGGTGTAAATGGAAAATGAGACTCTACTGGTATTAAAAATAAGGAGGTAATTTATTTCCATCTTTCAGAACTGCTATTCAGAACTGCATATAGGCTTTTGTCACAGTTGATTAAAAAGCTGGGGGTTCATCTTAGAATTAGTTATAATCTATTCAAGCAAAACTGAAAGTCAGCACTCTAAATACACTGAAAAACCTGAAAGCTTATATGCTGATAAGTACTTACCAAATTGGTGACCTGCTTACCTCCTGGGAACACAAATACTGGTGAACGGCGCAAAATCTTGTCATGGGCTTCCTCATGGAAATGCACTTGTGATGGATAATGTTATGCCTTTTTTCAGCATTTTTTGCTGCCACAGTGTTTGTAAAATTGAAGATTTATTAGAAAGCTTTGCATATAAAGCGCTGCTGTGAAAGGTTTACTTTAGATTTGATTTTCGGTGTGCTTAATTCAGGAGAAAAAATATGTGTTGAATCTCTAATAGAAAGGTCTTTAAGTAACTGAAACTAAATAAAAATAAATGTCAAAAGGAATTATTTATTGCACAATGATGTATTCTGTATTAAAGTCCTTCCACTAAAAAGTTACAAAATAACCTCTCAGTTTCAACACTCATAACCATATTTACAAAGGCAATCAGCATTGCCTCATGCATAGACTTAAGCACTCTGTGAAGCAATGCCTAATTACATTTTCATAGCTATCATTAGGCATCTTTTGGCTTATACTTTCATATGCAGTAAATGCTTAAATGTTTTGGTCCCTATCCTCAAAGAAGTTTCAACATCTAGTTCACATTTCTAATTTATAAAAATTAAGGACCATTAGGGACCTTTTCCCAAAGCCAGATAGTTTGAAATTTTGTCTTTTGGAAAGCCTGTTGGAAACTTTTGTGGACAAAACCAGATTGTCACAATAAGCTGAATCCAACACTTCTGTGCCTACAACCTAGACTTCAATGAAATAGTCTATTTAACATTTTTTAGGTATTCTTCACAAATCTTTATGATGTTTCTGTAAGTATTAATCCATTACAAATAATCTATTATAAATATGCCTACACTTGGACAAACTACCCGTCAAATCCAAGGAACATTCAATCCATGCATGAAACGGCTTAGTTCCAGGGAGACCCCATCATTACCTGAAATAACATGTCTCCAAACAAAAGGAAAGTATTCCTCCCCAACCACCTCCTTCCCTCTCCTCCCCCCTCCTCCTTTTCTTTTCGTGTTTCAGGTTCACATTTCCTGTAGTAAACACTCCAAGTTTCTGACAAAAGTATTATTTTTTTAGAGTGAGCTGTATTTTATCTCATTTTAAACATGTCCTTCATTATTTTTTGGGCATGTCTGCTGGGGCTACAGGAACATGAGTAGAGGTAGAAGAAATATGCAGATGGTAGTCCTGCAGTAAAATCAATAGTGAAGTTTTAAGTCAAACATTTGAACACAAGTAAAATTAAAAAGCCTTGCCTTGAGTATCACACCCTTGAAGCAGAAAATTCAAAGGCACTCATTAAAATGATCCAGCATCGTGTTAAGTACAGTACCAGTTACTTGATAAATTGGCAGAGGGGTGCAAAAAAAAAAGCTAGTGATCATGTACTTCTGCTTCACAATGTCCTTGGTGGTTTATTTTTATAAGCACTACTACCTAAGAAAGAAAATGATATTCTAAGGATGAAACATTAAGGAACTTGAGCCTTTATTTCTTAGGAAGTTGTTATTAAAAAAGCAAAAAGATTGGGGAGGAGTAAAGATTTTTGGATAACCTGGAAGAGCTGCAGCTTGAGAATGCAGCAAAACACATGCATGGTATTTTCTGAAATGGGTAAACCTCTGCAAAGCAGAAAGAGTGGAGGAGCTGCACTGCTTTAATTTTCCATTGTTAAAATTGTAGTTGCTAGCTCAGGTTTGCATGAATTTATAGAGACCTTTTTAACGTGAGGTTAATTAACAAGGCTTTTGAAAGTCCTTTTCCGTCTCTGGTACAAGTTTGGCATAGCTCAGAAACAGCTGATAATCATTACCATTAATTGTTACATTATTGTACATTATTGTTCACTTGTCTGTGTGAAATTAGTGTGCAGCCACAACTAAATTCGAGCAAGTTGTATTTGCAAGTTATCGAGCCACATGACAGTGGGAACTAATTGACTCTCATATTGGTTCTCCCAACAAATCCAAGGATGATCGTGCACCTGTGGAAACTAAATACCTGCCTCTTTTAGGACTAGTCTTGAAGCAAAGCTCCACTTGGGTATTTTGCAATCAAGTACTTCTCTACGGAGAAAGTCAGACTTCATCTTCCTGGACTGACTGTCAGGGGATTCTCGGCAAGCATTAAATTCACATTCAAAACATGTGCAAGGAAAACCTATTTTTTAATCCATTTTTTCAATGGCTTTTTAATTATTGTCATCCTCAAGTGTATCTATAGATTGACCTGTCAGCTGCTCTGATAAATCATTCTGATTATAGAGGGATTTCCACCAAAATTTTTTAAATAATTGCACTTAGATTGAAGGGTTAATGACTAAAAAGGATTGGGGAAGTCAGAAAGAAGATTTGAATCTTTCAACAGAAATGAAGGAAAAACACAGTAAGAGGTCATTCTTGTCTTGTGAGATTCTTCAATTACCTGCAGAGTTAAAAGGAAGCTTTTAGTCAGATCTGTTCGTGATTAAAATATTTTAACAAGTCTGCACAACTTATATATTAATTCAACAATATATTTTTTCTGCTCCAAACAGTATTTTATACTTCCAAATATTTGCAAGGAAGATGTGTCCAGTGCATTGAATCCAATTTCTTATATTTAGAATACTGAAGGACACCCAGTCAGAGTTGTATGTCTGCAGAGCACTGAGGTGTTCTGCCAGCAAACTTAACATGCACAGTCACAAATCACTCTGAGCGTTAATTACTCAGCATGGCCATGGCCCTTTAACACGTCAGGACAAACCTCATTTTATAAACTTGTTTGACTATTCTTGCACATCTCAGGGCACAGCAAGAGCAGGTCAGCTCCCTTGGGACCTGGGGCTGGGACTGTGGGTGCTGTGGATCTCTGAGGCTGGGATGTGAACTGTTGGGTGGGCCCAGCTCTGTGGCACCTATGGCTGGGCAGTGGGGGGCTGTGGGGAGATGGAGGCTGGTCCTTCTGCAGCATTTCTGGAGAAGGAGCATTTCTGCCCCACGGGGTCCCCAGTTGTCAGCAGGTGCAGAGGCCCCAGAGTGGGACTGGGCAGGGCTGGACAGGGATGGGAGTGTCCTCAGGACCCTGAAAACATGTAAGTGGAGGACCACGTTGAAGGACTTTTGGATTAAGCTGCTACATGCATGGTATAATACAGTTACATACCAAGTTACAGAGAAAATATAATGAGATCATCTCACAGGATAAACCCAAGAACAGAGAATCGTCAATATACAACCAGTACTGGCCTATACCTGACCTTCTCCTGTCCTCTCCAAGCTGCTACATTTGCAGCATTGGTATGGCCTTTATAGGGAGCAGCTTGTCCAACATGATCGTCTTTTTGGAACTAGCACCACAAACGAGGATCTCTGCTCCACCAGAAGGCTCCAAGTTAAAATCACGTAAGGCTGAGTCTGCTGCCAGGTGCATAACACACATGCAAGTGTAAGCAGACAGTCAAAGAAAGAGCAACGAGCAACTTGAGAAATGTGTAACCAACCTTCCCTTAAACATACATCTATTTGCTTTTCAAACAGGAAATAACATAAAATAGCTAATTTTCACCACTTAATTGTCCCTCTACAATGAGGTAAACACAGAACATATGCATATTCAGAAGGCATAAGATGATCTCACAATACATATATACACTGGTATTTTTATTTTATTATTCTTGCTGTTTATTTTTGTCATAACTTAGGAAGTGTTCTTGGAGCTGGAAATTTAAATAAGTCTGTCCTCTTGCGGTCTTATATGAAAAAGATTGATACTGAACCTCCATTGTCCCAGGTTAGCTCCTTGCAGAGTCTGACGAAGGGTTAGGAAACAACAGCCCTGACAACTATTTTGTAGTGTCGTATTTTTCCTTAATATACAGATATTTTTCTGTTCAGTTGTTAATAAAAGGAGTAAATTGGAGGCATGGGCACTACATGTATAACTAAGAAGTGGTGGCAGGCAAGTACCAGCTGGGCAGCATCCAACAGTGTTACTTCCCTCCCAGTGCCTGGCAGAATGGTTACTGGGTATGTAGCTGTATATTGGGCATGTTTATCTTTTGTGTGTTGTATAGGTCAGCCTGTCAGCCACAACTCATGCATTTCATCATTATGGCTGCAAAAACAAATACTCACTGTAGGAACAGGGTTGACAAAATGAAATTATTTATATAAAGACCACTCTTTCCAATGTTAAGTTGCACCATTTAAGTAAAGCTGGGCTAAGGGCAACAGGTTAAATCCAACAGCCAACGCAACTTTTAGAAAAAGAGTTGTCATTTCAACTTGAAAGTACCGTTCCTTCAGCTCTACAATGTTTTGTTCTTCAGTCAATACCCCTTTTGCTATCAACTGTTGTATTACAACAGTTGTATGTATTTCTGCTGAGGAAACTGGTCATGAGTTTCTCACTCTGCAAATGTGTTTATGAATGGAGTTGACACTAGTAAATACAGAGTCCAACTCTATTTACTGGACTAACCAAAAGAGTAGAGTACTAATGGGGAAACTGGTTCAAAAGGAGTGTAAACCACACTGAGTAGGGCTTAAATTAAACTTCATATGCATGAGGTGACTATCTTCCTACTACATCTCTGCCACTGCCACCTCTGGTACTGATTGTCCTAGAAATTAGAGCTGGTATTAAACAATCATATCATTTTATTTGCTTTATCTATTTGAGAACAGTGTTCCATGCTGAAAACTCCACAGTATTCATGCTTACTGCTAATACCTGTCATACGCATACAGAATTTATGTTTATTAGTTGTTTTAAATTAATGGAAGTGCCTAAAACAAGTATATGAGAAAACAAAACCTTGTAGGATACACTCCAGCACAATAACAAAGCAAAAAAGAAAAAGAGACAAAGAAACAAAGAAAAAAACCCACCACAAATCCACTCAGATATTACTTTACTGATTTATTGGCATTACAATTTAAAATACTTATTAGATCTCATTAGGTTCTAAAATTTTACTCTGAACAGTACTAAATAGTGCAATTCTCTTATTTCATGCCATGGAAAGTTTAAAATGTTTTGGGATGAAAGCATTGCAGTGACACTACCAAAGTGTTTTTTGGGATTTTTTTAGCTCCTATTCAGATATATTTTATAGTGACAAAACATTGCAATATAGTATACCAAAACAAACATTTTAGGGATACCATAATAAAATATTTTGACATTATTGTGATGAAAAGAGAAAGTTTCAAATAAGGAATTTAAAAAAAAAAAGTTCCTAAACTCATAAGATACTGAAATGTCCTCTGACAAAGCATTTTCATTTACAAAAAGCAGTATTTTCTGTCATAAAATTTTTCTCTTGACTTTTTTTCCTTGCTTCTTTTTTTGATTTTCAACAAGCCCTAGGAATTACTCACTGTTTTTAAAAAATGCTATGAAAATCAGATATGTGGGCTTGAAAGTAATACAGCTTTGAAGCTAAAGTGAACGTTTCCTTCCAAGGAATACAAATAAAAACATTCATCTCTCTCATTTTGTGCTTCATGCTTCTTCAAGTTCATGCTTTGCTCTTTTTCTGACCCGTATTCTCTCTACACCAATGGCTGTGAGTTTATCCATAATCAAACAAGATCCACCAGACAGAACGGCAAAAGGGTTTACAGTCTTCATGTTAACATGTTGAGATAACTCACAAATTGGTCATATCTGCACAAGGAGACCTCAGGGATCTCGGTGGCCATTTAGAGAATCAGTGTCTGGAAAATAAATTTTATTTATTATGAGACCTTAAACCTTTCCACTTTTGTTCCTATTACAGCAACAATCTACCATAGGGAAGAAAACCAAACAAACAACCCTTCGCATTTCTTATATTTGGGTTGTTGTATTTTTGGAAACATAAATGTTATAAATGAATCCATCTAATGTGTTAAATAATGTCTACAGCTGTGACAATAATTTAAACAAACTAGCAAACATTATTTCTCCAGGAAAAGAGCAAGAAAACACAGCAGAATATAAGAAGACAAAAAGTGAAGATCAGGAGATTAAACATTTCTGTGCAAAAATTTGGGGTGTGGCTCTCTCAAATTATTAAATGTGTGTCCAGGTCCATGAAATTAAAAAAAAAATTAGAATGAAAGGAAGTTTTTTCACAGGTGATGTCAAATGAGTTCGATGTAGCCATGTAAAGTTGCAGCAGTAGGGGATCTGTCCGGACAGAAGAAAACTAAACAGGTCCTAATATTTGTGTACTATTGGTGTGCTAGGCTGCAACACCATACCTAGACTTTGTTACGCCTTTTCCCCTGTAAGAGGAAGGATCAAAGCCATCTGGAACAGTGGAAACAAAAACTGACATAATTGATGTGTTAATATGTTCCATACAGCTATTTATCTGGACGGTCTTGATTCATACAACTTGCAACACTGCAAGCCCTGCCAGTACAGGGGTGACTTGTGTTCGTGGCATTGCACAGGCTGTGATGCAAAGCCAGAGCTGGATGAAACCCTCAGACCTCAATTCAGTTTTCAGTGCCCACATTGGCCTGGACACAACAGAGACACCGATCTGGGGGTGAAGTGACTTGCACGGTGTGTTTTTTGTCTGAATGATGCTCATGTTTTGCCACTGAAGTCTAGGAAAATTGTCTTAACATGCATAGAAGTTTTATTTTAGCTTTGTAAGAGACATTAGTTTTAATTGAATTGTAAAGAAAGATCAGAAAGAAAGTAATATTAATTTTTTTGAGAACTGAAGTGCATTAGCAATGTTTTTAACATATCAATCTCATATTTTTTATTGATTCTGAAGCATTTTGCTCAATAGTTGAAATAATCAAGAAAAGTCTTATTGTTTCCTGTCCTCCACAGTAGAATGAGAATTGTTGCTGAAAGGTATCTTTTTTCATTATCAAAATAAGAGCAATGCAAACGTCATTTGTAAAAAAATGACAGTACTTCAATAATAAGTTTGCCAGTTTAAACATAAATTCACCCAGAAGGTAGGCATTCTGTAAGGAGAAAGTCAATATTTCTCCATATGTATATCTGGCTTAAAACTATCCATACTTTTCCCAGCCCTGGAACAGCGCCTGCATTTTGCAACCCAGATTGTTTAGAGCTAGAGCAGCACCATGGCACATTGCCCCTTCTGGACTCTCTCAGGGAATTATTGGAAGTTACCAGGCAGAAAAGTTAGGGTTCTTCTCTGACATATTTTGTTTATATCACAGCCATGTAACATTTACAACCATAACAGGGGTATCAGAATATGTATGTACAATGTAGGCAAATTACTTTTATAACACAACCTTCGAGTCTAACAGCCTGATTTTTGCTCCAGCCCTACAGTGAATGTTGCAAAGGCAGAGTCAGCTGGCCAGATGTAATCAATAGAGATGGAAGTGAAGACAGAGCTGCACCAAAATGCAGCTTTTTAGGTCCTTTGCTATTTTTGTTTGCCCTCGTTAGAATTTCTTTTCTTTATTCATTAAGTCTCTGCTTCGGCAAAGCATGTAAGACCACAGTAGCAACAGATACACATCTCAATGAATAAATTGTATTACAGTTAAATACATACTTTACTGTTTTCCTGAATGGGTGTTTCAGCACTTTATTTTTCTAATCAAAAGAAAATTATGTAAAAGAGGAAAATGCAGATATATAATACCACAATTATTACTTTGCACAACTCAGACAATAAAGTTAAATTAATCTTATCTAGTATGCTAAATAACTTGGAGAAGTTCCTAGTGACCAGTCAAGGTGCCTTCAAATTTGAGGGGAATGCTTATTACAGATGCATAAAACTCATTACTAATGAATAAACATTCACTTTACATCACTTACTTTAAATTCATGTGATTCCTTGTCTGTTGTGTCTATTCATGTAAGTTTAGCTCATTTAGAATTATCCATAAGAAACAGAAAGGGGGAAAAAGAAAGGGGAGTATACATTTTTGCACTGAGTTTGTTCAAATACAACTTGCAGGACTTTATGTCCAGTTTAGAAAAATAGCATTTGCACTGGAATAAACTATGGCATGTTTAATACTGTAGTGGAATTTAGAAACAGACTTATGAGGGAGAAATTTAGTTTTTTTCCTGTTGAGATTTATTCTGTAGTTTTAAATGAAGAGCATAATTTCTGGGGATAAACAGGAACATTTTTGTGCTTCCTTTAAGGCTCAGAACTAACCTTTTCACATCAGACAGCTACAGTGTGGCATTGCTAACCTGAAAACAAAAGGGCAGAGAGCTTGACTTCAGCTTCTCACAAGTGAAAAATTAATAATGATCCTAAAAATATAGGAATGGTCTTAGTGGCTCAAATCTCCAGACAACTTTGCAGGATACTCCAGCAATGACCAGTAATCAATTTCTAGGTGTGACTCTTAAGAAATAGCAAACAACAATCTTCCTCCTCATACCAGTCCAACAATCCCCAGCTTGTGAATGTGCAAAGGTGGAGTTTAGATTCTGGTTTTAATATTTTTATGATTCCTTTATCATCCACCAATCCATCCAATCTCATTTTGCAGCTACCAGTGTAGTTCTTTACAGCTTCACGTGTCAAGGAACTCTTTAATCTGTATATCCTCATTAATTTGTTTGGTCTGCAACTTTTCATCGGAGTTCCCTTAATTCTTGTGTTATGAGAAATAGCCATCAGTCCCCTCTCTGCCTTCTCATTTTCACTCATGATTTTACAGTTCTGTCAAAAAGTCCCTACAGTGTCTCTTCTCTAGCCTGAAGAGTCCTTGTCTGTGTAATCTGGGAGTTGCTCTGTAATTTTTTTCATCATTATTGCTCTTCTCTGTGCTTTTTCTGTTACATCCTTGAAGAAGCATGGAGACAGATTTGCCAAGAATACTCAGGATCCATGTCCATAAAGTGCCATTATGCTTTTCTGTTTGATTCTTTCTTTTTTTCCCAATAATCCATAAACATCCCATTTTCTCTGTTGAATATTATTGACTCCTGAACTAACATTTTCAGAAGCTCAGCTACTAGACCTATGAAATCTCTTTCCTCTCATGTAATGGATGGTTTGGAACACCTCACTCCAAACATAAAATTACCTTTTACATGGCCATCATCCTTTTTAATTTTCTCCACATTTAGTAGTCTCTCCTACTAAGTTTTAACACATGAGGTAACTCGGTATTGAGAGTTTACTGGCAGTTGTATTAACAACTTTTTCAGCTCTGTATGGCCTCTATACTATCAACAAACTTTGCTGTTTCATTTTCAGTCTTTCTTCAGGTAATTTATGTATACATGTAACAATACAGGGCCCAGTATGAATCTTTATGAGACTCCAAGACAGGTTTCCCTATATTGACAAAACTGACTATTTATTCCTTCCCTTTCTATCCTATTTTTGAGTATTTATTTGCTCAAAAGAGAATTTTAGAAAGGAACCATAATTTGATACCTTTGACAGGCTGTTGAAAGCTTTTTGAAACACAAACATACAATAGCAAATGATTATTGATTCTTTAAAAGATGAGCACGACCAAACTTCTCTACAAAGTTCTCATGGATTTTTCTCACTGACACCATATTTATCCATGTACTCTCTGAAAGTTTTCTGCATTATGTATTCCACTAATTTGTCTGATCACTAGTCCCCAGATCTCCATGGGAACCTTTTCTAAAATTCAGTGTAGTGGTTCTTGCTTTTTCTTTTACTATTCAGGCCATTTAAAGAGAAAGATAAGAAACGAGTAACATGCTATTTTTAAACGTTCAAGACCCTTTAGAACTTTGACAACTCATTACTATGATGTTATCTTTTTCTGCTTTTATCCTGTGAGATAGATCCTCCAAAATGTTTCCCATAAAGTTTCTATCATGTTCTCTTCAGAGATCAAAAGTGCAAAGAACTGATCTTACTTCACTCAGCTTCTGTCACCAGGAACACTCAAGACACTTCTCAAGAAATAAGTACAGTCGCTATTATAGAGAAGGAAAAGAAGAGATGTAAAAAAAAAGGCAGAGAGGTGAAGGGCTGGATTTAGTAAAGGACTGACATCAGGAACATGTGCTTAAATATCTTGTCTCTTTTGCAGGGATTTAGAACAAACCAGCTTTGATATGAATGTCCCATAGCAGTTTAGCATGTTTTGAGCCTGAGCTGATGCACACCTTCTCACTGCAGGTGAGAACTGTATCTCAACTCTGTCTTAATGTCTTGATCTATAGCCTATACTGCCCAGTATCTGAGCCTACTTTAAAGGGTCCTTTTCAATGAATTAAAAAATAATTAAAAACAGTAATTAAAAACCAGTAATTAAAAACCAGAATTGGGATTTACTTGGGATTGCGCCAGATTGAAAAGAATATCTGAAAAAAGTCTAAGATATGAGCAATCTTTTTGTTTTAGATTTAGTTGTAACCCAAAATCAGTCTACACGTATAATGAGATTTAAATCATGGAATCATAGAATATCTTGAGTTTGAAGGGACCCACGAGGATCACCCAAGTCCAACTCTGGGCCCTGCACAGGACCATGCCCAAGAATCACACCATCTGCCTGAGACCATTGTCCAAATGCTTCTTCAACTCTGCCAGGTTTGATGCTGTGACCACTTCCCTGGGAAACCTGTTTCAGGGCCCAAACACCCTTTGGGTGAAGAATCTTTTCCTAGTACCCAACCAAACTTCACCTAACACAACTTCAGGCCATTCCCTTGGGTCCTCTCACTGGTCCCCACAGAGAAGAGATCAGTGCCTTCCCCCCTCTTCCCCTCACAAGGAAGTTGTAACTGCAATGAGGTCTCCCCTCAGTGTCCTCCAAGCTCAACAGACCAAGTGCTCTCAGCTGCTCCTCACACGGCTTCCTCTCAAGGCCCTTCACCATCTTTGTAGTCCTCCTTTGGCCACTTTCTAACAGCTTAGCATCTTTCTTCTATTGTGGTACCCAAAAGTGAATACAGTGCTCAAGGTGAGGCCGCACACTTCTGAACTCACATCATAAATGAACACACAGATGAGGGCAGTTACAGAGACTCTTTTGTCATAAATTCCTGATACCTATTCCTTGTGCCCCATCATTGTTCAGATTTGCATACGAACTAATGAACACACACCTCATCACAAGTTAATGCTTCCTCATTTTGTATAAATAGGCTGCAGTAATTCTGTAGCTGGCAGACAAGGAAAACAGGAGAGGCTAAATAGGATTAGCAGAATATCAAAGCATCCTCTTTAATTACCTACTACAATATGTTCATTTATTTTCATCTCCAAGTAACTTTTTTGCCATTCATGCCTGATTGATCACATAAGGACAGGGCTCGGAGCTAGGACAGTCTATTCATTATCTTAAAGGTTATTATAGTGGGTGCTTTTATTAATCAGACTTTTGAGAGGAAAAGTAGAGGATTGTCCACTGCCATTCAGAAAACTAGTGCTCAAGGGGAGGACCTAGGCAAGTGCAACTCACACCAGCAGGTCAGCTAATCTAATTGATAATAGTCTTATTAATTTGAAATTGAATATTAACAGCCTGCAGCACTGAATCATCTTCCTACCATTCTCATTATATGGAGACCTTGCTCATTTTGAAGGTTAACAAGTTCATAGAATTAATAACAAAATAATGGAAGGATGTAAATTGGAAAGATATATTTATTACTGAGCGTTTATGTGAAAGAAATAAGCATTTTAGTTCCACTATCATTTAACAAAGGCTGCATATGAGCACCTGAAGAAATTACAAGAATGTAAGATTATGATTTGGCAGTTGAAACTAACGATTATTATTTACGTCAAAAGTAGGGAAGTAGAAAGATGAATTGTGTTTCTTTTGTCAGCAGCAAAAGAGTCCCTGTTAGTCTTGCTAAGTCATCAGTTACATAGTGCCTTTCTGAACAACGTGTGGGACATTGTGAACATCCTGTGTAGATTGTGGCATAGGCAGCAGGATCCCAGAAATCTTCAGGGATACCAAGTCTCTTAGTCTCTACAGACTTATGCAAGGGAGAGTTTCTAGGACATTATGCACAGATAACCTCTCTAGAAGTGCTCAGAGAAGAACTTCAGGCACTTAATAAAAATTACATAAATTAATAAATTCAATAAATTGAAGAGCCCTTGACTCCCTGCTACCCAGGCAGTTCCTGCAGAACGCAGGAGTATAATGCAGGACCTTGGTGTAAAAATTCTTCCTGTGTTACATCTTAAGCATGGGTTTATAAGATGTTTTGTTTGAAGTCATAGATGATGCTCTACTATATATTCTATATAACATGTTAATAAAAGTATTAAACAAACCAGTTTGTATCCAATATATAAAGTAGAAAGAAAGTAAATGTATACTGATGCTCTTCTGTGCTGTTTCATGGAACTGACATCAGTCGTGGGTGTGGTCTATAATATTTTTTCTTTCAGTGTGAGAAAACTTTTTGCCAAGGCAGCTCAGATTGCTTTCTTTATTTATTTGCTACTTGGCTTCATGCATCTGGTATGTTGTGTCCAGAGCAGGTTTTTTTACATGTTTTCAAACAGATGGGTATGATTTGGCACAGCTGGGTTTGTCCTACCAGTAGCACAGCTTGGAATAATCTTGTCTGGGTTTGGGTAAAATGCGTCATAGCTTCTAAAAATCGTTTTTCGCTGTTGTAAAACTACAATACAATTAGTCCTGGTTGGCCGTTTCTGCTCAAGAAATCCCCAAGTTTTGGTTTGAAGCAGAAAGACTGCTGCAGATAAAAACATGAGGGCCCATCTCAGAACTGGTTTATTTGGAAAAAATAACTAATGACCCCTTCTAGGGTCCCTCTCTTCTACTCTGATGAGATTAGCCACCCTGTATTTTTCACGTGTGACCCCGACAAAGCACAATGTCACTGCCGTACATACCATTCTGAAATCTTACTGTATTATTATAACATTGCCTTCAAGACAGCTTCTACTTCGCCCTGCACTGCGGAAATCTGAAGAAGAGTATCATTGCTGTGCACTGCTCTCTTCTTACACATCAGTAAATTCTTCCTCAGATCATCATGTTTAGTTGCTTCAAAATAGAAACAAACAATGCCACTCCACTTAGCATATTTTGGGTTAGGTAATAAGTGAGCTGAGTGCTGAAATGAAGGTTTATTATTAGATCAAGGAAACTAAGGAGACCAGGATTCCATATTCATGAATCTGTATTTTTTTTTATGGCTATATCATGTCAGCAGCTGCACATCAAGAGCTGAACTGTGTTTACCAAACGGAAGGAAAGAATCTACTGATGTGTTTAGACAACAAATCCACATCCTTCCATTGCTGCCTTGATTAAAAGAGCACCAGTATTTCAGCCTTTATCCTAAAGTTTCTGGGAAATAATACTGGTTTAGATCATTCCAATAGAGTGCGTAGAGTGTGATCAAAGTTGTATAAAAATAAAAGAGAAGTTCTGTGGTTTTCTGAAACTTGGGGGATTTTTGTTTGTTTCTGTTGATTTAATTTTCCCCATTAAACCAGTGTTTCCCATCCTCAACTCTAGGATCTACATTTTACATGACCTTGTAGTCTTCATGAGGTTTGGGGCACTCTGAAATGAATCTTGGCACAGGAACCTCCCCCAGCAAACCCTCAGGGATTTTCCAGCCTAGCATTTATTCTCTAATCAGTTTTATTCTGGAAATGTATTTTTAAGGTCATTTAGGCTATAGTTATTTATAATGGCCTTGGACATGTGGGACCTATTAAAAAATAATTCAGGCCTTCCCTAACCATATGATTTTTCCAGAAAATATTATAATAATTTACAGTGGAGAAAAAAAGAAATTTGGTGCTCTGAGATGCCCATCAAATCATACACCCTTGCTCTTACATGAATCTCCATTTTCACACGATACAAAACATGTAAAGCGCTCAGAAGTTTTCTTATATATACCTCTTAGGGCTGATATGGGCTGTTATTATGATTTATTTGTTATTTGTTGTGCACTGACAGGATGTTTGACTATTTGCAAACAAGACAGATGATGTTACCATTGTGAGACCTTGCAGCCTACTTACTAATGAGTTAACACAAGGAAGCAAGGGGCCCCAGAATAATGATGTGCCTGCAGACTTGGGATAGCACTGAATTATTTGTATTATTGCTTCAAGAGGCATAGGTGTTAATTATCCAATTAGTACCAATCAGTTTTCAATTAGTACCAATTAGTAACTCAGCTAAAGCGGAGGTGGTGGTGTAAAATCGTCGAAGTTTCTCTCAAAATTACTTCCCCGGGGCAAGCTCCCACCTGAGAAGGAATACGATTTTTCAGAGCTTTTCTAGCAGTAACTCAAGAAACAAGTGTTAAGCTGATTGACATGTTAACACAATTATACTGTATTTTAAACTTTCTTAATTTTTATTTTTGTCATATAATTTAGCTGATTTTCTTTTTTCTGTAGGATGTAAACTCAAGCTCATCAGAATGCAGGGTTCAGTGTGCTTGCTGCTAGAAAGGTCCAAAGCAGTAATCACTTCCCCTGCAACAGATCTGCAATGCTTGAAAAAGCCAGAGTTGAAATTACTAGGGTTATGAAAGAAGTTCTAGTTGTGGTGGATGGTACAGCAAGATAAAGATGTCAAAGACGAAATATTGTTATACACTTCGTTATTTATCGATCCACATTTTCTTATAGCACAGTAAACTCACGACTGTTTGTGAGTCTTAGGTATGAGACTAATACAAAATATCAAGAGCTACCCAATAAATCTAAAATGTATAAAAGAATATGAACAAGTTTAAGATAGGTCTTTAATGTGTGATTGACTACTGAAGTCACTGTCGTCCTGTTTCTTCCTGACCTTCAAAAATGTTATTTCTCTTTCAGCCCATTAAAGAAAAAGCTAAGTAAAAGATCTTTCTACTGTAACAATTACATACCATTACTCACAGAACAATGCACGGTGCAGTTCAAATTTATCTATAGCAATGTAGCCCAATGAAATTAATGAATGTGCCAATGAGCAACTGAGGTAAAAATGCGATCAACAGATAATAAACCCCCCCACCCTGTTCCACTATAAGCATATTTCTGAAGAAGTTTTTCTTCTACTTGAACATATTTTCTTTCACTGTATATGACCTGCAGAGAAAGGAACAAAGACAGTTATGATTTGGGTTTTTTTTGATATTTTTTTCCTAGACTTGATGTAATTGTATACAATCTTGTCATAACACATTCCTTAAACAGTTTCTTTTGCCAACAAACTGATCCTTCAGGTTACCATTTTGATGAAAGAACAATTCATCAGGGCCAGAGCACCAGGTTCTATATATGAAGGGCCGAGATTTTCAAACTGGAAATTTAAGAGTCAATTTCTTGTTTGTGCAATAATTGCCTCTTAATATTAAATTCAGCTGTCAGCACCCTTTGCTGTCAATATCAAATAGATACTTATAGATTTAGGTTCTTTTAGTAGTTTAATCAAATTAAAAAGTAAAAGGTGCTGTTAGATGAAGGCAGTGGCATGCACAGTGAAGCACCTTAATATGTATAAACTTGTGCGTTTTTAGCTAATCAATTACATGGTGCTTTTTCCTTTTATCTCTGACTGTTAATGACTGCCATATTAAATAAAGTCTTAAATATCTTGCTAGGATGCTCACTGGTCTCTAGCAGGCAGACTGAGTGTCTGCCAGCTCCTTTGCTATAACATCTTAAGGTCTTTAACTGTCTGAACAGCTGGATGATTGCATATAGCACTGGCAAGCAGCCACTATCCCCTCCAAACCCCAAATAAAGCCGCTGTCACACAGCTAAGAAAGCACAAGCTGCAGTTTTATTTTATGCAACGATCGATGACAGTGATTTTTTAAAATGATAAAGCACTATCGTTTTGCATATGGCTCAACAAACATCCTTCTGTTTGCAACTGGTTAACGATCTGCCAACAAGCCTCCCCAACGCCTTTGTCATTTGATATTATTCACCAGACAATTCCCGTGAATACTCTTTCGCCCATGGGCTGTGTGCAGCATTTTCTTCAGTAACTGGTGTTTGAACTTTCAGCTGCATTTATTAGTTAGAATTGAAAACAGAGGCCGCATGTTTTGGGTTTTTTTCTTTCTTGGTAGGAAAAATATAGCTCTGAGAGGGAAAGAGGCATCTTTGGGGGATGATTCAGCCAACCCTGTATTAATGTGGGATGAATCACTCTCTGAAAGTGCCTATTGACTACAGAAGGAACCTGGATGATTGACTAATCTAGGCACTTAAATTTCAAACAGCTAAATTAAGGTGATTCCCACTCTTAATATATACTAAGGCAAAAGAGATGTCAATGGACACGTTATTGTACAGCATACCATTGAACCAAGTCTAAATATCATTGAGCTATTCCTAAATTTGACTAAAAAGAAAAAAAAAGCAACCATAGTCTTAACTCTTGTATCAATCAGTAATAATATATAAACCACACCTAAATATGATGAACTGTTAATATGTATATATTCCTTTGCTTAACCCTTATCTTTATTTTCATAAGCTCTACTTTCTTATCTGTCCTTGACACTGAGTCATATTCTAACCTAAGTTAACAAAGTTTTATTTAGCAGAAAAAATTGCTACAGCCTGCAGTGCTATTCTATTTTATATACATAATACTGTGTATGTCTCAATGCCCAAATCATTTCCTTCAGCTCCTCGTGTTGGCAAACTTTAATATTAAAGGACCTTCATACTGATAAATCCAAAGTGTCTTTCCTTTACCTAAGCTATTAAGCTGACATATTTCAAAAGAATCCTATTCAAATAAATCAGAGATTAGTTGTTACAGAATATATTTTCTTTTCTGAGCGGGACTGACTATTTATTCACACAACTTAAATTCCTTTTACCGGAGCATATGCTTTCCTCTATGACACACTGCTCATCCAAAGGTCTTCAAAATCTTCAACTTCACTGCTTTCTAATAGTGGCATGAAAAACTGCTACAGTGTACATAACTTTTGCATTGTGGTGATGTAAAGTGCTTGTTAAAAGAGGATCTGCCATCCTGAGTCTGTCCTAACTCAACATCAAGCAAGTGGTAGTGGAAGTTCTCTACAAAGTCACCAGAGTGACCTCACAGCCTATTGTGAGGTGACTGCGTCATAGCCTGAGTCAAGAGACAGTAGTAGCAGCTTTGTGGAAATTCCCAATATCCCAGAGTAACCCAGAATCACTTCCATAAATTTTTGAAGGGTACTAGGTATGTGTATATATATATATATATACAATGAAAAACAAGTAAATACATATATTTTTTTTAATTCTTCCTCATTCTCTTTCTGGAAAAAATCCTGCCATATCTCCTACTTTGTGGGCTAAGAATATGGGTACTGTTTCTGTTTCTTAATAGTGGGCCAGTCTGATTCATTGAATGCTGGTTTTTTACCCTTTGGAGAGACCTCATTTTGGTGGTCTGCTGTACTTGCTCAGGAAAAGCTCCCCTAATGGTTTCCAGTGCCAAACTGACCTTTATATCGTGTTTATTTTCCTGTCCGCTTGGTATGGTACTTACATGTTCTATATCCTTTAGAGTTATCTGTGACTTTTGAGAAAGATAGAGTTGCTTGCTTTTGAAATACTTTTTTATGCTTTTATTGAGAAACATTCCCTATGAATAAACTAATGATTCGGTCTTTCAAGATTAGTTATAAATCCCTCCCTCCTATAAAAGCACATTTTCCTATAATTAACTCTGGGGCTAAACTTTCTTCTAAAAATATTTCAAAGAAATTTTCCATGCTTCATGTGTGATGAGAGAACAACCCTTTGGAAGAGAAAAGTTCAACCAAGATCATATTATCTGTTTCTGAATATGAAGATATTATAAGATACTTAAATAATGAAAGTGATGAAAAGAAAAGGAACATGAAAGCTGAACTTTGTCATGTGAATAGACTCCAGGAAAGCATCTTTCATATTCAAAAAATAGTTTGAGTTGCCAGTAAGAAAGAGGAAAAGTCACATTTTTAGTTTCTTGAAAGTTGTACCTTTCAAAATGTCATTAAATGATAAACTAGAATGAAAAGAATCCAGCGTTAAAAGATTCCTATGATAACAACAGCAAATAAACAACCTCTTCCATGTCCCCCAGCCCCCCTCCCAGAGGGTAACATCCCTCTTTGTGCTCACCCTGGGGGTAACAAAGAATAATTGTGATTTTATTTAACACACAGTGCTGTGCTTTTCCTGTCTAAACACAGGAACGACTTAAAGGGTGACCTGTCCTCAAACTCTCATTTCAAATGCAAACCTTTCCCTTTAAAAGAAGAAGAAGAATAAAAAATCGCATCCTGATAAATTGGCATCTGCTTTTCCATCTCCCCCATGGGCAGAGGAGCCACTGGCAGGGGGTTTCAAGCCCAAAGTGGTGCTCTGAGACCTCACCAGTCCGCACAGTGCCTTCCCACAGCAGGCAAAGGAGCAGGAGAGAACAAATAAAGAGCTATTGTATATCATGGAATCACAGGATGGTTTGGGTTGGAAGGAATCTTACAGATCATCCAGTTCCAACCCCTTGCCATGAGCAGGGACACCTTCCACTGGACCAGATTGCTCCAAGCCCTGTCCAACCTGGCCTTGGGCACTTCCAGGGATGGGACAGCCACAGAATCTGTGATAGGTTTTCCAGGAAGGTTTGGCATTGGGAACAGTTTGTGCAGAATTCCCCTTTTACAGTCCTTAGCTTGATGAGGAGGGATTTAGATCCTGGCAGCCTTTGCAGGTTGTGTGATGGGAACCTTCTACTTCATGGAAGTCAAGTGGCAATAAAAAAAAGTAGTTGTATTATTTTTCTCATTGTTAATACCTAGAACTGGGAAATTCCACACCCACTAGTGCTGTTGCTATTTAGTGCACTTTTTGCTGCCAAACAAATGGTATAGTTTCCTCTTTTTTTTTCTTTCTTAAAAAAAAAAAACCAAACAAACTCCCCCCAAAAAACAATTACAGACAATTTCCTGTTAAATAAAACTCGTAAAAATGTGTCCTCCTGGGTGAGGAACTGTGCAGATCCCAGGCTCAGTCACCATGAGGGCTCCTACTTTTTTTTTGCCACTTGACCTCCTCAAAGTAAAAGATTCCCATCACACAGTCTGCAAAGGTTGCCAGGATCTAAATTCCTCCTCAGCAACCCGAGGTGACAACATTTTGATAACGTTAACAATTTGATTTTAACTCATTACACATTTATAAAAATAAATAAATTTCTCTAATTCCATATTGTCAGTATAAATAGAAGTATTTGCTGACATAGAACAAATAAAGTATTTAATATATTCCATTAGATGATGACGCTAGCAGATTAAAACTGAGAGATCAATCTAATTCCATGCCAAAGCACATCTACTTTGTGTCTGTTTAGCATTCATACTGCTTCTGTTCAGAGCAGCGTTCCCCAAGATGGCATCTTATTGGATTGAAATGTGCAAGGAAATTCCACAAGAGCAACCTTTAGTGAAGATAATCTGTGGCTCTTGTTTCCATTCAGTCTAAACCCACTATCATGAGAAACAGAAGGGGTAATTCAGACCTTCATCACCAGGTAAAAATGTAGCGTTAAGAAAAAGACAATATGAAAAAATTACGGATGTTCTTTCAAACCTCAGGAGAGGGACTCGTTTTGGACAAATGTTTCAAGAGTGGGTGTGGGATGGTGAGCTGGAATGCTTTCTGTTAAACATCTCTAATTTCATTTCCTTCGTTTCTGTTCTGCAGCATGAGTCATTTTGTCACATTCCAGATCTGAAATGAATAAAGCTATTAACATTTATGGTATGCTGTAGGTTTGCCATATCTTGCAAATGTCTATTCTTTTTCATCTGTTGTAATTGTCAGGAATAACAGCTGACAATGTAAGCACGTATACCCATTACTAATGTAGAGAAAAACCATGGTGCCCTTTGTTCACTTCATAATAAGAGCTCATGCCAGTTTAAGATTTGTTAAAATGTAATTTAGTCAGGGCAGAAGCTCAGAAAGAGTGCATTATTATTGACGGCTGCAGTGAAGATGAGTTGCCTATGTTAACAGAGCCATTCCATAAAGGTTTATGAATGAAATTTACTTTATGGGGTTTTGGCTGGATCTGAGCATTAAAATCTCCCATGGTCTTTTGATCCAACTCGTGGGAAACCCTGCTTCAGGAAGGCATTGTAACTGATGCGAGAAAAATAGGAACTAAGCTAGCCTAACCCGTCAGAAGATATTATCTTGGAAAGTTGCATTCTTAGAAGTGGGAAACTGCATAAAAAGACAAAACCAAGTATAGTAATTTATGACTAAAACCAATCTTCCCAAATACAGATAGGTATATTTCCATAACGAAAGATAAACTTGCACAATTGTATTTCCCAGCCAGTCATGATGCTCCTTCATTGCAAGCATTCAGTTCTAAAATAGGGCTGACTCAATGTGTATATCTTCTTTTAAAAGTCACATCAAAGAAAAGTGATCTGTTTTATGTGGTCAAATGCTAGTCAGGCCTCTGTTTTTATTCATGGATTTCCTAAACTAAGGGGAACCTGTTAAGAATCCAAAGCAACTAGAGAAGAATTTATAGAAGAGAGTGAAGTGTCACTTCTTCACAACAGTCAAGTCAAATATTTTACACAACTCCTGCCCTCAGATAAGAAAATATATAGATTAAGTTGTTGAGATAGGGCAAGCTTTGTCAATGCTAATAGAATAATGGATGTCTTATGTAGAAACTGAGGCAAATTTTGCAGGATATCTAAATAACAAGGACAGATCAGGTTATATAGAAGAATGAAAAAGAAGTGAAGGTTCTGAGCTGTCATTTAGAGCCTGCTGACTAGAAAAATTGCTGGAAGAAGAAAGAATGATTCACTTAGGAAGAAAGTTAAGTTTTACCATGTTAAGACTGAGATGAATTCTGGATTCTTTGGAAAAAAATTCCGGAAGGTTTTTTTGGTCTCATGTCCAAACCTAACTGGAAAGGAAGAGGAATCTGCTGCCTTGGTGGGTGACGGGTAAAGACATTGTGCCACAAGCAGATATTCACTGACTGAATGTGGGGAAAAAGCACAGTTTTCTATACATTTAATAAACAACCATGATATTCCCAGGAGCCCCTTAAAGCTGTGTTCACACTTTCTGGATATCTACAGATAAGGTCTGGGTTTTTTCCCTCTGTAGTCTTTTTTGGTAATGATGGATTGTTTTGAGTGACACATCACCTTTCACTAACTTTCAAAAGCTCTTCTTACCCCAAGACACTACTCTACATGATTCAGGTCTGGCTACAGGAGACTAGTCCTTAATTGTGTAACAGGTGTAGGAAATAAAGCTGTAACTACCTGCATCAGCCAGATTAATATTAGAATATTTTGTTTATGCTTTCAAGTCTCATTTCCATGCTTTTGGCCATAAGAATATCATTTTATCCAAAAGACTGTGTGCCAAGAGAGACTAATGTACTGCCAGATGACGAGTACAATGTACCTGATCTACATAAGAATTGCACCTATATTATAGAGAAACAAATGGTCACAGCAAGTGCAAGGTGGCAGAGCATCTGGATTGCCCCATTACAAATGAACGGTGTTTAGGACCTGAAAAAAAGTTAGAACAAGAAAAGTGGACTGTTTCTTGTTTAATGAGTGATTTTGTTTGCAGGGTGCAAAAAATCCTTTGTTTATCTCAGAGTTTTGATATTCTGTTACATCAGTATGAAACATTATTTCTATACTTGTAATTCTTTAGTTATCTGTGTTAAATACTGTCACCAGTAAATGAATTTTGATGAAATAGGTGTAGCAGGATGTTCTGCCTGCGATGGGGTAAAATAACTTGAACAATGCCAAATTGCAAAGCTACCAGTGGTGAATGAAAAAAGGAGGCATCATGCTGCTTCCAGTGCTGAATAATACTGAAACCAGTCTGACTTATCAATCTCAAAGTTCAACATTCTGACAGTGAGGTGAAGATGTGGTAGACATGGTAAAGTACCCAATAAAGAAGCAAACAAGTGATACTGATATATCCAAAACTGCTGAGATGACACAGCTGGCCTGGAGAAATCTGACTGACTTTATACTATAAAAGCCCAGTCCCACTTTCTAATGGCAGGGTCTTCTGTTGTATCCTTTTGTGGAGTGTGTGGAGATTCCTCCCTTGAGTGAGGCCACCCCTCAAGGTTGCTCCTCGAGATTGAGTGAAAGAGATTTGCCCACAGTCGTTGGTGTGGGTGAGTAAAGTTAATTTCTATTTAATAGTTGGGGGTTGCTAGCTTTTATATACTCGCTTCAATATTGCTTCATAGTGCACTATACTGTACTAGTATATACTATACTATACTAGCTTCTATACTGTGTAGTAAATAATTCTAATTGTCTAATCATTATCATAATAAATTATTTATATTTCTNGATTGAGTGAAAGAGATTTGCCCACAGTCGTTGGTGTGGGTGAGTAAAGTTAATTTCTATTTAATAGTTGGGGGTTGCTAGCTTTTATATACTCGCTTCAATATTGCTTCATAGTGCACTATACTGTACTAGTATATACTATACTATACTAGCTTCTATACTGTGTAGTAAATAATTCTAATTGTCTAATCATTATCATAATAAATTATTTATATTTCTATATCTGGTTTACCATCCTTAATCCTGCAGGATGAAGTTTGTATAAAGGTTCAGCAATACGTATTTAATCCTTTAGACTCAAATCGTTGACAAAGTCTGGGGCTNTAGCTTTTATATACTCGCTTCAATATTGCTTCATAGTGCACTATACTGTACTAGTATATACTATACTATACTAGCTTCTATACTGTGTAGTAAATAATTCTAATTGTCTAATCATTATCATAATAAATTATTTATATTTCTATATCTGGTTTACCATCCTTAATCCTGCAGGATGAAGTTTGTATAAAGGTTCAGCAATACGTATTTAATCCTTTAGACTCAAATCGTTGACAAAGTCTGGGGCTAAGACTGTATCCAGTCACACCTGGACTCCTCTCTGAGAAGGGGTTTAGAAAGCAAGAGGGTGTTTCTGCGCTTTGTGACTTAAAGGAAGGGCTTCTCTAATAAACTTTGCCTGAAGCTCCCATTCTGCTCGTGACAATATGTTAATTAGATTCCTTTGTACAGCTGTAAATGGATATAAACTGGACACTTTTCCTCACTGAACTTGGTGGAGCCACTTCTAGTCAGTGAATTCATCTGACAGAGGGTAATTGGTGCTGGTATTCTGCCACTCCTTATTATGTCTGGTTGTCAATCACAGTGCCCTGGAGGTTGCAAATAAAATCACAAGCCACAGCAGCTGCCCTGCCAGTGAGGTGATTTGCCTGGTCTCCCTCCTATGGGTGTCATGCTGAATAACCTCATCATCCAAACTAGCAGAGTGGGTTCTTTCCACCACTGCCTGCTTCTCTTAGATGGTCTATCTGTTCTCAGAACTGGATAAAAACCAGCGTGTTATTAAGATAAATTAAGTTCTCACCATCTTTACACTACCACTATCAAACTCTAAGTAGTCTTAACTACTTTATTTCTTGGGTCATCCTCTGAGGTCTGCTAGACATAAAACTTCTCAGAGTACAAAGCTAGTAAGATGGATGAAACCCCTTCTGGGGATTTTTGTTATCTGTCAAAATTCAGTAAATGAAGACAGTGGGTGAGAAATACAAACTTATAAAAGTGTGTAAAGCAGAAGTGGTCTATTTATTAAAAAAGGATAGAAATGTTAATGAATTTTGCTGCATGAAAGTATTATCTACCATGGGTGGTTAGGGCTCAGGCTTGCACAACTCAAAGTGATAGATGAGACCCAGATACAAAATAATTGTTAGGTTATAAGTGTCCCCAGAATCCTTGTTTGGGTTTGACAACTTTAAATCTATCTCAATTTCTTATTAAATAATGTATGTATGTGAGAAGGAAGAGTATAAACCCTCAAAAAAGTCTTTGAATAAAAGCTATTCTTACTTGTTATCAGCGACAATGAACTCATTGCTTTCACAGAAGATGTAGCTTAAGCTCCACTATGAGTGTTCACTTTCTGACATTTATGAGGCAGTGGCATTTTACCTTTTTCAAAGAGAAAGTTTTGAAAGAGAAAGTTAAACTGCATCTTTCAACTCATGAGAGAATCTGGTCATCGACGGAGATGTTATTTGTCTAGTTTAAATATAAAGGTGGGGATTTTTTTTCTAGTGCAGCTTGTTCTATGTTTTAAAACAGTGTGTCTTTTGATGTGCTTTCTTACAGGTGCTGCTAGAACTGGAGAAGCCATCATCCTAGGGGTATTGATCTGGCAAGAAGCATAATGCCTGCTAATACCACCTGTGAGACCATGATTTGTAGTTTTTATGTCTGTTTGACTTAACACGGTAGACTAGGACAAGGATCCAAGTCACGCTAAAATATTGCATTACTGGTAAATATTAACTGGAGAACCAAGACAGCCTGGACCTCTTTAGAAACATTATGCTGTTGCCTGGCTTTAAGATGCAATGGGAAATTCAGAGATACGGCATGAGTAGAAAGGTTTCCAAGATTTAAATGTGTGTGTCTCATCCTGCAGAGAGTGAACTCGTTTGTAGTAAGTAAAAGTCCATTGGCAGAGAACTGATATTATAGTCTGTTTGCTACAGAGTGCCACCTTGGCAAATAAAACCCCTTTCCAGGACAGTCTCCTCATTAGCCAACCCCATCACAGAAATCAGTCTCTTACGCACTCATCTCTCCCAGCTACTAATTTTTAAGATTAGAAGTAGCAACTACATTGTTAGTGACAGCAGTTATGCTTTATGTGATAGTTTTCATGTGTATTGACATCTCTGGCCTCAATCCATCGTGGGAATAGAGTCAAATATATTAATTCATTGTTATTTAACAGCTGTGCTATGGTTGTCTCCAGGTCCTTCAAGTGAAGCCACATTCATTTGTCAAAACTAGGAGTGAGTACATTAAAATAGAAAATACAAGTAGTTAACAGCTGAGATCAGAAAAGCCTTAGTCTCCCCTGTGCCCTTCTTATAATGTATACCATAGTCATGTTTTGTTAAACTCTAAAAATGCTTCAGCTTCACCTTTCTGTCTCTGTGACCCAGAGACAATGGAAGTCAGCATCTTGAAATTTCCATATTTAAAATTCTGAGCACATACTGGAAAGAGACAATTTTCCTCCCTGGTGAATGAACAATGGGACAGAAAATCAGAGACACTAAGCATTATAACTAACAGAAGTAAGAGAAATACATTTTTAACAACACTAGGAAAACAGTGTTGTTTTCTCTATATTTTCTATATATTTTGCAGATGCATTTTGATCTAGTTTATTCAATCCTCTAAATAAATACATTGGTTTGGATCATTATCCACTTGGGAGAATGCCATAAAAATGTACCACTAGTTGACTTACAGAAAGGAAAATATTACAAATTATAAATTGAGCACAGCTGGGCAATATCCTAGTGGGAGCAATTATTTCAGCATTATAAAATGCATGAGATTACAAACCCTGAAATGAAGAAAAGCAATGACCTTTCCTCACCAGAACAGTCTTGTTCAGTTATGTCTTGCTGAGAGATGGGTTGTAACATAGACTGATATATCAAGTTGCAAGCACCATGATTAATGTGAATGACACTTTAGGCTTGAGGGAATCAGGTACTGTTAAAGGTGTTTTGTCCTGTAGGAGATGGTAACAGAGATTGGGGCTTTGAATGAATACTTTGCTCAAGGCATCCAACATCACCTTTATAAGTACAATTTCCTCATCATACAGCCTTTCACACACCTTTTTTATGCTTCCAGTCATGGTCATCGGAGACTGCTAATGGTGCCAAAGGGGATATCCATATTAACTCTGAAGCTTATAACCTGATATCTCCCAATATACATTTAAATGGTTTCCTTATCTTTAGCAAAAATTTATATTGTGAATCTGTTTTCTCCTTTATTTTTTAAATTACTAAGGAGGATAAAAAATAGTGTAATAGGTAAATCATCACAGGCAGCAATGTTACTATTCTAGTTAAAGTAGTGTTATTACAAACCCACCATATCAAAAGCCAAGCATGACTGAATACAGCACTGTCATTTCCTTTCTGTGGTGTGTGCTTCCATTGACTAATAAAGTATCTCAGATTGATTTCATAGATGTATTCCAGCAAAATTCAGTAGAGATGTGATAACTTAGGCTATTTTTTTTGCTTCTCATTTTTTTTCATAATCTCTACTGTGACATGGCTTAGTTAAGGACTAATTCACTTCGGAGTCTATTATCCAAAAATGAATATATGCCTACGGAAACACTCATGAAAATTCTAGTTTACTACTGGAAAGGAAAATATTAATCTAGGATACATATTACTCTATGGTTTGTAGATATGGAAGAAACTCAAATATCTTGAATCTTAATCAAGAACTGGTACACAACATGCAGTCCTTGCAAGATCTGACAGATGATGAATTTCGGCCATGGGTAACAGTCCAATCCACCTGCTTTTAGTCATTGTCTCGAAGGCTAAATACCAAAATACAGTATGTCAGAATGTTCTTTGGATAGCCATCCGTATCAAGTATCACCTGTTTTGATACAGGAAATTATTTCTAGGATAGAAAAGCACTATAATCCAGACATAGATAAAATACTTCCACATCTTCACAGATGCTTGAAAAGTTAGTCATGATGGGCATAGACACTTACTTGTGCAGAGTGTGTGTATTAATCTAGTGAAATGAGCAAGCAGTCAAGTGAAAGAGTTGTTTTACAGTCCCTTTTCGTACTAAGTAATTTTGAAGCAAATGTTCCTGTATCTCAGGGAGAGGTACTAAACACCACCCTGTCTAGGTAGGTACTACCTGGCAGTGTTCTTCAAGCCACGTGGTTGTCACAGCCCAGTAGTGAGATGAAAAGTGGAGTAGGCAGTAAGTATATAGAATATGTAGCTGGAACTCCTGTAAGATGTTAATATTTTAAAATATAAAATCAGTGATACTGTATTCTACCTTTCTTACAGGTTTTTTTGTTTGTGTTTTTTTTTTTTTTTTAATGCTGCTGCCACTAAAGTTGTAGATTTTTACTGAATTTACTAAAGTAATACATTTTTAGTAGAAATTTTTGGCAATTTGATGCCTCTAATTCCCATTTTCAACCTTTCCTTATCACAACCCACTCATAGCCAGTTCTGAGGCAGTAGATTGAAGCTGCCAGTATAAACTGCAAGAAGAGGAATTGGGAAGGAAAGGGTTTTCCTACATTTCATTCTCAAACAACTAGTAAACAATAATATAAGAAATAAAGGAAAAAGAAAGCCCCAGATTTTTTAACACAAGGCAGGGCATTTGATGCTGAAAGGTGGGAAATCCATTTTATAGTATATCTAGAAACCTTCAGACAGCTAGTTTTTCCTTGCAGGATGGACTGAGTTGTTTATCCAGTGTCTGAAGCTTTCACGTTCTGGGCCATAAAATTTAATATTCCATCTCTCCAGTAAGATTCGAGCTTCTTCTTACTTTTTTGCCTTTTGTCCCATGAAAACCTATCATAAAAGTGTTTCATGGTTTAACATTACAATGAACTTCTCTTGCTGGTAGCCTGGCTAACAACAGGCTTTTGCTATAGGAATTCCCATAACATGCAACTCAAATCCCAGGTTACAACAATTTAAAGGTATTTTTATTTCATTCACCCCTGGTCCCTTTGGATCAAACTGTCACTTTTAACATTACAATGAACTCATTTCCTTGCCCCTGCTCTGGCTTGGACTTATCCACAGACTTCATTCCTTTAGGGGTGTTTCTGCTAAAAATTTAAGACATATCTATGAGCCACAGTTTCTTCAGGGGTATAACTGCTGCATCACAGGCATATCCACAGCTGCTTTGAAGTGTATCTTCACAGCAAGGACTTCTCCTTTGACCACAATCCCTTCAGAAGTACACTTGCTGCAGCACAGATATAACAGCAGCCACAGGTACTTCGAGGCATCTCACTCCTTCATGGACTCAACCACAGGTCATGGTCCCTTCGACCTGAGTTCACACTGGGGTTCAGCCTGCCCAGTACAGCTGCATGAAAAGAGCAGAGGTGCCCCGGCCAGCTGCCAGCCCAGGCCCATCACCATTTCTGTTATCAAAATGTTCCCAGGAATTTTGAAGTGAGGCAGGGTGAGGTGATCAGCACTACAGCAAGCAGTGAAAGCTAAAAGCAGCCCCTAACCAGCACTTGACTTGAACATACGGTAAGGGAATCAAGCCCCACGTCAAGCACAGGAGCCTGTCAATTAATAGCTAAACAGCAATAACAGTTACAAATTTGATCTAGCGCATTTCAGTCAAATCTGCCACTACCTCAAACCCTTCAGGCCCTGTGTTGGACACCAAAAAGGATTGCAGTTTAACTCCAGCCAGCAACCAAGTCCCCCACAGCCACTCACTCACTCTCCCGTGGTGGGAGAAGAGTAAAAGAGAGGAAACTCATGGGTTCAGATAAAGATGGTTTAATAGGTGAAGCAAAAACCACACACACAAGCAAAGAAAAAACAGAATTCAGGCAGCTGTTTGGCAATCCCCAGGACAGCAGCACTCCATCATGAGTAAAGGTGACTTGGGAAGACAAATTCTATCACTCTGAACATTCCCCCTTTTCCTCTTCTTGCCCATGGCTGTGTCCTCTTCCAACTTCCCTTGCATCCCCAGCCTCACATGTGGGGTGAGGTGAGGGGTAGAAAATGCTTGTGCAAGAACTGATCAATAGCAGTTGAAACATCCCTGTATTATCAACACTGTTTTCAGCACAAATCCAAGACACAGCCCCATACTAGCTATCGTGAAGAAAATTAACTCTCACTACCAAAACCAGAGACAGCCTGAATTTCACCGTGAAATGTGTCCTCGTGTCTCTTCCTTCTGTGGCCTTTGGCCCATTCATTTGGATGTTTATGTGTCAAGTGAAAAGTAGGATAGTAGGTACTTCTAGAAGAGTAAGCTGCTCTTACAGACCTTTGAGAAGGACTGCCCCCTATCCTTTGGTTGCTTTTACTTGGAAGAGAGATAAGCAGGCTTGTTTCCTAGCATCGGCATACAGGTTGAAAAGGTTAGTATGAGCTACTGACCATTACCTTTTGCCCCTGGGAACTGAACTTGTTCTGCCTCTGATGCCAAATACAGCACTTACAAGGCTGGAGTTGGGGAGGGAAAACTGGTGAAGGAATGGGAACAGGTAGAGGAAAAGACACAATAGCTTGGACTAATCTTTCCACATGTCTCCTGTTCACAGCCATAATAACACCTTTTTTGGGGGGAATACAAAAAATAAAGGAAGCTGGTTCATCTGTGCTATGCTTTTTTATTTGTTCACTCCTTACTCTCCCTCCACCTCTCCCAACAAGAAGGATGAAAGGACAAGGTAGCTGGGACGATGAATTCTCTTCTGTCCTGTGCTTTGGCATGGCAGAACCACTCCCTTCCTCTCAAAATAGGTTTCAGATTCTATGAGTGCCTTTGGCAAACACCAGCTCTATCCCTGAGGCCCAGAGCAAAATCTGCAATGACTTGCAACTTTGGCTTCTGCAAAATTTTGAAGATGCCTTGAGCTGTTCATCCTACACTTTTTCACAATACTGGGTGAATATGATAATACTGTGGAAGAATGAAGGAGGCAAATTATTGAATAGAAAAGGGTGAAAAAAAGATTCAAAACAAGTTCAACCCAGTTCATGGGAGAGAAAAAAATTTCTAACTTAAGTGTACTGAATCTCTCCGAGCTACTCAAAGAATTTTATTTGGCTCTACTGACAATCTGTAATGCTTACTTTAGAAAGATTGGATTATTTCCCATGTTTCCTAACAGTCTGATGCTTAAAATATATGTTATTTCAATTAAGTACACTGATCCAACTAATTTTAATAGTAGCTTTTATGAGTGCTATGGTTCTTATTCATGTTTACATCATAGCAATGAACTGAAACAAATTATGACAACGACAGTGACAGCAGGTAAACTAGCTTGTGTGCTCCAGATGACTGGAGGTTTTGGAGGTGACTTGAAATTTCTCTCTTACTACTGTGAAAAAAGAAACCTCTTTCTCTCTTAATACTGTGAAAAAAGAAACCTCTGTGTTCTGCCAAGAGATATGACACTGGTTGGTTGGCTGCCTGACCAAATGTATTACAATCTAGATTCTTTACAGCATGTAATGTGTTTCCTGATTTTTTTTTTAATTTCTTCCTCTCTGTTGAGTTTGTAAAGAAGAGAAAAATGATTTTTTTTTAAATGGTTCCAAATATTTTTTTTACCCTCTTCTTATGTTTCCTGGTTTTATTGCATGGAAGACAGTGCATACATACACATACTTTTCTGGGTAACTGCTTCTCAGCAATCATTGCTGCTTAGTCCACTCCATTTCCAGTTCTGTGAACTGAAGGTGAATGTCTGGAAGAGACAGCATACGCTTTTTCTTTTTCGTGGTGTGGAGACCAGCAGCAGGGCTGCTTCATAATAACACACAGAGAGTCTCCTAAATCATCTACAGTGATCCAACAAGTATTAAAAGCAGCAAATTTTCCACTCATCTAACATTATGCTGTGTCCAGAAATTCTTTATACTGGAAAGCTGAGACCAGATGGGATCTAATGGCAGAAGAGGCTACTGTAGAGCAGGGAAGCACTGAATTCCCTGCTCTGTGCTGGGGCGAATTGATTACCCATAATTTGTTCTTGCCAGGCTCTGCTGACACAAGACAATGCTAAAGGAAGATTCGAGCTGAGGGAAGGGAATCCCTGCCCTGAAGTTTTCTGCATCCTAATGAGCAGCTGTGGTAACTTGAAGTTAAGTTTGTCTGATGGGCAGGTAAGTATCAAAGGCAACATTATCTTAAAATAGTCTTCATTATTTTCTGAGAGGCTTTTGCTTGCTTTCAACGCAGTAATGTGTCTGCTTGGATCCGAACCTCACTGAGGAGACATGAAGTTCCCTTGGGTAATCATGGAGAAGGTATTATAGATGCAGTGGTAATATGTATACACTTCAGTGGCTTAAGTACTGCTGAAGTAGTATTTAAACATCAGCTAGGCTCTTTCTCTTTTTCTCAACCCAGGCTACTGAATGGAGACCAGGAACCGAATAGAAGGACCACTTTAGGGGGAAAAAAAAAAAAAAAAGAGACACAGAAACAGAAATTAGGTTGATTATTTGTGGAAATGAACCTGAACAGTAGGATTTTCAAGTAGCATATATTGAAAGTGCTGTCAATGGCAATGAAACTAAAACCAGAAATGTCAGTAAGGAAATTAAGCACAAGAAAGAGCTAAGAAGGGAGACAGGCTGAAAGAACTGTGTTTCAAGCCCACTGGTTGGTAAACTCGTTATATATTGGAGAAGGGTCTATATCAAAATTATTACTAAAATTTCCAAGTTGG
>VXAY01001361.1:0-31863 GCA_013399855.1 Oxyruncus cristatus | reverse complement strand
TTTTTTAAATTCTGCTTTGAAACACAATCACAAATATATTATTATGTTACTTAATTCACTTATGGTGAATAAACCATATTCCTTTCTCATCAACTCCACACAAATCAGCAGGCATCTAAATCAAATAATAAAGAATAGGGATTAAGGGTCTTCACTTGCAGTGTTCACATGTCATGTTTGGGTTTTTTTTAATAAGTTATCCCAGGAAGTAAAACCTACAGTTTTTCTTGTACTCATGTTAATTGGACTGCAATCCACAGTGGAGAAACTTGATTGCAAACCTCATCCAATGTATGCACTTTTCATTAGCTATAGCTTATTCTGTCTTAGAAAATCAAAGTTATGCAGAGGACCTGGAAGATTTATGCAGAAATATTCTGTACATCAGAATTTTTTTTTTTTTTTTAACGAAAAACTGCTGAGGGTATCTAGCCCAGGAAAATGGACTATAAACTAGGAAAAAAAAAAGTTTACTAGCCAAAGTCAAGACAGTGACTCAAGAGAAGGAAAGAAAGCATTTGTAATTTCTTGCAGTCCTGAATTCATCTTAATAAAGTTGGTGTTATGTGAAACCACTCTAACGGAACCTGCCTATACATTCATGTGGTTTACCTCATTCCCTCCTCCAATTGCAAACTCTCTGGGACTTGTTCTGTGTTTTCATTTTGTGTTTGTACAGGACTCACAAATTGGAGAGATTCTGAGTGGGGACTCCTTGAGGATACTGCAAAAATGAATGAAAATTATTGGTCATGATGATTATAATGATGATGATAATGATAATAATTAATGCTTAAACATTGGAACGCTTAGTCAAATAATCATGGTGCGTCTAAAAAGTGCAGAAGACTCATTTGGTTTAGACATGACTTTTCAGAAGATCATCATCCCTAAAGCAGAACAGTAGAGAAGATCAGGTTAGACTATATTATATGAACAACTCTCGCCATTTGTTATTCTAGAAGCTTTTAAGTGCAAAAGAACCACTAACCAAAGCAGAACTCAAACAACACAGTTGAAACATCTCTCACATAAACATGGTACATGTAAACATATACAAATTCTATAGAAGTGTCTGTACCTTTTCATGCAACCAAGTTTGTGACCAGCTTTAAGAAGTCGTGAGTGTGCTTTACTAAGTACAAACTAGTGACCATATGGACAGGGGTCCCTTAATTAGCTAAACTTGGAATAGTTAAGCTTATTTAAACAGTGCAACTTGATTCCTAAAACCTCACTTGTAAACTCTGTAGAAATATTTCAATCCAGGAACTCCAAAATAGGTAATTTTATAAATAAAAAGCACTGTGAAATCCAATCTCTGGGAGTGTTAAAATATTGAGAGACAGTGAAGCTATAATCAGGTGACACTACCTGAGGAATTAGGGTCTCCAGATTTTTAGAGAGTAAATACAGACAGAATCAACCCCAGTTTTTTTAGGGACTAAGGCAAAATCAATTTTTCAAGGAAAAGCTATTGTTTATTTTCTGTGTGTCAGTCTTCTGGTCTTTGTTAGCAGATAAATCCTTTGGTCACTAACACTGGCCCGTGCATCACAGAAGCACATTAACAGTAAATCTTACTTTCCAGCTCTTCAATCTGGGCACCAGGGAAGGCTGAGATGTATCGTACAGAAAGGAAGACACAAAAAATTAAAGGAGAGATGGCTGATCCTTCTTATGACTAATGTTTTATTGCTCTGGTTTCATTTCTCTACTTGACCTGTGATCTCTCTTTTAAAGTTTCTATCTCTAGACCAAATAGAACCATAATTCAGAAATGGTATGAAAGATAGAATCTTGACTTTAGTTACCTAAAAGTCCAATCACACAGCTCAGATCAGTTAAAATGGAATTTTTGATTCTATTTAATTTACTAAACCATTTTAAAACCCATTTAACTCTCTCACTGAATTCATATACATTGTGTATCTACAGTATGCAAATGATCCAATGAATCTTCTTATAGACTGACTTCTCTTGGTTTTCAAAAAATGTTTGCTATTGAAACTTTGATTTTATCCACCATGATGCCTGAATATCCTAATTATTCATAAGCTTGAAAACTGATCATGCAGTTTAACTTTTTTTTTTTGTTTTTTTTCCTTGGTGAGGCTGTCTGTTTTCATGCCCTTTCTCTACTTTTTTTCTGAGGGACAGAAAGCCAGTCAGACTTCACAACATGCTGTTAAAATTGGCAGGAAAATAAGAAATTCTAGATCAAAGACTAACACTCTCAAGGGTAAATATAGTCCCAAACAGAGCAGAAGGCGATAAGTTCCAGCATCTCTGTTGATATGATCACTGTGGTGGAACTGCCCTTCCCAATCGTATAATTTCAAGACTCATGGTTGATTTTCAAATATATTTCAAAGTTTTAATTTCTGCAGATATTCCTGGCATCTTCCAACATTATCATTAGGGCATGAATATTTTTCTTTCATGCTCTAATCTAGCATAACTCTGTATTAGGCTGAGCTATGAGCTACACTTTTCACTTACCCTCCAATATTTTTGTAATCGTACAGGCTTGAGCAGGGGCAGACTATCAAATATTAACTGTTTCTTCTCTCCTCTTGTTTGTGAATAAACAAGACCCAGAATTCCTTCTGATTTTTCCTCCTTTCAACCCCTTTTTTGTATCTTTCTTTTGAGTAGTTCCTTCAGTGAAAAGCTTTAAAAGCAGTTCAATGAGCAGCACATTTTTATGTACCTGGTTTCCCAAGGCATTCCCTGTTTAGAGTCTACTTAGTAGCCCATAGTGCTGTTTTTTCTTTTGTCCATGACACCAATTTGTGCTGCCTTCTCCACCTGGACACACATTCTCACAAAGCTTCTAGAACTTAATATATCTGAGACTTCTATCACCAGATTTGGTAGGAACTGGCTGATGCGTTCAGCTACTAAGACAAACATAACAGAGAGACTGTGTAAGTTTCTTTCCTTGGGAAACACAGTAGAGAATACAACTGTACGTTGTCCTCAAGCGTAGATGGTTCTCCCTTTCCATGTACCAAAGGTAAAAATAGCCAGAACGTACACATACACAAAAAAAATGATGGATACTGCCTTGCCTTACACGGCAAACCTAGACTTGTGCAGTCCAATCCTGTTCCATTTTGAATCCCATCATCTGAACCCTCTAGAGCTTTTACCACCAGTCAAAGGACCTCTGTGAGTAAGCAGCTCAGATACTGTGCCCACCTCAGGTTAACAGGTAGCTGGTTGCTAAGAAATTGATTATTCTTTGAAAGGACAGTGGGTAACCTTAGATTTGAGCCATTATATTACTGTCAGAGTGGCTTCCTGAAAGAAACAGGGACCACAGTGCCTTTCCATTCCCTGATAGCGGCCTGCATAGTCCATGTCCAGAGTGGTAGGGTGGTGGAGGGATCTGGCTCTCTCAGTGGATTTTATTAGTCAACTGCTATGGTCATAAAGATGGATTTAACTCCCATGCTTATAAGGTTTCCCCCTGCTGTGCTCTGATTGCTTCAGCTTTTTGGCATAACTCAGCATGACCTGCCAGATGGCTTACTCACAAAGGGAATTCTCTTTCAGATGGCTTGTGGAATTTTCCCAATGAAAACCTCTTTTGGTTCTGGATATTTCTGGGCCCTTCCACTTCACTTCCTATGCCTGCGAAAAAACTGCTGCTAAAATGAACATCTCTTCCTCATTCATCCCCTCCCCAAACAAACCAAAATGCAATAATTTACAGCATTCAGGTTATATAAGCAAATAGCACAGTGGTCTCTTTTACAGTCGATCAATATAAGTTGCTTTTCAAAGAATTATCTACACCCTCAAATTTATTTTTTTTTAAATTGTAGGTAATTTGTGCTGAATTCCATTTAGAGTTATGTACATTAGTGTAAAGTTATATATGTTAAAAACTGATGCCTGGGAAAATTTTGCTTACCTCTAAATCTGTTTCTTCAGAGATAATTAAACCATTTTTTTCCAGCAAACTTTAACAAATACTTTGGCTTCTACCAGAATGTATGCCCACATTTCCTTGGAATTCACCTCCCTCTAAAGACTCTTCTACAAAAAGTCCGTGTCCTTTATGTTTTGTAGATGTTCTTTGATGATTGAAAAGACATTTTTGAAACATTTCTAGTTTCTTGAAAGCAGTCTTCTGGGCCACAGGGAATACTAACTTTGTACACTGACATGCATTTGGAAAGCACTTCTTTTACAGGTGCTGTGCAGTTTTAGTTTCAGTCTCAAAATCAGGATTTTGAGGGTTTTAATATTTTTTTTTTTCATTGTTCAGGGCAGTTTCTATGTGCTGATATCAATCACAACTTTATTGTTTACTTTAGAAAGATTTTTGTCTGAACATTATTTCTCTAGTATTCCAAGGTTTCCTAATCCCCAGGTTTCCATTCAAAATTACACTCCTTTTTTATTTTATAGGAACTAGATCAGGCTGGTCATAAACCTTGGAAAGAGCCCACACTAGTTTCTTTTGCTGGCTCTTCTGACCCACCAGATGAAGAAAAAGAAATTTCTTTTCCTGCTGAAAGACAGAATACTAGATTATATTTTTTGATAGTGAGAATAAGTCATATGAGGGTGGAACTCTGATGTTGTGACCACACTGAGCAACATCACAACTAGTGAAGATATTAAGAGGGGAGAGCACCTCAAAGAATGTCTAAAAGACAGACTTTGAGTTCACTTTTCTGATATCCACATAAATTTGCTGGAACCCAATAAGTTATTTTAAAATATCTAGTTCATCAATGGATATCTTCCATTATTCTCTTTGAAATTGCTCCTTTGCAGAAGATCTCATTGATCTTTCATAAAATTGACATTGGATTTTGTCAGGCACTTATTCTTTCTAGAAGAGATACATCATTAAATGATTGGGGGATGTAAAGGATTGAAAACATAATTAACACTTAAAGTTCTTCAGCTCAACAGCACTGTCTGAATTGTCTCAATTTTAGGTAATAATAATAATTACTCTCTAACCACAAATCTAGCAACCAAAAATTGAAGTGGAAATTACTCTTTCAAGAAAAGAAGTAATAATAATGTCTGCCAGTCATAAACGAGGCTTAAAATCACAAAAGTCAGAGTGAGTTCTTAATCTTTAACTGTTAAGATACTACTATATGATTTATGATAATATTTAATAGTATATATATTCCTTTTTCCTTTTTGTATTAGCAAATCATCATTCCAACAAAACTCACCTTTCCAAAAGAAACACTTAAAAAAGGAAAATACCAATCTCCAAACTCAAATTACACCTCAGGGATTACAAATTACATGTTTGGATATTCCATTTGAAAATGGATGTTTCTTTGTCACCATTTTCCTTGGTGGAAGACGATCCAAACAGATTTTGTATCAAAGACTTTCAAATATAGGTTGGGTTTACCCTCATGCTGCACAGACCATTGCCCCCCCTTTCCAACTGTTGGGAACTTTGACTTCTACTCATTGGGCCTTGTTTCAAACACAAGGCTGGAGCACTCTCTGGAAGGCACAAGTAAATCATATGAGGCTTTCAGGAGTCCATTGGGAACACAAACCTTTCACTCAAGGAACAGTGAAGGGTTTCAGATGAGTAAAGGAATAGTCTTTTCTCTTTATTCTCTTACAAATGCAGAACTTCTTGGCCTTGAAAAAGTTTGATTCACCCCTGGAATAGCATAGGATCAGAGAGTGGTTCGGTTTGGAGGGAACCTTGAAGATCATGAGAAGTCAAACAGGTGCTCCAGGGAAGTGGTCACAGCAGTAAGCCTGTCTGAGTCCAAGAAGCTTTTGGACAACGCTCTCAGGCACCTGGTGAGATTCTTGGGGTGTCCTGTGCAGGGCCAGGAGTTGGACTTGATGATCCTTGTGGGTCCCTTCCAACTCAGCATATTCTATTCTATTCTATTCTATTCTATTCTATTCTATTCTATTCTATTCTATTCTATTCCATTCCAACCCTTCTGCCATGAGCAGGGACATATTTCATTAGATCAGGTTGCTCAAAGCCCCAGCCAACCTGTTCCTGAGCCCTTCCAGGGGTGGAGCATCCCCCACTTCTTTCTTTCAGTGCCTCATCACCATCACAGTCCAGCATTTCTTCCTAATATCCAATTTAAACTACTCTCTTTCCATTTAAAACCATTTCACCTTGTTCTATCACTACCTTCCCCTGTAAAAAGTTCCTCTTTACCTCTCTCATAGGCCCCCTTTAGCCACTGGAAGGGGCTTTAAGGTCTGCCCAGAGCCTTCTCTTCTCCAGGCTGAACAACCCCAACTCCCTCAGCCTGCCTCCATAGGAGAGGTATTCCAGCCCTCTGATATCTTTGTGACCCTCTTCTGGACCCACTTCAATAGGTCATCTCGGCTTTATTGCAATTTTCAGGCTGTATATCAGATTTCAACTGGAAACAGGAAAAAATGATACATTTTTGATTTAATGGTCTAAGCAACCATAAGATAGAAAAAAAAAAGGACAGCAAAACCTGTCAATTCAGAATGTGTTTTTCTTGCTCTAGACTCTTCAATTTAGAAACCTTTTTTTTTTTTTTCAGAACAAATTAAAACAGCTAAGAGTAGTAAATATACATAGAAGAAACACAATTAGTAAAGTGTTAGGAAGACAGAGTAACAGAAGCATTTACTGTTCTTTGTACCTGAAAGGCATATTGTGGAAACATGTTCACTTACCCATACATACAGCTGTTCTTAACATAGGTATAGGTCACATAAACAAATGCCCAAATATATATGTACACAGAAGTGATTTACAATACCAATATTGATGAAAAAAATTATTTTTCGTCTCCAGTTTTAAAAATTATATTTTTCATCTAGGCAGCACTGTGCCTTTAAACAAAGGAAGAAGGATAAATAAGATTTGGGAGAGGAGGATAGGGTTTGGATTAAAAAGGGGCACACAAAAATAATTATGTCTGCATAAGCTTGGCAAACACATTCACTTTTTCTGATATAAAGAAGCACCACAGATTAAAATGTGACCCATCACATAAGCACACAAATAAATTATACATATGGCTGCTCTCTGTGTGAATATCTATATTTACGTGCACAAAAGAACAGTCATCTGCTCATGAGAGTACTTGTCATTTGTCATTAATCTGCCCTAAAAGCTTGTAGACTCCTACCATGAGGAGTGAAGCTTATCTTGCAAGTCTGGGGACTAATAATATATGAGCAAGTTCGGCTCAGTATCAGACATGAACCTGTTCTGCCTGAGCTCCAAGCCAAGCAGAAGCTGGGTAAGCCAGTTTTCTGCAGCCTCAACTTTCAAGCAATATGTTCTGCTTCTCAGACTTTACAAGTTACAAATGCTAACCTTGACTCCAGGCTTGTTTGAAGAATATGCAAACTGACCTCCTGTCCTCCACTGGGGAAGTGCTGTCAGGTTGCCCAGTCTAGACATGATGCTAACACCTCTTCTTTGGATCTGTCTCCCTGAATCTGATGATGCCTTTTTTGAGTTTAGTATGCCAAAGAAAGTACATTAAATGGCAGTATCAGATTTACCATGTGTCTTTGATAAATACCTAAGATTATGTTTGTTCTTCTAATGGCAGCATGACGGTTCTCAGTGGGCATGCTGGGCTAATTCATCAGTTGTATCCTCCAGTTATGTCATAACCAACTAACAAGCTTATAGAAGAATGTCAGGTCATTAATAATCCAGTGTCTGACCTTGATTTTATACTATTACTCTAGTGTGCAAGATATTCCAGACTATCTCATTTAATTTTCCAGCCCTCTTCTGCATTGACTTTGCTTTCTCATTTTGAATCACTAGAACGTTTTATTCATAAACAGTAATTTTTTGCCCTTATCCATTAAAAGATTAAGTATGATCAGACCAATAGCTGCTACTTAAAGAATTTCATCTTCCAGGCTAACAGTTCTTTTTAGCACAACCTTCAGTGTTCCACTCTAGGTGTCATTAACACTGTATCAAATGCATTTTTCCCACATAATATTCATAACCTATTCTTGTAGCTAAAGAGAAGCATTTTCTCCGTGACTTGGAAATGCTTATAAACACTGCTCTGTCTGGATAACACTGCCCCAGGTAAGTGTATTTACACGCACAGTACTAGGAGGGGATCATTGTAGTGATGGTGGTGTTAGTGTTTGGATTTTACATAAGCAACACCTGTAAAAAAAACCAAATAAAATCTTCTACTCCAAGAGTGTGAAGAGTAGAATCTATATCAAAAACCACTCCAAAAATTACACTACTACAATTTTATTTTTACAGTACCTCATAAAATTTTTACCTGCACAGTCACAAGTTAGGCAAGATTAAAAGAAAAGCCTTTTCCCCAACTAATAAATAAATCGGTATTCCTCCATGTCTTTTATTCAGATATGACATATCATAGCCTGACTCCTTGCAAAAATTCAGAGTCGTTGTTACTGCCCTTATCGTAATCAATCCCAAAGAGTGGAACTGAAAAAATGAGAGGCTTAGTTATAGCAGGAGCAAGGGCTAATAAAGTTTTGCCTCATAGATCTGTTATTGTACATTACTTTTGTATCTGAGGCTCTCTAACAGTTTTTTCTTGTGCTTTAATGAAAATCTGGAGGTCAGTCTTTAAGGAAAGAGTAATATGTTAATCTACTCTGCCAGTAAGCCTCACTGAAATTTAAATTTCTGTCTCTGTTGAAGAGTTAATCTATGAACATAATATTTTATTAGTTCAGGAGAGAAATATACCAACTGATCCCCCTGACCACTGAATGTAATGCAGTGTAATTAGCATGTAAATGCAAGTATTTTGTTCTGGTGAAATCCATCTTAGGCTAGTTTAGTTGTCCTGTGTTTTCCTAAATGTAATCTCATTTCTCTTAGTATTTAATCTTTTCTTCAACTGACTTAATTGACCTTTTCTATAAATTGATCATCTTTCACAGTACTGCAGCATTAATTGTTACACCTCTTTCTGCGCACTGTATATCCAGAAAACAAAACACTATAGAATAACTATCTATAGCTTTCTAATTAAGACTGAAAAAGGGATTTAACCTCATTGTTATGTATGAAAAAGACAGCATGTGCATTGCTGAGTGCAGAATAAATTTTCTGATCATTTTTATGTAAATCCGTTAATTAGTTTATGAGTAAAAATAATTAAAAATATTTCCTTTAAAAAATTTAACACCTGCAGTACCCACACTCTTCCTTGCTGTCCTATGGTTTTCCTCATGGCATCCCTGTGCCAAATCCAGTCCTGGACAGTGGTTGCTGAGCCCTGGGACACCCCATCCCTGGCATATTTCTTGCCTCTTCAAAAGAGGGTGCAGGTTTTGTTAGCAAATAGATGATTTTGATCAGCTGGGCTAATCGCCTCTGCAGACGGGTGAGAGCTGCACAAAACCAGCTAATCAATAATTATCTGGTTGAGGAAAAAGCAAACAACCAAGGAAAAGGTTTGAAAAAGTGTCTGAAGGTATTTACTGCTACACAATATTGACAAAGACCCACCGGGAAGCTAAATCTGCCAATCAAACTAATTGGATTTAGCAGCAAATGATGGATTGAAGATGTATGAAAATAACCATCAGTGTGACTGAAAAATGAAATGCCAAATAAATTTACAAGGGCAGTCCTATAGTATATCAGCCTCCTGTCTGCTTAACCTGTGGCAGAGAGCATAAATCATAAATTTTGGGGCTCTCCTGCCAAGATAGAAACATTAATCACGTATAGTTTGCAGGTCCTGATTTGAATAAATGTAACTTCTGACATATTTTTTTGGTAAAAGCTGCAAAATTGTGCATGCCAGAATTAGGTTTATAGCCAATATTTGTTCTTGTCATAGAAAGCATATCACATAATATTATGTTAAAGTACTCTGTCAATCAAATAATCCATTTTTGTAATATCTCTGATTTTTTTTAGTTTCTGCTGCTCCTTTACCATGCTGTTGCATATTTTAATGTGTTCAGAGCAAAGGAATATCTTAGTATCATTATGAAGCTAATTTTATTAAAAATTGTAATCATCAATTTTAATGTGGCAACCGTTGCATATTTTTATGTTCCTTGTAGAGATTCATTAGAGCAGCCCTAATTATTACACTTTCTTTTAATTTTCATTAGAAATCTGAAATGAGAGATGTAATTGTTTCTTTTAAAGAAAAACTGTAGTTTAACAATAGTTGAAGAGTTAGTCTAAAACAGCCCTTTTGGTTCATTCTCTTTGTATGCAAGCCAGTAGGCCCTGACTCCTCAGTAAGAGTTTTGGATCAGTATTGGTATCACAACTCATTTTTCAAGAGTTTACAACACAATGGTATTTTCAGTGCACTTTCAGTCTTAAGACTGATCCAGTTTTTAATTCCTATTTTTTTCCATCAGTATTCTTAGATTTTTTTTATAACGCAAGTAGACTTTCAGTGTTTGATTTAACTAACCCAGGGCAAGTAAACTGTTCAAGGACGAAATACAAGTATGTATTTGCTAGCTCTGAAAGTCCCAATTTCCATTAAGTTAGTACTTCTTTTACTTTTCAAGGCCTTCTGTATTCCATTGCAAAAGAAACTTCCCAAATGGCTGGGAGAACACTGAGCTGTCATATCACAAAATGTTTTTGAATAAAAGTGTTGTTTCTTGCCATAGCAGTCTTAAAACTGATTTTCATTGTTCTGCTGAGAACTCATGTTCATTTCCACCAAAGTAAATATATTTTTTAAAATGGTTACATGCTCACTGGCAACTCAAGGTTGCAGGAATTTTCTATTACGTTTTTTAAAAAGTATTTTCATTCATAACATAGTCAGGTAGATATTGTTGTGTATATATTGCATCTAAATCATGTTTTCTCATGGAGAAACAATCAAGAATCTTCTGTACTATCATATAGTCAAAGTTACTACTACAAGGATGCTGTATAGCAGATAGATATTATATCAATTACTGTATCAGTTATATGTATAGGGGCATATTATATATATTGTGCTATAAATAGCATACACATATAGTATAGTATACATGTAGTCTGTATCTATACATATGCTATAGGTTGTATCTATAGTATATACATTACATATATAGTATATACATACCAGTGTGTTATTTCAGGCACTGGAACAGGCTGCCCAGGGAAGTGGTGGAATCACCATCCCTGGAAATGTTCCAAAGGCATGTGGATGTGACACTCATTATTAAATGGGATGTGGTTTAGTGATGAACACGGTGGTTCTGCATTCACGACTGGATTTGATGATCTTAGAGATTTTTTCCAACCTGAATGATTCTATGATTTAGCACCTACAAATGCTATTTAGCAATACAGAATACACATACTGAATGTATTTATAGACATTCTACTTGAATAACCATTTGTGTTTCCTTCTTTTCCTGATACTAGGAGGACATGGATGCAACCAAGCTGAATTAAACCAAACCAACAACAAACACATCAGCATTAAACCCATACTGACTGTCAAGAGCTATCAAGTAACTTCAGTTTGGAATTTTGTGTGCAGATTTGGACTAACAAAGTAAGAGCACTGTAAATGATGACACTGTGAAGGTGTCAACACACAGGTTGTATAATGTCTACATAGTATTTGAATGTCAGGATTTGTATAGTAATTTTTGACCATATCACCAAGTTGACACTAAATTAAATGTTAGGAGGAAGAGAAAAAAAATTCAAAACACTGCTCTTGAATTTACTTCCTTATGGTGCTCTATCAATCCTGTGGCTCTCTGATGGCACCAGAATGGTCGGCTGTGATTGCCTGTGTAAGACCTACAGTTCTCTTAATGGATATGAAAGCAGCAATGACAATAACGAAAGCTTCAAAAAAATAATTCTAGTCCATAGGCTAGGTTGTCACCAGGATTACTGCCGGGTCAGCTGATACTCTGGACTGTGTCAGGATAGTCAAACATCAGCGACATCCAAAAAGGATCAGCTATTCTTGCACTTGTCTCTGCTCTTCTACTTCTCCACATACTCTGAAAGAATTTAAGAACATGTTCTACTCCTCTTGAAATGAGTTCATCTAAATTTTTCTTGTCATGCATCAGACATTTTTTCCTCTACTTGAATGGTCAGATTTGGGAACTGCAATGAGATCAGAGAGTAAACCGCAGGCAAATGTGCTTTATATTTAGTGGGACAGATGGTCTCAATTACCATATCTTGTTTCTTGTGCCCTATATTTTCCACTTACCCTGTTAGACATTTTGTATATTTCTAATGAGAAAATTGGGTACATTTAAAATTTTATTTTGAGATATTTTTTTTTTCCTGAAAGCTTTGGTTTAATAATGAGTTTAAATTATTTTTGTAGGAAGAGAGGCAATATGAAACAAAGGAACTTTCTCAGAAGGGAAGTGGAAAATGTGTCTATGAAACAATTTAGTATGTTACTGTGTCATGGTTTAACCCCAGCTGACAACTAAGCCCCACACAGCCACTCACTCACTCTCCCACAGTGGGATGGGGGAGAGAATTTGAAGGGTAAAAGGAAAATGGTAGGCTGAGATAAAGACAGTTTAATAGGTAAAAAACCCCAATAAAACAAACAACAAAAAAACACCTAATGGAGCAGAGTCAGATCCTGGTAAGAAAATGAACTTTACCTCTGGACACTTTAAATTTCTGTAGCAATCGAGGAGCTATGATTGATTACAGAATAATAACTTCACTAATGGCCTCAGAAAAGGTACTTCCAAGCTTCATTTGTGTGCATGCGTTTGTATTCTCTATAGCACTGTTTTCCCCAAAGCATTTTGACAGAGTTTAGCCCACAAAGAATTACATTAGCATTGTATTTATTAGCATTAGATGGTATGCCATTATTATAAGAGCTCAAAATAATGGTACCAGTGCCTGGATATGACGCTGCTCTACTCCGGTGCAAATTGAAGCCAGTTGGGATTTGCAAGTGCTTCTGTGGTATCACAGTTCTTCCAGTTCTAAATAATTTAATATTTTTTATTTTTTTTTTAAAAAAAGGTATTTCATAAATTCATTTAAATGTAATTATTACTATAGAATTATGATTTTCAAATAACAAGGAGAAATGTAAATTGTGATATGGTTGTGGAGATCTATTATGGGAAAAGTTTATGCAAAAGTCATTAGATACATGTTTAAAATAAATTCATAAATCAGCTTAAAAAGAAATATATTTCTGACGACGACTTAATTTTTGACCTCATTTATTTTATTTACTGAAAACTAATGTAATTTCTTGGCTACTACAATTTCTTTATTTTGAATACAATATATGTAAAATACCATAAAAACTGCTGGTTTAGGGTTTTTTTTTGTGATAAATTTCATGCCTTATCACTACTTTTTTCTTTTTGTGTTTTTGTTTTTAGTCATGAACAATGATGCACCTGGCTTCATCAAAGGGAGATGAAGTAAGACATTTCTACTTCTTAATTTTCCAACAGAAAAAGCATACCAGTGGCATGAAAGGGGTCTCTTTCTGAAGGAGTGTTTCAGAAATCTGCAATTACAGAAACTCACACCAAATATTAATAAAAATATTTACAAAGTTCTATTGTTAACAATCTCATCTCTTTGGTTTGTTCTTGTTGTTGTTTTTTTTAAGTCTCTTCTGAAATCCCCTATCTTTTTTCTTATTTATATCATTAAGGGTTGAATGCCTCTGTATTTCCCTGTGTGCCAGATGGTTGGAGAAATGAAGATACAATCACCTCTCACGAAATTTACATAAAAATGAACGTACCGAGATCAAATTAAAATCAAAGGGAAAAAAACCCCTCATAATGACCTTGACGAACGTGAAAAAAACCAGCAAGTGATGTAAGAGGAACTGTAGAAAGTCTCCTACTGTTGTAAGTATGACAATTCAAGAATTCCTCTATTTTCATTTGTGGTGATGTGAAATTTTCTGTTGCTTGAGCAGGTATAAAGCAGAGCCTGAGATGTAACTATGCACTTATTCCTTAGATACAGCCCTTCAATTAAAATATGAAGGAAATAGATATTCTCTTTCTTTTGCTTCCATTTGTTAATAAGTTGCAGCTCTGACCTTCCCCAAATTTATTGTAATCCGTGTTTCACAGAACTTGCCTTCATTTTGAATTAGTTGAATTAGAATAATTTGGAAGGACACAAGGCACCTAACCTGAGCTCTCCCCTGTTATAGGTTTAGTATCATTCAATATTTAATAGCTTCTGCTTTTCAGAAGTTTTCTTCAGAGGATGAAGGTGAGAGCTCGGTGAATGAAACAGAATACAGAAGCTCCCAGTTTCAAGTCACACAGTCAGAAATATCCGCTAACTGTAATTACTTCTAGTCATTATTTCTAAGAATCTGAAGACTTGTCGTAACATAATCAAAATAATAACTAAAGGCTAATTCTGAACAAATACTATTACTGCTTTATTACATAAACGTAGAAGGTATGTCTGGTTGTGCACAACTCAAAGACAATTTTTTAGTTTAGAAAACATAATTTGAAGCCAACTAATTTCCAATTTCCAATTCTTTGCATTTTATTGATGGTCAAACATAATACAGCTAGTCACATCTCAAGATTGGTTGTTTGAATGGAGAGACCCAGGACTCCTTATGGATCTGACAGGTATTTGCTTCTGGCATCTAAAATCTGAATCTAAAGCAGATCTCAGCTTATCCAATTTTTTTTTGCTAAAGAAAAATTCCTTCTACCTTTCGCCTCAGTATTAGAGGAGCTTCTTAGTGGGCTGCTGAGATGTATGCTAAAGGTAGTTTGCTAAAGGTTACATTGCTTCTGCTGTGTTGTATTTTGCACATGGATAAAATGAGAAGGCTGCAGTTTCCAGTCAATCAACGTTTGATGTAATAGCAACACTTTGAAAAGTTCAGCTTAACAGTTGCAAACTCTCACTTGAAAGATGACATTTTTGTGCCACCTCGTTGAAAGTTCATAGCAACTGTTGAAGACAGTAAGAAAATTACTGCTATGCAATTTTATAGCCTCAGCTTCATTTGACAGCTCCATACCTCAGGATTCAAATTCTTTTTAATGTTGGATTGTTTGTTTTTGTTTTTGGTTTGTTTTTTTTTTTTCCTTCCCATCAGAGACAGCACACTCTCTGTGAATTCACTAGTTCTAGACCTGACACTTATTCATTGCATCTCTCTACTGCAATTATGTATTTGGCAATTGCTCATACTCAGCCTTGGAAATGGGAGACGTTGTGTGAGTGCAAATAAACGTAAGCGAGGAAATGAAGGTTATCTTTTATGGCTTCTAAAGCACATGTAATGGAATCTTTATCTTCCCACTGGACAGCCAACATCTCATTTGGAGCAAAAAACTCCCCAAAATGCTACATTTCCCATTTGAAGCATCATTGAAGGGAAGCAGATATGGGACATAACAGTTACCTCATCAGTGGCTCATCAGCTCTAAATTTGGCTCTCAGAGAGGCTACTACATATATATCAGAAGAATGCCAAATAGCAAGAGTGGCAAAAGGGAACTATTTTTAATGTACTTTACCCTTTTCTGAGGCTGGTTTGTGCCCACAAGCATGGTATGTTTTGTTTGCTTGTTTGTTTGTTTGTTTCAAGTTTAAGGTTGTTAACTAATAAAAATGATTATGTGATTTTAAAATAAATGTCCAATAAACATTTTTCATCTGGAAAAAAACACATGATCTATAATATTTTATGAGAATTAATAGACATAATATAATAGAGGATTACTTTTTGTTGTTTCTATTAATATTTTCTTTGGCCACATTAAATCTTCCTTTTTTTTTTTTCCTCAGAAAGGAAAAAGTAAGTACAATAAAATTAGCATTAAGAAGCATCAGTGCTAATGACCATAATATATTCTAATCACCATCTTTAGGAACCCATCTGTTCAAGTTTGAGATGCTGAAGAAAGTTGGTTCTAGGGACTTTTCAGGTTGAAAGGGAAAAGGAATTTTGGAGGATTACCAAGCTGGTAACTTTTATGAAGGGTACATGTAACTGAGAAATAAGCAATATACCTGCAAATTAAGAAAGCAAAATTTCCAAAGTATAACTGTATATAGTCTTCATTTTACCTCTCTACCCTGCTTATCTGCTAGAATTAATTCATGGTTTTCTTGTTGGGGATCTCTGTGTCAGTGGCTAAAACATGAAGGAGCTGGAACTTGTCCAGCAACTCAGATGATTTGTGTTTTTGACCAAAATGCTTTTCTTACTTCGCTGGTAGCATTTTCACAATCCAGCTCAGGGCCCAGGTACTATTAAGTATTGGTTTTGGTTTTTTTTTTCCCCAGGAACCAGAGCAAATGAGATGACAAGCATACCTTAGCGGTTTACTCAGGAGGTGGGAAGTTTCTATGCATGGAAAAGAGGACAGACAGCTGGGAAAAGTAGCATTTTCCCAACAGCAATCTCTGGAGGATATGTGTTAGACAGCAGTAGCAGCTGCATGGGTCAGAGCTGTAACTACTGATAAGAAAAAAGAGTCTTTTTCTCTGCCTAAAACACCATCAGCTTTCGTTCATCACTAGTAACTTAGGAACAGAAGGGTAGGGCTGGATTTGTAGATGTTGCCTTAAACCATGTCGTGCAGTTATAGGAAGCTAAATAAATGCTTTTCACTGTTTTATTTGGGATTTTCTTGGCAGATCAAACTAGTCCTCTGGTTCAGTGGTGTTAACAGCATAGAGGGTGATTTAATCTATTAGGGGTGACTGAATCCTGGATATATTGTTGGCATCACAACTGGAGATCCTCTCATGAGCTATCAGGGAAGACTTAGAGCCATAGTGCATCTGATATCATTCTGGTAAGGAAAACTGGGACTTGTATGTACTCAGACTATAGTTTAGGCTGTCATAATTTTTTTTTTTTCCAGACAAAAGCATTTGAACATTTGGTTTTGCTTATTATTTTTTTCAATAATTTTTTTTATTTATTTCTTTGGACTTTTTCTCAAGTCTGTATTTAGACAGAAATTTGTTTTGCTAGGTTTAGTTAATAAAAAATCAATAAATGGAGATTTCACAAGGACTCCTTCTTACAGAGTCCCATAGGTAAGACGACAACTGGTACAAGTCAATCTTGCAGCAATTCAGATTAGACTCAAAAGGACAATTTTNTTATTTCTTTGGACTTTTTCTCAAGTCTGTATTTAGACAGAAATTTGTTTTGCTAGGTTTAGTTAATAAAAAATCAATAAATGGAGATTTCACAAGGACTCCTTCTTACACCGAGTCCCATAGGTAAGACGACAACTGGTACAAGTCAATCTTGGAGCAATTCAGGTTAGACTCAAAAGGACAATTTTTCACCATGAGAACAATCAGCCATTAGAATAATCTCCCTAGAGGAGTTGTGGATTCCCCAATGTTGGACACTTTTAAGATTCAGCTGTACAAGGTGCTGGGGGATCTTGTCTACACATGCTTTTGCCAGGAAAGGTTGGACCAAATGATCCATGAGGTTCCTTGCAAGCTGATAATGTATGATTCTGTGGCATTTTAGCCCAGACTGTCACAGTTCCTTTCCCTATGATTTTCCTCACACGTTAGAATTAGTTTACTAGTCTGTTCCTATCTTTCTAACAAACCTGCTTGAATACAATTTTATTGATTTATTGAAGGTCAATTTCATTATTGCTCAATTTATCTTTTAAACAAATATTTCCTTTGAAAGTACTTGAATTATTTAATTAGCAATTATTTAATTAGTCATGTTTCTTGACTTCTTTTCTTCCCCGCTGTCTTTACCCTGTGAAACTTTTTCTTCTGGGAGTTATTTCACAAGGTGTAAGAAGAGAAAAGTTAAGCAGTCAACTGTCTGTTTGACATACGAGCTCAAATGCTAAATCCTCTGCTATCAGGCATAAGCAGCCAGGCTCACAAGTGAGTCAGGAGCATAGTTAAAAGGGATTCCAGCCAAACAAATGGAATTACTTATTGAAGTGGTTACTCAGAGAGAGGAACAGGGATCAAATGCTGGGCCATAATGAAGAGTATTAGGATAAACTTCTGACTGCATAAAAAGTTTTCAGAAGGGATTTATGCATTCTCCATGGACTTTTATACATCTCCCTGCCTGGAAGGATGTGTGTGAGGAATCTTTTATAAATACAAGATTGGAAGGTTGTGGTCTAGGTTTCTTTTGATCATTTTTTAAAGAGTACTGAAATACATGAGCATATGAGACAGTTTATTACTCTTGAAACTACATGATGCTTATCAGTGTGCTTAAAAAAAATAAAGAAAACTGTACCACAGTTTCTGGAGCAATCAAGAACACTGTGAAAATAGTGTTGAGAATCATCAATTGTCATCCATCATTGAGATTCCCTGTACCTAGCAATGACAAAACATAGGACAGCAACACATAAAATGAAAATCCAGATTAACAGCTGAAACATCCATCTTCAGTTTTTCTATCACCTTTTTAATTTAGGATGTACATTTATTTTGAGACATTTCCAATGAAATAGTCCTTTTACTCCTTGAGTGGGACCTGTGATCCTACCTAACCCTGTCTTTTCCCTTCTCTGGTTCAAACTATTGCCCTGTTTTTATTCTGCTTTAAAGTTTTCTCTAACAATTTGGCTTCTCTTCCTCTACCCCTTACTATACCACTGTTTTCTTGTTAAAAAAAAATATTATGCAATTAAACTGATTAATTTTGCTTTTCAGCCTCTTTTCTGTCAAAAAATACATTGACCTACTTGCCAGTTTGCTTTCCTGAACTTGCTGTCTGCATATTTTGCAAATCTGCTTGTCACAACCTTTACCTTCTTGCCCCCAATAACATTATTCTCATAACGACCATTAATTATCTTTTCTGTGTTTGCTGTTCTTGAATATTCTTCTGCCTTGCCCAAATCATCTCTCTAACTGTTTGTTGACATGGAAAATATGATCGTACACTCATTTGCTGTTGTTTGGTAGCTGCAATTGTAATTTAATTGTATCATTTGTTAGCAGTTCCTCAGTTTCTCTTTTCTCTGGTATGTCACAATGTTATCTCTGGTAACCCAAATTTGATCTTGTGTCTTCAAGGCCAAAAAAATTATCTACAAGACACTGGCTATCTGGGCAAAAAACAGTATCTGCTTTAATTTTTTTTCATTGAAAGACTTGCCTACTTCAAAGGCACATATTTAGAAAGATTCTTCTTAATTCTGAAGGCAAAAACTCCCACCTTTAGACAAAAACTGATTAACAGAACATTTTGGGTAATATCATTTTATGTGGTCTGGTTGGCACGGAGTTAATTGTCTTCACAGCAGCCCTTATGATGACGTATTTTAGATTTCTGACCAAACCAGTGCTGATAACAAGGGGATGTTTCAGCTATTGGTGAACATCGTGTAGCGTCGAGGCCTTTTCTATTTCTCCTGCTGCCCTGCCAGCAAGCAGACTGGGGACACACAGAAGCTGGGAGGGGACACAACTGGGAAAGCTGGCTCCAGCTGACCACAGGGATGTCTCAGACCATCATACTCTGCATTTAGAGCTGGGTGGAGGAAAGTGTAGTTTTTCCAAGGTAGCTGTTGCTTGGAGGCTGGCGTTGGTCTGCGGGTGGGAGGTAGTGAGCCATTGCCTTTGCATCCCTTGGGGTTTTTTTAGCTTTAGTTGCTCGTTTGTTTTGTTGTTTTGGGGTTTTGTTTTTCATGCATAAACAAATAAAAGTAATTCCAGATAAAATTGTACTGCTAAAGAGGATAGCATTATAAAAATATGTTCAAGAATTAGAAAATTTAGATTATGCATGAATACTGACAGCCATTTCAAACCAAATTTTCTACTTGAGGCCAAATCAGCCTTTTTCTTGCCTAGTAGATCTTGTAATTCTTGATTTTCTCTTTTACTGTTAGGGGGCTCCATGAAAGAAGACTTGATCATTCATCTGGTGGAATTTTGGTGGAGTGTCATAGTATTCAGCATATTATGTACATTTATTTCCACAGAGATGCCCATCCAAGAGACCCATATTTAAATTCATCAGATACAAGCTCCTAAGATAGGAGATTAAAATATTTTTAAAGAAATGGAAAATATATTTGTTTTTCATATGGAAAAAAGCAAAATATTTCAACTGAGGTTCTATTAATGAGGTAATAACTTTTTCTTATTCTCATGATATTGTGTTTTTTGACCAGTAAAACTGTGTTTGTCAGCATATTTTTCAATTGTCAGACATGGGATTTTCTGTAAGAAGAGATTACTAATGGAAAATCCTAAGCACACCTTTGTTCGGATATCTGACTATGATGACGTGGCAAATTTTAATTTTTTAGGGAATCAAAGTGTTCATTTTTAAGATAAGAAAATAACAGCCTTACTTTAAAATTCAAATTGAGTTCTATTTTTATGATTTTCAATTAAACTTTACTCTCCTATATATTTTTTCCTGCGTACATAATATTTTTAGAATATAATGAAGTTCAGGAATAGTCATGCTCACTAATTAAAGTCTCTTCATGCTAGGCGACATTATTGCTTATATTACAGAATTCTATGTCAAATGGAAAACGTTAACAAATGCTTCACTGGAGAATTCCAACCTCTTCTGTTGGAGTTAAACACCTCAAAATTTTGCTGAGTTCTATTGGTTTTCATGGACAAAAAGCAGCAGCTTTGTCATGTTCTTGTATCACTTTCTGCAATTTCTCTGTCTACATTAGAAACTAACAATAAAACAGGAGAGTGTTTCTTTCTTCTTCTCGTTTTGCCTCTAATCTGTATTTGAATTCATTGGGGTACTCTTTGATCAGTTGCTGTGCATTTTACAATAGTAGCATCTGGGATTCCTTGATCTTACCAAGTTGTTTTTATTCTTTATAGCACTCGTTAAAGAAGTAATTAAGAAAACAGAAGGAGACCTTACAACCTTTAAAGAAAAAGTTATCCTTGAACAATAATAGGAGGAATTGCTCATAGAGCCCTCCCTGATATTCACTGATAAAGTTTTATAAAGGATTTCTTTCCTTGTCTTATGAAGAAAGGTACCTCTCCCTTCCTCATTTTATAAATGGTGTCATAGCCATGTCCAGGTCCTAGGTTCCTTTCACGCTCACTTTTGGAGAAACTTTGTCTTTTGGACAGGATAGTTCCCACTCTCGTGAGCTGGGACCCTCCATTCAGAATCATTCATTTGGAAATCCTGTTTCACCTTGGAAAAGGCCAGTCATAGAAAACACGGCAGGAGGATCATGCTAGAAGCTTGTGAACAGCAGAGCATTAGCTGTAGTTAAGGTGCTAACTGGGCTACAAGTGTCTCTTGAGCTGCGGTGGCAGCAGATTTGTTACTTTGTTAGTACCATTCATCCTCTGAATTCCTAAGGCACAGAGGAGAGCTCGTCCCATACTGATACTGGGGGCACACTCTGTAGTCAAAGAGCATATTGAATTAGAGGCAACATCTCAAATTTTATAGGTAAGGCATGGTTATTTTAAAATATACCCCAAGTAGAGAATGTGTAGTTATTCATATAACTTACACGTTCTGAAGATTCAGGAGAATAATTTATACCATTGTTCTCTGGCAATCTCCTGTCTATTCATTATACATGTATAACTACTATCCAACTTGCTTTCATTTGCTCTGGCCAAACACTGTCTGTTACAGTTTTCTTCCTCTCTCCTGCAATGATGGACTTCACAGCTAAGAGGGAAATTAGCAGCAGCTACAAGATAATTTAGAGACTATGTGGAAGCCATTTTCATTTCTTAACTGGGTAGCAGGAATGATTCTATGATTATTCTGATAGCAGTTTGAAATACTTGTTTCTCTTAAACAGTTTAGTCTTGGCTTGCTCAGAATCCTAGTGTGCAAAAAAAAAAAAAGCAAAAAAAAAAAAGCTGCTCTTGGCTAATTGTTTCCCAAGACTCACAACAAAAAGAAAATGGAAATCAGTCTAGAAACTTACATTATAGTCTACAGGCTTAAGTTATAGTGCAGTGGGAACTGAAAGAAACATTTAAAGCTCTTGCTTTAAAATAAAGAAAAAAGGATGATGCTCATCAGTACCCAAATTCTGCTATTTTTTTAAAAAAAGGAAAACTCTCAAATCTTGAATGACGGCAAATTCTAATTATATTGAAGCATAGGATACTTTTATCTGGTTTTAAATCTGTCTCCTGATCCAACAGTTGCTTTAAACTTAATGCAGTACTGGAGCATGCCTGAGCAATTCCAGTAGCTTATTTGGAAAAGAAATATGAGAATTATAAAGAAATCTATGGTTACTGTTTATCACCAGCATGTAGGTGGTGGTCTGTGACACTAAGAATTGCCTGAGCATCTAGGAGGCTGCAAAAGAAGAAAACTAGTAATGACTGCATGGGGCAAAGGAAGAAATGTCTGAAAGCTGTGAAGAAGCCTGATGCTACAAGGCATAGTAGTCTCTGATGTTTGTTCTACCTCATTATTTCTAGAGGGCCCTTCTAAGATTATTCTTTTATTGTAGCAGGCTTTATGCAAACAGCAAAACAGACAGAAGAGCTTAAATAGCTTCTCATTTAAAGAGATCTCAAAAGTAACAAAGGTGATAATTTTGCCAAGTTCACAGAGCAGGGTGGGACACCAAGCAGAGCGTCTCTTCTCTGACTGTTTTACAGCTGCCTGACTCTTTCTAGGCATAACATATTGGCATTTTGTTTAAATAGTTTTTTGGGGAGGAAGAAGGAATTTTGATGTTTGGCTTTTTTTTTTTTTTTTTCTTTCTTACTCATTTGTACACTTATGCCATCACCAACATTTGTGCTGGAAGAAATAGTTTTGTTTCCTCGTCTGTCGAATCATAGTAAAATTTATCCTGTAAGAAGCAATCTCAACTCCACTGACTTTATTCGTCCTTGCTATTAAATGGATGAAATGAAGAAACATCAGAAGCCATGTTTAAAGCCAGGACAACATGATAAAATATCCTAGGCAATTCTCTGTTAAGGAGAAAACAACTTCTGTTCTAGCACACACTTCAGCAGATTTGTCCTCAGCCATAGAGTTAATTTAAAGCAGAGGTTTCCCGGTGTTTTGAACATTCATAATACCTTTGAAGATAGGACAAATGTAGACCTGGTAACAGTAATAGGAACATCACCCACATCTGGGACTTCCGTGTGTTGTCTTATGTATGTTTTATGTATGTTGTGTGTGTGTGTCACCTTACGTATGTGTGTCATGGAGCTACTCCATGTTTGGAGTTACTGTCCTTCCACAATACCTGCTTCTTACACAGTGTGAAATAAACTTGTGTAGATGAATGGCACCAGCAGCAGGATCTGCATTTCCAGCTAAAGTTACAGGAACACGGCTAAAGACTCCAGTATCCGGAGACAGTGGGGTTGAAAAGTAGATTGCCTTAAGTTAGTGAGGTAAAGGTAGTTCATGTAATTGTGCTGAGGTGCTGAAAGTGTAGAGTTTAGACATGGATAGGCAAAGAAATTGGGCCTGGATTAAGAATCCCCAACTGGAAGACAAACAAGAACAAACTGAGCTGGGCAAATACAAGGCAGAAATCAGCAGTGACTAGAACATGCATCCATCCTTGCCCAAAGCCTGCCCTCAAACCCTTCAATCTCACCCCTCCTATAACAAATTACTGAGAAAACCAAAAGCCCTGTCTCTCCTCCAGTTCTGCTCCACATGGGGAATGAAAAATTCTGAAAGCTATTATCTGGTTAGCTTGGATGGTATGGGCTTCACAATTTCAGGTGACCTTTGTGAATGACAAGAAAATGTCACGATGGAGTTTTGGTTTGCTTGCTTTTACCAGATTTAATAAATAATGCATGTATATACACACATATACTCTCTCTCTCTCTCTCTCGTCCTTTCAAACACATTTACACAAATAATACTTTGCTATTATAGTCCTCATAATTTATATATCTCCTTAGTAATATAACATGCATTAGTAAAGCAACTGCAGCATCCAGTTAGTTTGATAAAATCTTTTGTAAGAGATTATTTATATTGAAAACATATTTTGAAATTTTTTTTTCCCAACAACACGATTTTTTAAATTCTATTCAGTTGTGGCTTCATTTTGTTGTTGTTGTTGTTTGGTTTGTTGGGTGGTTTTTTTTGTTTTTGTTTTGGGGGGTTTTTTGCATTTTGGTCATCAAGATAATAAAGAACGGTTCTAACAACATAATTTTTTAGACACCAGCTGGAGAAAATTACTAACCACTTTCATGTTACAGCATATTTTGGATGTGACAATGTCAGTAATGTCAGCATATTCTGCTGACAATAATAAGTAAGTATAATAAAAGTAAACACTGCTGTTTAGGCATATCCGTTGTCCAGACCATTTCATCCACTCATTAGAAGCTCTCCAACATGTCTGAAATCAGTAATTCCTGAGCTGCCATGTACTGAACAAATATTTTTTAAGTGAATTTACAAACCTACCTGTCTTGCTGGATACATGCTATACTATAGTTTACCTTTTCACAACTTTTTGGTCATGCACCACTTTTCTCCCACTGATAGCATTTAGATCTCCCTGCACCTCTGTTGATCCATCCCAACCTTTTCCAAAATGCTGGAATGGCATCTCGAACAGCCTGCTGTTTTCTTGTTCTTTGATACTGGCAGTGACAAAAATGAAAACTATTTCAGGAGTGGTAAGAACTGAAAAGGAATTACTTGCACATTAAATTAAATTAAATTTTGTTTTTCATTTCAGAGGTATAATTTCATGCTATTTGCTGCTATGTTTCTTCACTGATGAATGCCTATATATTGTTTTTTTCTCTACTCAGCTACCTTTAATTTTAGATACATGTTGATTGGTTGAAAGGAGACTTAATGAAAATCTTCCTTAGAAGGACTAGAAGTCTAGTATGACATAATAGTTGATAATACTAACTGAAAACCACTTCATAGTCAATATAGCTCATCTGTCCAATCAGACTGTGGTAGTCCATAGTAATGCAGTTTGTCTTTCACAAGACCCAAACAATATATGGGGGTAAAGCACATCCATTATCAATCAAGTGTGAAGAAATTGAGGCTGCTACACAGGAAACTAGGTTTCAGAGTCGTGTCAGCAAGACGATTTAATTAGAAATGGAGCATAAATTAAGAACAAGGCACCTAAAAAATTCAGCTGAGGCTAAAAGCAGTAGACTGATGTTTCCTGCTATACTTAAATACCCTATTCTCCCTTGGTGGCTGCTATCATTATTGGAGTACAGATGGTGAAAACACATACTGTTCAAATTTACTATGTTCATTCACAAGGATGTTAGTTAGCAAAATTGTGTTAGTCTAAACATAATAGCTCCATTTATGATCTTTTTAATCTTTTTTTTTTTTCACTTTTTAACACTAAAATAAATAAACCTGGATATGCAGTTACCAAAGTGTTCCGTGTACTTTCTAGTGAGTGAAAGTGCTTGATGGCTGGTTTGCAGACAGTGCAGTCCATTGCAGAACAAGGTAATTAAAATCACAAACTTTGAAAAAATATGTAATTTCCTCCATGATTCGTAATGCCCTCTCTTGAGTCATTTCATATGTGTAAATATGTTATTATGGACTTATTAGATGTGATCTTTGCTTGATTATGTCAAATTACTCTTCACTAAGTCAAGTTTGCTGTTCTAAGGTTCCCTCACTGAAAATGTCTGTTGACTGATTTCACAGGTACTAATATCTACAAAAGACATTTGTGGTCCAAGTTACAGTATCTTTTTGTTAATCATTTAGGAGATAGATAAGTGCTATATTAATAACTATTGCAGATACTACAAATTATAGACCTAAAAAGACAACCTGAAGTAATAAAACATAACTATATCTTACTTAAAAAGAGAAACCAGAAAAGCAGTAGGACACAAAGTTAAATAACATCCCATAATAACAATGACCAAAGGACCTGAAACCAGGTTTTTCAACTTGCACTTAGCATACCATGGACAGATTTTCTTACCATCGTCAGAAAATACTATTTGTATTTAGATATGAACTGGAAAATAATTGAATGCACAAATATTATTTGAAATCCTCATTATAATAATCTTTTTAGTAAAATCTGTATTTTGCTAGGTAGCAGGCAAGTTTTCAACCCACATTACATTATGCTGAATCCGACTGCCTCATTCTTTCCCAGGTTTGTGTGGGTATCTGTGTGCATGCAGAAGCACATACCCTAATCACTTTCTTCTTCTACCTATTTCTCAGTTTCATCTTCTGTAAGATGATAAGCTGTTAATTGGAAAGTGTTAACTTTTCTTTTAATTCAAGTATAGTCTTCTTATTTCTACACTAAATGCTGGCGGGTATGCAACAGCAATTCAACTTTTGCCTTTCTCTTCAGAATTTTCACCTTTTTTCCTCCTAAAACTGAATAAGGTGCTTGTTGAGATTTTTTATCAGGTCTTGCCTACTCTTTTTTTTTTTATTGGTTCTTACCATATGATATCCAATTTACATATTTGCTGTAAATTTTTTTACCATCTTTTGCAATTAGTAAAGACTTTGTAGAGGTTTGCTAATCAAAATGAGAAAAGTTCAAAAGACACAGGTAATAGGGCCTGATTTCTCATTTGATCCTTGTTATCAGTGTAAAAACACTGAAATCCAGACCTGGGCATAAGCTAACTGCTTACGGAAAATCTAATGGTGCACATCTCATTTTGAATGAGGAGCAGTTTACCCCTTCCGTTCCTTTCCCAGACAGTCTCTAAACACAAGGATGGGTGATCCATCTAATTCAGTACTATGCCCACAACAGTGGGAAATAAGAGCGGCTGGTCTAGGAGGAGTAGAGAGCAGAGCAAACATACAGTCACACTTTCGAAGCAAACTCTTCCAGCCTGTAGCTCTTTAGCTCGGGGCTGAGCCAGCTGTGGTTCTTTGTGTTGACAAACACCTCTCACTCCTGAGAATTTTTTCAAAGGTGCTTTTAATATGCAAATCTTCCTGACATGCAAAACATCCTGGAAAAGTTGTTCCACAGTTCACTTACGCACAGTGTGAAAAGCATCTTTTGTCTTTATTGGATCTCAGTGTAAATCAGTTTGCTTTTCCGGTTTCAGCACTATAAACCCAGTTTATATTCAATACACAACAATGGTATAGTTGTTTTTTTCCCAGTCAGCCATGTTTCATGAGTCTCCTTCATATCTCCTACAAAAATAATTGTAGCTCCATCTCTTTAGCACTTCTCTATTCATTTTCTTACTCTATTGTCTGTCTGTCTGCATACCAGATGAGGACACATGACTGGTATTTGCACAATCTTAATGATAATTTTATCATTAATGATAATTTTATCAGAGTTTTAAATAATTTTAGATGTCTTTAGAATACTGAGAAATTAATACAGGGCAAATTTAAATAATTCGTAAATGAAACACAGCTCTGAATTTGGTTTACTGCATGTCTAAAATATATCAATGTATAATTTGCAATATATAATATAAAATATATACTGTAGAAAATGACAGTTTGGATTGCAGGTAAAACTATATATCAGAGTTACTGACTTTCGTATTTCCCCTTTTTTAACTGAAAATATCCACATACTTATCCACTTTTATCTTCCAAACTACTTTAGGTATTTTTGAAAATTAAAAAAGGCAAACTCGTGAGGTGCAGAGAAGAACACCTGCAGTAGTGGAGAGCTATTGATCAATCACATGAAGCAAATCAGTGAGGAGTTAGCATGCACTCATGGACATTTGTTACAGTGGAATTCTGATTCACCTGGGCTACCTGGCAAACCAGCTCAGCATTGGCAAATGTACATAAATAAATCAGTGTCAGCAGAAGTGCTCTCTCACAGACATTACACCTTGTATTATGTCACCAGTATCAGCACCACATTTTTCATTTTTTCCCACATTCTACTGTAATGGGCACTCTATTCTCTTGCAAGAGGTAGGAGGAAGAGATGCCAAATTATATTTGGAACTCTTACCAGAGTTTATCAAAAGGGAGACTCTGGGACTGTGGAAAGCTCCACAGATTCTCCTTCAGATCACTATGCTTTGTAGATAGACTTCATTTTTATCATTCAAATAACCCTGAGGACTGGTGGTTTTGATAAATTGAAGCTTTTCTCTGTGTTATCTCTGACTTGTGCCCTTCTTTTTTCAGTCTCATGAGCAGCAGCTGAGAGAAAAGAGATCATTGAAACCCTTTAATTACAGAGCCGGAACTGCACCGCTTTCATACTCCCAAAATAGCAAAGCTTACATAAAAACCTTAGCAGCATGAAAATGCAGAATATTGGAAACAGCTAGCACGACAAAGATTCAGTAAAGGTAAACAAAAACTGCATTTAGGCAACTTTTGATATAAGCAAACATTAGACTGCAGACAAGTCTATAGTTAACAAGAGAAACATTCCCTCTCTTCATGGCAATGTTGCCCCCAAATCAAGCCTTTCAGGAACACGCTATTTTCTTTAAACCACAGATTATTGTTACTTGCATTGTACTAGTGCTACTCATTGTACCAAAATAAAACATAGCTCCCATGGAAACCCAGAGCACTGCAAGTCTTTGCTAAGTCAGACCTCAGCAATGACAGCCTTAAAGGAACCCAAGCAACAGCAGCAACAACTGCCAAACCTTAACCAAAAGCACCCTCTTATTTTTTTGCTTAGGTCAAGGTGGCTTAAACACTTACACATTTCAGATCGCATCAAACCAATGGAAACCAGCAAGTTTCTTAATATAATGTCACTGAACAGGAGCTGAAATAAACAAAAGCTGTATAAAATTTTTATAAAATGAATACCCACTAGATGAAGTTTTTTCTAATCTGTGATGAAAGAAATTAACAAAATTTATCTTTTGAAGAGTAAATCACAACAGAGGACTTAGGTGTCTTTACCCTCATGATTAACTTTTGAGCTTCTGCCTTGGCATAGTGCTAGTAGGAACTGTTCTGCTGTAGCCATTACCATTGTAAAAGAACAAGTGCAGCTCCTAGGTACTGTGGTAATTAGAAATCCTATGGCACTTATTAAAAGTGTAAGAGCCTTAACACCAGAAGCTCTATTCAAATTCCCATTTTGATGATTATCGTTAGCTCAGTTTCGACCTTTTGCTGTTTCAGCTGGTTGTCAAATTTCTCATTTAACCTCCTAAAGACTAGTAGGATCATTCCCGCTGTGATCTGTTCATTCAGGTGCTGCATGCAAAAACCTTGCAAAGAATGTTGGTGCATTTTTTAGTAGGAAAGGTTGGGTCAGTGTTTTTAGTCTTCACTTTTTTTGGAGCTTCCTTGGGGATTCTCATCTGAAAAGGAAATGATTTAACACTGAGAACCTAACTGCTGCCTCTCGGTCCCTAAACCCAACACCACTGCTGCATGTCCATGCAGCACAGCAATGCAGTTGCCTTCTGTCCCTTGTGTGCCACCAATGAAGGGGAAAGTAAGTCTTCAGCCACTCCTCAGTGTCTAATGCAGTGACTCAGTAGAGTTGTCATCTGATACTGGACACATTCATGGCATCTGAGTTCAGCTGCACTCTTAACACACAGGGTGTGTTCTGTCCCCATAGAGTTATATTGCATCTCTCTGCCAGCGAGCTGTGCACTCCTGCCACTGCCACAGCACTGGATCAACCACAGGGAGTGTTTAGTAGTATCAGTTACCTTTCAAAGATACAAAGAAAACATCCCAGCCATCCCAGCCAATAAGACCTGTTCATCAGCTGAATGTAGATACAAACCCTACCCCTTTCCCGGGTGTGGAATGCAGCTGGCAGTGACTGTCACAGTCTGGTCAGAAGATGCAGAGACACTGGTCCTGCACACTGACTTGCACAAGCAACCATGGGCTGCTAAAGATGAGATCAGCAATAGCAATTAAAAGGAGTCGCACCACAACAAAAGTTTGTTGTTGATGTTTTATTCACGTACAAACACATGAAACACATACTGAACCATTTTTAAGATACTGTCATTCTAAATACAAAAAAAATGCACCCAGTTGCATTTTCAGGTTTTGGGTATTGCCGACTTCTGTCATCATCTCAAGAAGAGAGTCTCTGTATTTTTTTGAAACAGAAGAACCTGAAGACATTTTCCCTCATACAGAGAACTGCAATATTGAGTGTACTGTTAGGGGATAGTCTTCAAGTTGCTGCATCTCTACTTCAAGCTGAGAGAGCCAAACTATATGTGACTCATTGCAGATGACGAAGAAAAAAAACCACATTAGTGCTGTATCTTCGCTTCTTCAGAGATAGACATCTGCTTTGGAGAATCAGTTAAAAATTGAGGATTATACAGTGAGAAAACAATTCTGTTCTCTCCCCAAGGGAGCAAGAAGCTCATCTGTCTTTTCTCTCAAGATGGTCTTGTTTTTTACAAGGAGTCTCCTTCATTCTTCCACATCTGCTCTGTTCCTGAAATATCCTGAAAGATATTTCCTGAGATTTATGCTGAGGTGGGCACCTCTATGTTGTAGGTCCAAACATATATGATATTCCATCCGCATTTCTCCAGAAACTACATCCCTCATTTTCATTCTCAGATTATTAAATATTATTCCAAACAAAACAAACAAAATATCAAAGGTGTGAAGGATGCATTAGCTAACTAAAGAGCTAAAATAACATCAGCTTGATTCTGTCTGGCTTATCTTTGATACCATCAGCCGACATTCTGTGATTCTGTGACTATCTTTCTAGAGACTCGTGAAGGTTTTACTGAAAGGAGAATTCTATGTCCCTTACTGTGTTTAGATTTATACATAATACTTTTTTTTTCTACAAGATATGCTTTATCAAACATGAGTAATTGAGTTTAATGGAGAAAAAAGTGGATGAACTGTAATACTCTGTCATCATCTTGTATCTCATGTGCACTCTATGCCTCAACCAAACCATGACCAACCTCTGTTCAGCATACCTGGAAGGTACAATTCCACTTCTGACCAGGCCCAACACTAACAAGCAACCTGGCCACAGTCAGGGAACCATCCAAGTGTAATCTCATGACAGAAATATGGTCCTGTGTAGAGAACAACAGGGATGTGTGGTCTTTTTGAATGAGTCTTGTGGAAGGAGAACACAGAACTTGCCCAGCTCCATCTGATCAGAGCCTACGCCTGCATAATGCCTTAAAGGTACCAGCAGGACATATATGGGAGGGTTGCCCAGGTGTATTGGGCTTCTGTGGCCAGGTTTTGGTGGCAGGAGGGCTACAGGGGTGGCTTCTGTTAAAAGCTGCCAGAAGCTTCCTCCATGTCTGGTAGAGCCAATGTCAGCCGGCTCCAGGATGGATCCACCACTGGCTAAGGCTGAGACAGTCACGAATGATAGTGATAACTGTGTGATAAAATATTTAAGAAGGAAAAAAAAGTTATTGGACAGATGAAAATTAAAGCCAGATAAGGGCAGAGTGAGAACATGTGAACAACAACATAGACACCAAGGTCAGTGCTGAAGGAGGGGCAGGAGGTGCTCCAAGTGCCAGAGCTGAGGTTCCCCTGCAGACCGTGGTGAAGACCATGTTGAGGCAGCTGTGCCCCTGCAGCACGTGGAGGTTCACAGGATTGCAGAGATCCACCTGAAGCCTGTGGAGGAGCCCATGCGGGAGCAACTGGGTGCCCAAAGGAGGCTGTGACCCTGTGAGAGGCTCCTGCTGGAGCAGAATCCTATTGACCTGTGGAGAAAGGAGCCCATGCTGGAGCAGGTTTTCCTAGCAGGACTTGTGGTCCTGTTGGGGACCCACACTGGAGCAGCCTGAGCCTGAAGGACTGTACCCTGTGGAAAAGTGACCCACACTGAGTAGTTTGTGAAGAACTGTCTCCTGTGGGATGAACTCATGCTGGAGAAGCTCCTGAAAGACTATCTCCCACTGGAGGGACCCCACGGTGGAGTGGGGGAAGGACTTGTCTCTCTAAACAGTAGCAGAAACAACTTGTGATGAAC
>VXAY01001359.1:153862-164474 GCA_013399855.1 Oxyruncus cristatus | reverse complement strand
AGGGAGGGAGAGGGAGAAATATCCATAAAACTCCAATTTAAACCCCTGTAACCCCTTCCTCCGCTTTCCCTTTCAACCTGATAACGACCCCTTTTTATTTCCTAATGGGAAGAAGGTTTGAATTTCTCGAGCAGCTGGAGGGGGAGAGAGAGAGGAGGAGGAGGAGGAGTGCGGAGGGGAAGGAAGAGTTTCTGCATGTTCACGGAGGGTTTAAAGGGATGGAAAAGCGAGGATGGAGCAGGAAGAGAGACAGGAGCTGCCACGAGAAGGGCAGGATTCTCCTTTCATTGTCTCGCCTTGCCCGGCAGGGGACAAATTAACCGTGCAGGTGCCCCCGAACGAGGGAGATGCGGAGCCAGACGAGGTAAATAAAACACCACGTTATCGAACAGCAGGGAGGTTTTACGCCCCCCCTGGATCTTGGGAATAGATTCAGGGCCAAATTTGGGACCTTCCATAGGAAAGGATGGTCAGAAAGTGCTTGAGCTCGGGAGTGGGTGACTCCAGGCACCCGAAGGACAAGGACACCTTGTTGAAAATGATGCAGCTGAGTTAGGGGGTCCCAGGAGCCATAAAATTTGTCCCCCAAAGGCTTCTGGAGATGCTCTTCCCATCCTTCCCCGAGCTCGGGGGCTCAGGCACGGGGCACTGGTGATTCCACGGTGCGGGAAAAGGCAGCTCAGCACAGAGATCTGAGCTGGAAGTGGAGCTCCCAATGGGATTTCTTTCCCTTTATCCCCTTTACCGGACCTTCCCCAGCCAACCTTCCAAGGGAAGGGCAAATCCAAACGTGCAGCAGACTCATTCCAGCCGGGAAAGGGCTGGTAAAATCCAAACATCCACACGAAAATCCACACACACACACACACACACACACACACACACACACACACACACACACACACTCCCTTGTTTGGGCTTTCATTGGGAAGAGCCGTTGTGGAAAAGCATTCCCAAAACCTTGCCTTTCAGGGTAGGAAAAGTGGGATTGGGTTCAGCTTCTTTCCACTTCCCAAAGCTTTTCTGAAGCCAAAAAGTTGCGGGGAAGGAGTTGGAGAGGAGAGAAGGAGTCAAGGGCGTCTCCTTGTGCATCCTGAGTGAAACATTTGAAATTATCTAAGGGACGTTTCAGCCTCATCCCGTGGCCGGAAAAACAGGAGAATCCACGTGAATCAACCCCACGGAATTTTCCCTTCCAGAGCCTGGGATTGCCCAGGTGAGTCATTTATCTTCCCTGCCTGTTAATGCTTAATTGATCCGTGGCTCTAATTGATGGCAGTGGAGACACACTGTGCAGGAAGAGCCGGAGACCAAGGCAGGATCCAAGGAATTTTGGCTGTTTCCTGGATGAGGGGAGCTCTGTTGGGGATGTAGGATTCTGGGGCTTGGGGATTTCCATCCACTGCCGCAACAGGAGCTCCCACGTTTTCATCTCCCTGGTCCTGCGCTGGTGACTCCCTGTGACCCCCCCAAGCCAGACCTGTCCCTCATCCACCACCAACTCGACTTCCCCATTCCCTCTACGGCTCCTGGGATTCCTCCAACCCCACAAAGCCTGAATTGCAGCTCAGCCTCCCTCTCTTTCCTGGGAAAGTTCCTTAACGGGAGCCTTGGGGACCTCCTAAAATGGTGTGTCCGGGTGGCCGAGAAGGACAGTCCTGGCTTGGATCAAAGCTGGTGGGGCAGCAGGAGCAGGGCAGGGATTGTCCCCCTGTGCCGGGCACTGGAGAGGCCACACCTCAAATCCTGGGATCAGTTTTGGGCCCCTCAGGACCAGAAGGACATTGAGGGGCTGGAGCGTGTCCAGGGAAGGGAACAGAGCTGGGAAAGGGTCTGGAGCAGCAGGAGCAGCTGAGGCAGCTGGGGAGGCTCATCCTGGAGAAAAGGAAGCTCAGGAGGGACCTTCTCACTCCCTGCAACTCCCTGACAGGCGGGGGGAGCTGAGTGGGATCGGGCTTTTCCAGGGAACAAGGGACAGGACGAGATGGAACGGGTTTAATTTGGATATTGGGGAAATTTTCTCCCCTGAAAGGGCTGTCCAGCCCTGGCACAGGTTTCCCAGAGCACTGGTGGACTCACTGCCCCTGGAGGGATTTAAAAGCCACACGGATGTGGCACTTGGGGACACGGTTTAGTGGTGGCCTTGGCAATTCCGGGGGAACAGTTGGATCTTCAGGGTCTTTTCTAATGTAAATAATTCCATGATTTGGCGACTACTGGGAATGGCCTCTTGACCCACGATGGGCACAGAATTGTCCTTATGACCATTTGGGAAGCAGCTAATTGAGCTTCTAATTCTCCCTGAGAGCCCGGGGACCGCACTGACAATTTAACAGGGATGTAATTCCAGGTTCTGAGCCCATTCCCTCCCAGCCGCCTGATTCCCTGACAAAGCCCCAACCCCGGTGGCTCAGGAGCTTTGGGGGAAATTGTTTTCTAATGGGAAGAGGCTGAAGCATCCCAAGGCCTTGCAGGAAGTCGAGGGAATGAGTTTCCACAGCCCGTCCCAAAGCCCCGAACGGCTGGAGCTGCCTCGCTCAATCCCAGCTTCCCACTGTGCCCTTCCCGGCTCCCGGGACTTTGCAGCCTCTTGGTTCCGGTTCATCCATGCTCCAGCTCCTGCTGGATGCCTCCAGCTCTCAGCACACCCATCTGCCTGCTGACTTCATCTCTCCCGCCCACCCCGCCGTGCCTGGGACACGCGCCAGGGCGCGGGAATATCGCATCCCGCCTTCCCCAGGGCACTCTTCTCCGGAGCCGACGGAATCGCTGAGCCACGCGCAGCCACGCTGAGCTCCCAAACTTTTACCTTGCGGCCCCCCAAATTCGGGGAAACGGAACTCTGGGAGGGCTGGGCTGCCACTGGGTTGTGCCAGAGCCGGTTCTGCCTCCCTGCAGCCCGTGATCCCGTTCCTTCCTCCACCCTGCCCTGGAGATGGAAGGATTCAGGGCTGCGCCGCTGCCTCCCAACGCGACAGGTCCCGACGGATGCCTGGATGAGACCTGGAGCACAGCAGAGTCCTCTAAACCAGCAGACAAGTTCATTAATCATTAATGGCGTTGTTACACTCTTCGTTCCTCATTTCCCAGAGCAGCAGCAAAGCTCTGCAGGCCTTGGAGTGGGAAGGGGCTCCCGGGATCCCTTGAGGAAGGAGCAGAGGGCTCGGAATAGAGTCAGGATGGGACAACTGGCAGGAAGCCCTAAATTGTCACCCCAGGCACGGGAATGTTGGGCTGCGTGGTCCAGGTCCCATCCAAGGGGATGCTGTGGGGGTACCACGGCCCTGGAAGTGCTCAAGGGCAGCTTGGGTGGAGCTTGGAGCCACCTGGAATAGTTGGAGGTGTCCCTGCCCATGGAAGTGCAGCTGGGCCCCCCGGAATTTCCCTTTTTGGGAAGTCCTTGAGATGTTCTTGGGATGCTCTGGAGCACCCAGGGTGGTTTGGCTCATTCCCTACTCAATCCCCCTCTGTTTTCAGGGTGCTGGGGGGTGTATTTCCAGTCTTTTGGGGCTCTTAGGAATTTGTATCCTAAGAGCTTCTCAATCCACGGAGTGGAGAGGAAAGGTGGGAGCAGGGAGAGGCAGGACATTCCCAGTTCCTGCTCCCGAGGCCCATGTTCGAGACACTGATAGTTTTTCACCATCCAACCCTCTTTCCTTGGAAAACAGGACAACTGCACCCAAAATGCAGCTGGGCACCCTGGAATTTCCCACTTTGGATAGACCTGGAGCCTCTTTTATGGAAGCACCGCAGATCCCCAAGAGCCCAAAAAGACTGGAATTGCACCCTCAGCACCCCAAAAACAGGGGCAGGGTTGAGTGGGGAATGAACCAAACCCCCCTGGGTGCTCCAGAGCATCCCAAGAACTGCTGAATCCATGGAAAGGGGGGAGCAAGGGAGGGGTGGGAGGCTCGCACTTCCGAGCAATTCCCACAAAAGGGGCTTTAATGCATCGGAAAGTGGAAGGTTTCACATCTGATTCCTGTCACCGGAATGAAGCGGCGCTTAATCGGCCCCGTGCCGTTTCCAGAGGGAAGGAGGGACCCCGGGAATGGCTGAGCCACTTTGCTCAGAGGGGCTGCTGCCCTTAAGAGGCTTTTATTGCCTCAGCAGAGGTGTCCTGTCATTCCAGTGACACTAAAAGTATCCAAGGATTAGCGGTGACGGACTGACTGACCCGTCCCTGTCAAGCTCCGGAGTGGCTGAGGGGGAGGAAAGGGGGGAAAAGAGGAGGGAGAAACAGCCTTTCCCCTGAAATGGATGATCCCAATGAAAACCAGCCACTAACTGGGCTTAGATCCTTCCCAGTTATCACCTCAGGCCTGTCCTTATATCCCCAAAAAAGCAGGTTTGTAATCCACCCCTCTCTGGGAACACGGGAATTTGGGGTTTTCCCTACCTCCAGCAGGGCTGGGTGAGGAACAAGCTTCCAGCTTTGAAGATGTGGCCAATCCACCTCTTTGCCAGGGTTTTTCAAGGAGAATTGAGGAAAGCCACGGGCTGGCAGTGACATGAATGACTCTGAGTCCCAGGAGTGCAGAATTCCCCCTCCTGATCTATTATCCCAGCCCAGAGGGCTTGGAACTGGAGGATCTTGAAGGTCCCTTCCAACCCAAGCCATTCCATGATTCTTTGTCTCTCCAGCTCGGATTTTAAGGAGCTGCTGCTCTCGTTTTTCTCTGGAGAGAGCCAAAATTGGCTCCTTCAGTGAGAGGCAGAGTTATCCTAGAGGAGAGCAACCAGTCTGGATAAAATCCTGTTTCTCCCCCTCCGCTATTTCCCAGAACCTTTTCCCTTGAGCTTGGAATAAGCCTATCCCTCATCCCAGGTAGAGGTTGCGACTCTCTCTCCGTGGGAAGAGCCCATCCCACCCCTCAGATGCCCGCACAGCGTGGAAAACTGGTTTTTTTACGATTTCTTGGTTATTTTTTTCCCGTATTTCTGCACTCCCTGCCTGGAAAATCCCACCAGGTCCTCCCCCTCGGACTCTGGATTTTGACCTTGGCTGGGGCTGACCTGGGCAGTGGTTCCCCCCGAGTGCTGTTCCCACTGTCTGCACATCCCACATCCCTGCTCCCCGCGGTTCCCCCTCAGCCCTGCTCCTCCACAAGGGAGTATTTCCCAGGCACGGCTCCCTTATTCCGTTGCCGAGGCTGCATTTTTCCCTTTCAATTCCCCTTCTCGGGGAAAAAAAGATCTAATTTCTTTTCCCTTCCCCCCTCCCCCTCCTCCTCCTCCTCCTTCTCCTCCTCCTGCTTGCAAAGGGAGGTTTGGAGACCAATTTCAAGGTGGATTCAGCACTGGGAGATTGGGGGATTGAACATCAAGAAGTTGTTTGAGGCTCTGGAGTGGTCTGTGCTCCCTCCCGAGCCGGAGGAGCCTGAGGAGGCCCTTGGAAGTGCAACTCCAGCTAATCGAGCCTGTGGAGAGGCAGGAGGACTCCTGGGGGGGGTTTTCTTGCAAGGGTTTCTTCAAACACAGCTCTCCAGGAAAGGCGGGGGGGCTCAGGGGACGAGGGAACAGGGTTTGGGATGCTGGGTCTGAGATGGGAATTCCTGGTGCAGTCACTTCCTGCCCTTGCCCCCCAGTTTTCCCACCTGCTCAGGGACGGTGGCACTGGGAAGCTCCTCTGGAGAGATCAGTGGGAACCTGCTGTGGATGAACTGGAGGAAGAACACGTTGTCCTTAAGGATGGGCTGGAAAAGAAAGCGGCAAAGGACATAAAAATCTCCGTCTTCGGTGGCTGCCCCATCCCTGGAAGTGTTCAAGGCCAGGCTGGATTGGGTTTGGAGCAACCTGGTCTAGTTCCACCCTCATTCCATGGGCAGGGACACCTTCCACTAGGCCATCCACACCTTCCCCTCACCCACCGGGCGGGTCACCTGGTCCTGGAAGGAGCTCAGGTTGGTCAGACAGGATGTTGTGTTTTTGATTCCTGATACAACCAGGTTGTAACCAAGGAGCCAAGGCCGTGTTCCCAGTATTCCATACGATTTTTCCATAAGCGCGCAGGTTCTCTGCTCTTGGTCCTACTCGTGTGGAGGAGTGAGGCCTAGTGAGGCCTAGTGAGGCCTAGTGAGGCCTAGTGAGGCCTTGTAGGCCCAGGGACGCAGCGGGTGCTGGCAGTAGTTTGGTGTGATCCTGTTATCTCCAGGAAAGTAGGAAGCTTTTCTTTTACTAGTTCTGCATTGTTTGCTCCTGGGTTTTTGATTGTGTATATCTGTTTTTCCCTTTTCCCTTTTTCCCTTTTCCTTTTCCCTTTTTCCCTTCATGTTCGGGGTCCCTAATCTTGTACCTAGTATTCTAGCTGTATATAACTGTAAATATATGCAAAAATATGTATTTTGATATAATTCAGTTGGTTTCGGGTTCTTCAGTTTCTATAGTTTTTTTCCTTTGCCCCGGGGGAAGAAGGGAGGGGGAGGTTTTCCCTGTGGGCTCGGACAGTTGCCATGAAGCCAACTGTGACCTGCCCTTGTCTCGTTGTTGCTGAAGAACTTGCTCCAGGTAGCGAAACTGGAGCCGTGACATCAAAACCAACCTTTATTTCCGGGGATTTGAAGAGAAATGACTCCATTCAAACCTCTTCTGGTGTCCAACCCTTCACTGACGGGTTGCATCCCTCTTTTTTGTTTCTTTTTTTTTTTTTTTTGGCATTCCTGGGATAGGGATTTCTGCTCTGTGCCAGGCAAGGTTGTTTTGCTGTGGTCACCCATCTGCTACGAATGTTGTCACGTGGGTTTTGCTGTGGTGGGTGGTCTTTTTTGGGGGGAAAATCCCACAGTCCCAGCCTAATTCCCTAGAAAACCTCAAGCCAGTGGGAGTTCCGTGGCTCAGGGACTTCTGTGGGATCCACACAGTGACCCATCTCTGGGTTAGGAAGTCCTGGAGGGTGGACATATCCAGCAGAGTTTTTCCTGCACTGTAACCCTTATATCCCACCTTTTCCTAGATTATTCCGCACACCTGGATAATGGGACAAACAGCTGGGCACGGTGGGGTGAATCCATGCTCTTCCAACCTCTGCCTGCTCAGAGGATGAAGAGGAAGGGAGGGAAGGGCTTTGGGGAAGAGGAATCAGAACCCTCAGAAAAAACAAACCCCCTGCCATTTCAGAAACAGCGTTTAAGGAAGACGAAACCTCCCATTCCACCGAAATCTGGGAAAACTGCGGGATCTGGGAGTCTGGGAAGAGCAAAACTCCTCCAGGAAACAGGTATTTTACCACCTCGAAGCTAAACGTGTCTCCCGTTCATGTCAGGGTTTCCCGCTCTGATAACAAACAAACCCAGCCCAGATTTCCCGGTTTCCCTGCAAAGCTCGGAGGACTTTTCCTTCTGCTCCTCTCTGCCTTCCCTGGGAGCGTTCGGAGCTTTGCCCAAACAGCATTTTTTTTTTTTTTTCTGACGCTCCACGAAAAATATTTGCTCAGCTCTTCTGGAAAGCACGAGGAAGTCGAAGGAGAGGGATTCACCTTGCCCTGGGCTGCTATTTACTGCTCGGCTCCACAGTTCGCGGTGGAGACGAGGGAGATCAGCGTGGTGGGAGCCCGGAAAGGGTCACAGGGGGATTTGGGATGCGTTTAATTCCGGGCAGGGGTCGCCCCCTCCAGCATCTTTCCGTGCTGGGGAGATTTAGGGGACGGGGAGGAGGAAAGGGAGGTGGCTGGAAGGAGATGAGGGGTTCTTGAAATGGGCCCACGTCATGCCGAAGGTGGTGGCCAGAGGTCAGGGTGTGCTGCTGAACCCTCCTGTCACAGGATCGTGGAATGGTTTGGGTTGGAAGTGACCTGGAAGATCATGGAATTCCAACCCTCCTGACATGGGCAGGGACACCTCCCACTAGCCCAGGTTGCTCCAACCTGGCCTTGGACACTTCCAGGGATGGGGCAGCCACAGCTTCTCCAGGAATTCCATCCCCAGCCCCTCACCACTCTCCCAGCCAAGAATTCCTTCCCAATATCCCACACGAAGCTCCCATATTTCAGTTTGAAGCCATTCCCTGTGTCCTGTCCCTCCATCCCTTGTCCCCAGTCCCTCTCCAGCTCTCCTGGAGCCCCTTTAGGCCCTCGAAGGGGCTCTCAGGCCTCCCTGGATCCTTCCCTTCTCCAGGCTGGACATTCCCAGCTCTCCCAGCCTGGCTCCAGAGCAGAGGGGCTCCAGCCCTCGGAGCATCTCCATGGCCTCCTCTGGACTCAATCCAACAGTTCCACATCTTTCTTGTGTTGGGGTCTCCAGAGCTTCTTCCTTGTCCCATAAATATTTCCTGCACGTGATGTTGGATCTTTCCAGGATGTCCTTTCCTGCAACAAGGTGTAGGACAAGGGGGAATGGCTTCAAACTGAAGGAGAGTAGGTTTAGGTGGGATATTGGGAAGAAATTCTTCCCTGGGAGGGTGGTGAGGGGCTGGAATGGCATTCCCAGAGAAGCTGTGGCTGCCCCATCCCTGGAAGTGTCCAAGACCAGGTTGGACGGGGCTTGGAGCAACCTGGGCTAGTGGAAGGTGTCCCTGCTCACGGCAGGTTGGAACTGGATGATCTTCCAGGTCTCTTCCAACCCAAATCATTCCATGATTTCCTTCCAGTGCAGAGCCTCCCCAAACGTCTGAATGGCAGTTTAGGAATTCTCAGCATTTGGGGGAAAAGAAAAGAGGAGTCCAGGCAAATCCAGCCAAGAAACAGGACAAGGAATTTTTCTTGGGCCCTTCCCTGCAGCCACCAGGATCTGCTGATTTTTAGGATACTCCTCAACCTCTTGGTCCTTCTGGGACGTGATGGACGAGCTCCCACCTCTGTTCCACCTTCCTGGAACGGCTTTGGAATCGGGAGCGGTGGCCAGGAGGGCTTCCAGGAGGTCAACGAGGATGAGGAGGGGGGAGGCAAGTGGGGTGCCACTCGTGTGGTGGGGACTGTGCTGGATGTCATTAACGGAGCCGGGCGATTCAACCTCCGTGGAGGAATCACCGAGGGATCCAGGGATGTTTTACACTCGGGCACCTCTGGCAGGAGCAGCTCCCGGAGCTCTTGCAGCGCATGAGTAACTACAACGGGGGATTGCTGAATAATTCAGGATATGCAGCGCTTGGATCGCCTCCCGGAGCCGGAGAGGACCGGGCAGAGCCGGGCACAGCGGGAGGAAAACTTCCCGGCTTCCAGGAAAGCTTCCCGTGCCGAGGGTCCCTGCAGTCCCCGCTCCTGCCGGCGGGCTTGGGCTGGGATCGATTCCCCCGCTCCTGCAGCCGCAGGGAGCGGCGGGGCCGCCTTTGGGATCGTGCCACGGATTAACCAAAGCCACCTTGGCGCGTTGTTTCCCTCCTTGCCGGGCCTTGTTTTCCCCCCTCGCGGGGTTGGGATGTTGTCTGGAGGTACCGGAGTGTCCCGCGGGAGGGGTGAAAGCCGGCTGGGCACTCCCGGGGGAAGGTGGGGCTGTTTGGGGGGGGGGATGATCCTGGAGCCAGTGTTTTTTCCTTTGCCTATTCCATAGACTCGTGGGATGGTTTGGGTTGGAAGGGACCTAAAAGATCATCCCATTCCAAGCCCCTGCCATGGGCAGGGACACCTTCCACTGTCCAAGGTTGCTCCAAGCCCTTTCCAACCTGGCTTTGGACACTTCCAGGGATGGGGCAGCCACAGCTTCTCCAGGAATTCCATTCCAGTCCTTCCCCACCCTCCCAGCCAAGAATTCCTTCCCAATATCCCATTTAACCTTGTCCTCTGGCAGTGGGAAGCCATTCCCTGTGTCCTGTCCCTCCATCCCTTGTCCCCAGTCCCTCTCCAGCTCTCCTGGAGCCCCTTTAGACCCTGGAAGGGGCTCTCAGGTCTCCCTGGATCCTTCCTTTCTCCAGGTTGGACATTCCCAGTTCTCCCAGCCTGGTTCCAGAGCAGAGGGGCTCCAGACCTTAAAGATCCTCTCATTCCAACCCCCTGCCACGGACCCCTTCCACTAGACCAAGTTGCTCCAAGCCCCCATCCTGCCCTTGGAAGCGTTCTGCTGTTCCTGCATTCCCAGCCTGTCCTCAAACCACTGAGAACTTGATCCAGCACAGGAAAAAAAACCACCAGTATGAAACCAGCATTCCCACCCTGGAAAGAGCAGCTGGTGGCAACCCAGGGTGGGCAGCTGGAGCTGGATATCACTCCCTGCTCCCCGTGGCGAGGACGGCCCCGACACGACACGACACCCCCCGGGATGGTGAGGAGACATTCCCTGACAGCTCCGCTCCATTCCCAGCCCTGATTCCGCGAGACAACACGAGCAGATTTATTAACTCCGCTCTCCTGCTTCTCCGGAGCCTCGTGGATAAGCGGCAGAGCCCGGGGGCCAGCGCTGGAGCTCGGAGAACATTAAAGTGAAGGATCTGCCGCTGCCTCGCTGGGGGCGAAGGGGATGCGCTTTTCTCCGCGGTCGGACTCGCCTCTTTGGAGCGGGGAGGGGCTTTTCGCCTCTTCCCGGGATGGATGTCACGGGCGGGGAGCGCGGGATGGGGGCTGCTGACTCAGCACACGTCGCTCCGCTCGCCGGCAAGGCACCGCAAAGCCTTTGAGGCATCGCGTTTTCCGCGCCCGTGGAGCGTGGGGAAGGGGTTGGGGATGTGCTGAGCACCCCCTCCCACC
>VXAY01001359.1:120189-137331 GCA_013399855.1 Oxyruncus cristatus | reverse complement strand
TGAGGGGGGGGGGGGATGTTTAAATCGAGGGGTTTTGTTTAATAAAGTGCAATTTGTGCGGCGTGAAGAACAAACAGGGGTTCTGTCCTTTTCCCGGAGGGATTGGCATCCAGAGAGTTTACCCACAATCGCCACCGCTGCAGGGAACATTCCCGCAGGACAGGAGATTACGGTATCCGAGGAAAAGCACTCAAAGGTGTTTTGTTATTGTAGGGTTGCATCTCAACCCCGGGGATAAACTGGCCCCTGCAAGGCTTCGAGTTGTCCTCACGTCACCGGCGTCCCACCATCCCTCAGCCGGGACAGGGAGCAGGCAGCGATCTTTGCTTCGTGCATGGATTTTTTTTCCCCCAAGATGTTACGCCTGGAATTCCCAGGCACCGTGACTTGGCACCGCCTGGAATTCCCAGGCACCGTGACTTGGCACCGGTGAGGCCACAGCTCGAATCCTGGGGTCAGTTTTCAGCCCCTCAGGACCAGAAGGACATTGAGGGGTTGGAGCGTGTCCAGAGAAGGGAACAGAGCTGGGGAAGGGGCTGGAGCAGCACGAGCAGCTGAGGAAGCTGGGGGGACTCATCCTGGAGAAAAGGAGGCTCAGGGGGGGACCTTCTCACTCTCCAAAACTCCCTGACAGGAGGTTGTGGTGAGGTGGGACTTGATGTCGACTCTCCGTGACAGGACAAGAGGAAACGACCTCAAGTTGTGCCAGGAGAGGTTTAATTTGGATATCAGGGAAAATTCCTCCGTGGAAAGGATTCCTCATGGTAAGGAAATTCCTCAGTGGAAAATTCCTCAGTGGTAAGGCTGAGCAGGACAGTGGTGGAGTCACCACCCCTGGAGGTGTCCAAAAGGCAGCGGCCCTTTGAGACGTGGCCTGGTGGACACGGCGGCGTTTGGTTGAAGGTCAGACTTGATGACCTTGGAGGTCTTTTCCAGCCTTAACAATTCAGCAATTCCATGATTGCGTGTGGTGGTTGGAGAGCTGGAGTTTGTTCCGGGAAAGGCCTCTTCTCCAAAGGCTTTGGCATGTTGGGGAAGTTCATCTGAAGGTGTGTCACTCACAGGGAAAGCCCAGGATGAGGAAGTCCATGGCCGGCCGTGGAAAAGCACCCCTGCGTGGACAAGGTTTGTCCCGTGGTGCCAAGGAATTGTTTTCTGTGGTCAGCATGGGATGTTGTTTTTTTTTCCAGGATTGTAGACCCATAAAATGGCATTCTAGTTTTTTTGGGAAGGTAAAAAAAAGGGGGTAGGGGACGGATCTGATGGTCTCCTGGGGCCTGGGGTGAGAAGGTGCTCCTGTGAGGCCTCACCTGGAATCCTGCATCCACCTCTGGAGACCTCCACACAGGAAAGACATGGAGCTGTTGGAAGGAGTCCAGAGTTGGCCACTGAGATGATCCAAGAGCTGGAGCCCCTCTGGAGCCAGGTTGGGAGAGCTGGAGAAGAGAAGGCTCCAGGGAGACCTAAGAGCCCCTTCCAGGGCCTAAAGGGGCTCCAGGAGAGCTGGAGAGGGACTGGGGACAAGGGATGGTGGGACAGCATTCAGGGAATGGCTTCCCACTGCCAGAGGGTTAGATGGGATACGGGGAAGGAATTCTTCCCTGGGGTGGGGGGAGGCCCTGGCACAGGTTGGTCACAGAAGCTGTGGCTGCCCCATCCCTGGAAGTGTCCAAGGCCAGGTTGGACAGAGTTTGGAGCAACCTGGGATAGTGGAAGGTGTTCATGTTCATGGCAGGGGGTGGAAATGGATGATCTTTGAGTCCCTTCCAACCCAAACCATTCCAGGATTCCATGATTCTGTGACATCTCTGTCGGAGTCTCCTGCTTGGGGCAGTGACTGAAGGGGTTGACTCTGTGGTATTGGGCAATGTCCTCTGAAGCCATCCAAGATGGAAAGGTCTCTTTTCCACAGGCTGCAGGATGAACAGGTTTTAACCTCAGGCTCCGTGTTCTGGCTGTGGTGCAGAAGTGGCTGCTGATTGTGGTGCCCTGTTGGAATTATGGAACGGTTTGAGTTGGAAGAGACCTTGAGGATCATCTGCTTCCAACTCCCTGCCATGGGCAGGGACACCAGAGCTGCTCTAGAGTTAGCTGTGACTTCCCACAGGCTGAGGCTGAAGGACCATCAGGGATGTCAGGCCGTGCCACCAATTTCTTACTGACCTGCTCCATCCTCCCTCACATTCCCATGTTTCTTCCCCTCCCGCAAGTCCATAAAACGCCATGTGAAAAGTCTCCTCTTGGTGGAGATGCTCCGCTTCATTTGGGCTGAGAAACCCACTGGAACCTTTTTAATTTGCCTTATTTGGATATGAGTCCTCTGAAGCCATCCAAGATGGAAAGGTCTCTTTTCCACAGGCTGCAGGACGAACAGGTTTCAACCTCAGGCTCCGTGTTCTGACTGTGGTGCAGAAGGGGCTGCTGATTGTGGTGCCTTGTTGGACTTATGGAATGATTTGAGTTGGAAGGGACCCTGAGGATCATCTGCTTCCAACCAGAGCTGCTCTAGAGTCATCCATGACTTCTGGACCACATCCCACGTGCTGAGGCTAAAGGATCATCAGGAATGTTCGGCCGTGCCACTAATTTCTTACTGACCTGCTCCATCCTCCCTCACATTCCCATGTTTCTTCCCCTCCCGCAACTCCATAAAACGCCACGTGAAAAGTCTCCTCTCGGTGGAGATGCTCCGTTTTATTTGGGCTGAGAAACCCACTTGAACCTTTTTAATTTGCCTTGTTTGGATATGGGGGTAATTTTGATCGTGTTTTATGGGCACCCGGTTCATTTTGCTTCCTGTAAATCGTCCCTTTAGTTACTGAGGCTTCTGGGAAGTTGTAAATTCTCCCTCCTCTCCCCTCCACGGAGTTTACGTTGTTTTACAGCTTCATTAATAGGTTCTCTCCCTGCTCGGTTGATGAAAGTTATTGACCTAATCATAACCTATTAATTACGGCAGTAAATCCCGCTCCTGGAAATGTTTTACTGAGCAAACGTTACTTGGAAAAATCTGCGGGTTAAGCTGCGGATCCAAGAACTTGAAATCCGCTCTTCGTTGCCCCAGTCGTGGAGCTTCCTCGGGAAAGGCTTGTGCGGCGCTGCTGGCTCGGGATAGCTCTTATCCGGGGACGATTCCTAAATATTGGCTCTACGTGGTTGGGTCAAACAGGGCAATTGGGGTGTGTTCCATGCAAGAATCATGGAATCACTTAGGTTGGAAAAGACCTCTAAGATCGGTGAGTCCAAGCATTCCCAGCACTTCCGAGGCCACCACTGACCCTGTCCCCGGCTGCCACATCCACATGGCTTTTAAATTCCCCTGGGAATGGTGGCTCCACTAATTCCCTGGGCATCCTGTTCCAGTTTTTGGGAACGATTTCAGTGGAGAAATTTTTCCCGGTGTCCAACTTTAACCTCCCCTGGTGCAACTTGAGGCCATTCCCTGTTTTCCTGTTGTTTTTTTACCTGGAGGAAAACACGTTTAATAAGCAATATACTGACTTCTGTCCGAGGCTGCCGGACCATCAGAGGTAGGAAAATATTCCCAGGATCTTCCCAGAGCGGTTGTGGACTCCTCTGAATGTGTCCAAGGCCAGGTTGGAGCAACCTGGTCTAGTGGAAGGTGTCCTTGCCCATGGCAGGGGGTTGGAATGATCTTTAAGGCCCCTTCCAACTGAAAGGTTTCTGTGATTCCACGATTTTCCACAGGAACTTTCAGCACCCAGGATGAGTTTTCTGTTGGAACAGCACAGCTCCAAACAACAGGACACACCTAAAGCTGGGCTTGTATCCCTTAAAGCCAGAGGAGAAACGTTTCTCCTCCCCAAATCTCCTCCTCCCAGAAGCAGGTTCTGCCCCATCGATCCCGCTGGAAGGGCCCCATCGGGAAACGCTCCCCGTAGCTCAGCTGCTGAGCGAGCAGCTCCCTTCTGCATCCTCAAACCTCCCGGGAAAACCGCTCCACTTACGAGGCAGAGAGAGAGAAAGGCCTCCCGGGAATCCGAGTGCTTCCGTCAGCCTTTCGGAGTAGCCATCCGTGGTAGGAACGGCGAGAGGTCCCAGCTGGGCTCCGGGGCCCGGCTTAAATAAGCATTAGGAATTCAGATTTGCACACGGAGGGGCGCACACGGAGGTCTGTCCGTGCGGATCCCTCCAGGATTGCGCCCCCCGGGCACCTCCCCGTGTCCGAGTTCACGCCTGGGGCACGCCAGGAAAATGCTGAGAGGGCTTTTTCTCCTTGGGTACGTCCCAAAATTCGTGGGTGGTCATCATCCCCACGGCCATGGAACAGATGGGGAACTGCAAGGAATGGTCCCGAAGTGGGCAGGAGACGGGAGTGAGGGACGGAAGTCGCCCCAGGTCTCACGGCAGGTCCCGGGCAGCTCTGCAGGTTTGGATTAGATTTCAGGAAGGAATTCTTCCCTGGGAGGGTGGCGAGGCCCTGGTACAGGTTTCCCAGAAAAACTGCGGCTGCCCCATCCCTGGAAGTGTCCAAGGCCAGGTTGGAGCAACCTGGGATGGTGGAAGGTGTCCCTGCCCAGGCCAGGGGGTTGGAAGGAGATGGATCTTTGAGTCCCTCCCAACCCAAGCCGTTCCATGATTTTATGATTCTGTGAAGACCAAAAGGAGGGATACCTGACCACCAGCTTTCCAACATGGACCATTTTCCCTTGAACCCTCGCTGACCTGACTGCAGGGAAGTACCTGCTGCACCTTTGGGACAGATTCCTTGGGCTCCCTCTGGAGCCACGAGCTGGAGTCCAGGACACATCTCACCTCACTCCTTCCCTTCCCGTGCTTTTTCCAGCTGAATCAGCCCAGTTCTGGACACCTCAGCGGAAGAAAACGGTCTTGGGTTGCAGAATTAAAAATAGGTGCGAGTTTTCCGGCCTCTTGGCTTGGAATTCTGGATATGGGAGCGTAACTGGAAAAGCCCAGCTTTCCTGTCCTGCTTGGATAACCCCCAAGACTCCCCCCGTTCCTCTGCTGTGATGGCAGAGACGAGGGGTTTTATTCCTCACAGAGGATCCCGACGTTGGAAGAGGGGATGAGGCGCTGGGACCTGCAGGAGCAGCTCCCCAGGAAGGTCAGCCTTCCTTATCATCCCTTTTTCCCGGCTCCAAACCAAGGATGAGCCTTGCAGGAGGGTTTGGGCCCAGCTGCCACCAGCTGTGGGTCTGCAGTGGGGCGAAGGGAAGCCTCAGGGGTCTGGGCACCCTCCAAGCTGGGCGGAAATCCGAGTTTTTGTGGAAGTTACTCTTCCTTCTGGAATTAGAAATCACTCCCGGCCCCGACCTCCAGCTCCCTCCCAGCCACCCTTTCGTTGGGGACAATTTACTGTTAAATTTAAACAATAACAATAATAACAGTTCGCATCCAAAAACAGATGAATTGCTGACCAGGGGTTTTAGCAGATGCTGAAACTCCGTTCTGTGATTCCTCATCTTTTTTCCCCTCTGGATACCGAGGGATGGAAACACACTTTTCTGGAATTGCACACGTCTGGAATCCTCGCAGCGCTAGCAAGGGGCAGGATTTGGCCCTGGGGTGCCACAGGTGCCACCAAGGATTTCGGAATTGTCACTCCTAGGGGTGGGGAGAGGGAAAAGCGAAGCCCCTGGGAAAGGATTTTGGTCTCCGGGAGCGGGATGTCGGTCTGTGGAATCCACGGATGGGAAGGCTGGGATGGAAAGGGGCAAGGCGGGAGTGAAAGGACAGATCCAGGCTGGTGGGAGTGGGTGACAAGAGCAGGGTTGGTGCTGAAAGCGCTGCCCTGTGCCCTGTTTTCTGCTCCTGGGCTGAGAACTGTGCAGCTCTTGGCACGTAAATCACCGGCGAGCGGCTGCAGAGCAGTGGGATGAAGGAAATTCTCGGTGTATTCATAAGAAACCGTGTCCTCAGTGCCTGCGACAGCTCAGGATCGCTCCCCTGAGCCCGTGGGATGAATCCAACAAACTCCATCCACCCTGGCGACAGGGAGGGAAGTGGGTCACCACCTTCCCTGTTGCGGCCCCAGGGACGGGCCGCGGACGCGGCCGGAGGTCACAGCCGGAGGTCACGGCCGATCTCGGAGCCGATTCCTTGGGGACGCGCCCTCCTGCCACTCCTCCCCCAGCACACCCCGGAGCCTCCATCCCTCCCTGAGAGGCTCATTCCCATCCGGCAGCGGGACCGGCGGGCGCAGGCGAGCGCCAGAGCTGTCGAGAGATGAAATCAGAGCTGACCCAGCTTGGGTTGCAGGGCCGGCTTTCTGTTCCCATTAATAATTCAGGGATCCCCCGGGGGCGGGAAGATGACATCATATCCCACCCTGTTCCCATCCCACCCTGCCTTTCCCTTCCCTCTTTCTTGCCTTTCTCCGGCAGCAAAGGAGTTGGGGACACCTCGGCACTACGGGGTGTGACCCCCCCGTGCCTAGAAACAGAATTCCCAATCCCCGTTATCCAGGGGTTTCATCTCCCCTTCAGCCACTCCCGGGAAGGAGAATAAACCCTGGGCATCCTTCTCATTCTCCAGTCCTTCCCCCGGGGAGTTCCATCATCCTGAGATGGTTTTTTATAGGGTCAGGGAGAGAAGTTAAGCGTTGCCTTTGGGATCGCAGGGCAAAAAACACGGATAAAGATCCCAGAAAACTTCACGGGAGAAAGCAAGGCCTGGGTCTCCCAGCCAGATGGTAAGGAAGGACCCTGCAGCGTGGATCAGGGCTGGAAGTTTTTCCTGATGGCTCATGGGGGGGCAATTTAGGACCTCCAGCCTCCGCCCAGTGCCGCCTCCATTCCTGGAGCAGAGCCACCCTCGGGACATGCAACCAAACCTCAGGGAACGGCACTTTTTTTGGGAGCAGAGGAGTATTCACCCAGCGCTGCCAAACAAGGCATCCCCCCACGGCCTTTTTTTCCCCCAGGCTCAGTGAAAATCGTGGCCTTTGGTGTCCGAGTCCACCCTTGTGGTGGTACGGGCGCTGTACGAGGGTTGGGAAACATCTTGGCGGGATCCAGAGGGGCCAATAGATCACGGAATCACGGGATCATAGAGTGGTTTGGGTTGGAGGGGACCTTAAAGACCATCCAGGTCCAACCCCCTGCCATGGGCAGGGACAACTTCCCCTATCTCAGGTTGCTCCAAGCCCGTTCCAGCCTGGCCTTGGACACCCCTTGACATCTCTAAACACCTTCTGAACAGAGAAACACACCAAGGAAGGAACAGCTTTCGTGGGAAAAGGCCAAAAAAACCTCTTGCATGTGACTTGTTGAACCCTTCCTGCATTTTGGAGACACTCAGATACCCCAAATTTACTCCCTACATTCCCTTTTTTTTCCCCTTTGTCTCTGCAAGGTGCATTTTTCACAGGGTATGAGTTTCCATGGAGCTTTTGGGACCCGCCTGGATCTGTTCAGCACGACCATAAACCGCCTGGCAGCAACTCCAGCCCTGGTCAGGGCCATGGTACCACTTAAATATTCCCAGCAGCTGGATTTGCCCCAGGAGATGGACCTGAAGGATGGATTTGAGCCAAATTTACCGAAACCGTGACTGTGCTCAGCCCCACAGGTCCAAATCACGCCCTCTTGAAGTGTGATGGGACTCCAGCTGCTCTGAAACCCGCATCTCGATGCTGCCCCAAAAGCTGGATGAGGAGTTGCTGTGGATGTGCAAAAGGCTTTGGAGCTGCTGGCAAACACCCCCTCCTTCCTTCCTTGCCTGAAGTCCTTCCTCCGGCGTTTTATTCAGGAGGAAAGGACTTTTCGGGGCATGCGGCGGGATTTTTGGGGTGTCCTTCGCGGCACCAGGAGCTGGACTGGAGATCCTGATGAGTCCCTTCCCACTCGGCACCTCTGCACTGAGGTGCCTCTACCCCACCCTTCAGCACATCCCTGCGGCTTCCAAACCATCCCAAATCCCCCTTATCCCGTCTCATTCTTCATTCCCAAACCAGGCACCCTATTTAATAATTTTAATTTCCTCATCCCCCTTTTTCTCCCCCCCCGCCCCCGGTGAAGGATTCCAAGTGTTACCACCAAGAAACTCGGCCTGAGGCGCCTGATTTATCCATCTCCTAACCCCGGCTTTATTCCCTGGGCTGGGCTCTGGCTGCCGGCGTGAACCACGGCGGTTTAACCGGCTGATTTATCCGCACTCACCTCCCCCCATTACTTCGCGGGGCCGGGGCTTTAAATGTTAATTTTAATAATAAAGGTTTTACGCCCCCGGTGCTTTCCCCGCGCCTGCCGCGCTTGACACGGGGCCGTTACTTCGTAGCACGGGGGTTTTAAAAGCTAATGTCATAATGCTGGTTTAATTGGGGGATTTATTCCCGCTCAGGCAGCTCCAGGGAGGGGGAAAAAGGCGGCTGGCGGCAGTTTGCCTCTCGCCTGGCGTTTGGTGGGAAGAGCAGGTTCCCGAAGCCCCAGTTGGAGAAGGAGAAGGGCTGGTTTTATTAGGGAGGTGTCCCCAGAGGCTTCCAAAAGGAGCGTGGTGCGCCGTGTTCCATTGTCCCTGATGGGGGGAAGATGGAATCATAGGATTATTTAAGGTTGGAAAACTCCTCTGAGATCATTGAATCCGAGTTAACCCAAGCTCTGTCAAGGCCACCACTAACCCGCGTCCCCAGGTGCCACCTTTCCATGTCTTTTAAATCCCTCCAGGGATGGGCACTCCACCACTTTCCTGTTCCAGTGCTTGAAAGCCCTTTTGGTGAAGAAGTTTTTCCCAATATCCAACCTAAACCTCCCCTGGGGCAACTTAAGGCCGTTTCCTCTTGTCCTATTGCTTCTTCCTTGGGAGAAGAGCCTGACTCCCCCCAGCTCCCCCCTCCCGTCAGGGGGTTTTAGAGAGTGAGAAGGTCCCCCCTGAGCCTCCTTTTCTCCAGGCTGAGCCCTCCCTCAGCTGCTCCAGACCCTTCCCATCTCCGTTCCTTTCCTTGGACACTCTCCAGCCCCTCAATGTCCTTCTGGTCTCCATGGCAGGGTCTGCTCTCCCTGTGGCACAGGTGGGAATGCTGGAACAAATATTCCTGGATATTCTGCACCGGCTGAACACCAGGAAAGGAAATTTGAGGGCAACAAGCCAAGGAGAAAGTCCACATCCAATGGCTGGGGAGGTTGTGCATTGTTATCCGTCCACCTGGACTCCCAGACCTGCTGCAGCTTGTCCTGGGTCAGCTGGTGAGGGATAAAGGTCAGGATTATGTCAGGTTGGATATTAGGAAAAGGTTTTGCACCCAGAGGGTGGTCGGGCACTGAACAGGCTCCTCAGGGTTTGGTCACGGCCCCAAACCTGCCAGAGCTGAAGGAGCAGTTGGACAACGTTCTCAGGGACAGGGGGGGATTGTTGGGGTGCCTGTGCAGGGCCAGGAGCTGGACTGGAGGATCCTTGTGGGTCCCTCCCAACTCAGGACATTCTGGGTTCTCGTGGTTCTATGAAATACAGGATTCAAGGCGCAAACTGGGCCGAAGTGTGGAGCTGCTGGGCTGGGGACAAGGGTCAGCACTGGATGTGCTGGCTGGTGGCGACGGGGCTCGTTCACCTCTAGTGGTTCTCCCCAAAGCTCTCCTGCGTGGCTGCCGAGGGTGATTGGATTGCTGTGACAGGAACTGGGGAGTTGCTGATGCAGAGAACAAGGGTCCTAAACCTGCGCTGCCAGCAAAACGCCACCCTGATGTGTCAGAGAGACAGAGCCGGCGGCAAGGAGAACCTCTGCCTCACCAGCGTCACCCGGGTTCGAGATCAGGCTCAGGACGACCTTCCTCTGCCTCCAAACTGGCCAAACCCGGGTTTTAATTCCACCGGAGGGGGCCCAGACCCTCCCCTGCGAGTTGCTGTGAAGCGGTGCCAGTATTTGGGAATCCGTTTGGGACGGAGGGAGAAGGTTCGCGTGAACCACCACAACCTCCCCAGCGCAGTTTCCACCAGCCTCGAGCCACCTGGACGTGGCCCGGGCGCGTCCTTCGCCGTGAAAAACGTCCCTGGCCCAGTTTATTTTGCTGCTGTGAGGACAGAAAGAGGCCACGGGGGCGGGACAGGAGGCGGTCGAGCACCTGCGGACGCCACAAAAGAGCTTTGAGACACCAGAAAAAAAGGGGTTGCCCCCGTTTCTCCGGTGGCACAGCTGGACCCCGCGCCCGGGGCGCCCACCTGGGCATCGTCACGGTGGTGAAAACAAGGCTGAGCTCTTCGCCTTCCCACGACCTCTGCGACATTTCCTGTCAACATCAGAAACAAAGCTCGGCTTTGGATCCTGTTTCCCTTTTTCTCTGTTTTTTCCCCTCGGATTAAGAAACTCTCCCGTTACCTGAGACGCTTAAAGCGGAGGGGAAAGCAGGTGAGACTTCAACTGAATAAACACCGTGGGCACTTCTTTCCCGCTATCAGTGAGAGGTAAAACGAAAAAGAACAGAAGAGCCAAACCAGCAGAAAGTAAAACGTTCGGCGGAATAAATGGAATAAATGCCGATAACACTCATTTCCATCCTTCTTTTGGGCTCGTCCCGGCTTATGGCGCAGAGATAGTGAAAATTCAATGGGATTTTTAATAGGGACGGGCCCCCATTACCAAAAATACAACCAAAAAGGCGCTGACTTAAAATCGATGCTGCGAAAGACGGGCGACATCATCAAAGCTGTATTAGCCTTAATAGTCAATCCATTAATGAAATCTCCCTGTTACTTAAAAAAAAAAAAAAAAGAATAGTAATAAAAAAAAAAAAAATAAAAGCCTTTAGAGGGTGAGGTTTTTTGTTTTTTGTTTTTTTTTTTCGGGGGGTTGATTTTTGTTCTGTTGCCCGACAGAGTTTTCCAGCAGGCTCTGATTTTTTTTTTTTTTTTGTCCCACCTTCCCCGGCCACCATTAGGGGCCGTTTATCGAAGTGACAGTTGCCTTTATGTCCGAAGGGTGGGGGGGGGGAGAAGGGAGAAGGTGCTGAGGCCACGGGAGATGAAATGTTGCCGAGATATGAATTTTGATAGGAAGTCAATAGCCTCTGTCCCTTTCAATTAAAAAGGAGCAGCGAACACCGAGGGCAGATGGGCAACATTTCAGAGCCCATAAAATCAGACTGGGGGTGGAGGTGGGGGGGATAAAGGGAAGGTCCGGCTGGACCAGCTCCTCCTTCTGGAATGTGGTTGGGTCTTAACGCTTTCCTTGCTGGGCTGTCCCTCCCCTCAGTCTGGGATGGTTCTGGAACCCATTCCATGAGGGGTTTGCGGGTGGATGTCCCACCCACCTCCGAGCTCTGCAGCCTGAGACCAACACGTCCATGAGGGGACAACCATGTGGTCTCCTTGGTTGGGAACCTCAACTTGTCACCTCTCGGCCGGGGTCTGCTTTAGAGTCATGAAATTCCTAAGGTTGGAAAAACCCTCTAGGATTTTTGAGCCCAACCGTTCCCCCAGCACTGCCGAGGCCACCGTCAAATTGTGTCCCCAAGTGTCTCATTTACGTAGTTTCTAAATATCTCCAGGGATAGCGACTCCACCACCTCCCTGGGCAGCCTGTTCCAGTGCTTGACAGCCCTTTCCATGAGGAAATTTTTCCTTATATCCGAATTAAACCTCTCCTGGTGCGGCTTGAAACCATTTCCTCTGGTCCTGTCCCTTGTTCCCTGGGAGCAGAGCCCGACTCACCCCCCGGCTCCCAGGGAATTAGAGAGAGTGAGAAGGTCCCCCCGGAGCCTCCTTTTCTCCAGGCTGAGCCCCCCCAGCTCCCTCAGCTGCTCCAGCCCCTTCCCCAGCTCCGCTCCCTTCGCAGGACACCCTCCAGCCCCTCAACATCCTGAGGGACCCAAAACTGATCCCAGGATTTGAGGTGTGGCCTCTCCAGTGCCCAGCACAGTGGGACAATCCCTGCCCTGGTCCTTCTGGATACACCATGGCTGGAACAAACCATGTGCCATTGGCCTTCTTGGCCACCTGGATCATGTTCAGTCACTGTCAACCATCACCCCCATGGTCCTTTTCCCATTTTCCAGTCCCTCTTGCCCAGTCCTGGAGCGTTCCATGGGGTTGTTGTGACCCAAGGGCAGGACTTGGCCCTTGGCTTTGTTGAACCTCACCCCGTTGGCCTTGACCCATGGATCCAGCCTGTCCAGATCCCTCTGCAGAGCCTTCCAGCAGGTCACTCCCACCCAACCCGGTGTCATGTGTGACCTTCCTGAGGGTGCACCAAGGCTTTGCCCTTGGATCTCCTTCTCTCCGTGCACTGCACCAGTTTGGGATCATTTCACCCACACCGGGAAGCGCCTCCTCTTTGCCCCTGCCTGAGCTTCCCATCAAAGGGCTGGCTTAAACCAAGCTGGAGACTTCTTCATCCTTCCCTGACGATTCCCAACCAACCATTTAACCCTTGGTTATCCCACTTTTCGAGCTCTCAGGGATACGCCGGCGGCGGCGGCTGAGCCGCGGGGAATAAACGGCCGCAGTTGTGCTCCCGTGACCGATGCCACCTTCTGCCTCCCAGCCCTCTGTTCCCACCCTCTCCTTGGGCTGCTCCTCACCCCCTCCTCCCCCAGGAGAAACCCAATCTCCCCTCCTCAGTGTCACCTGAAAGTGGGATCTGCTTTCAGCCCCATCCCGCTCTGTTCCCGACGGCGGCGCGGACTAAGTGGCTCTGTCGCCCTGTCGGAAACCTCAGCAGAATTCCTGGCTCCAAGGGAGCTGGGAGATGCACCTGGATAGGCCACGGAGAAAGGTTAACTCTTTGGGGTCCTTCCCGCTGGGTCCTGCTCCTGGAACAAGGGGCAGGAAGATGTGGTGAATCAGTTGGAAATACCCCAGGGATCGGTATCCTCCAGAGTTGGAGGCACAAAGGAGAGGGGAGGACACCCCAAAATTTGGAGACCAGAGAGGGTTTCACGGAGCGACAACAACAGGAAAATTCCATTTAATTCTGACGTAAGACACCCAGGGCAGGGAGGTGAAGGGATTGTGTCTCCTCTGGCTCCAGAGGACAGTGACTTTGTCTCCAGTTGTTTGAAGATAGACCCTGTGAGGGTGTGAAATGCCTCATTCCCGGGTTCCCTGGGATTTCTCCTTTCCTGAGACTGCAACAAGGATTGCACGGCTTCATCCAGGGACTCCAGTTAACCCAGTGCAGCAAGTGGTGGTCGACCTGGGAATCCCCAAGCAGGATTTGAACCCACCTTGCTGCAGGTGAGGCAGAGCCTTCGTCTGAATCCACTTCAAAAGGGGGTGCAAATGGAACAAAGGAATCTTTGGGAAGTCCCAAACCAGCTCACCTGGACATCTGCCAGGGACTTCACCTCGGGTAAAGGGTCTGTACCACCCTCTCCATGCCATGTACGAGGTCACTGACACCCAGGCCCACCAGTCTTTCTCATCCCAGTTCCTCATCCCAAGGTGCAAACCCAGAGGTCCCTGTACAAGTCTGGGCTGTCTCTACACAGAGTATCCTGGAATAGAATCCCAGAATCATTGAGGTTGGAGAAGCGCTCCAAGACCATCCAGTCCACCCTGTGCCCCAGCCCCGCCTTGTCACCCAACCTGGAGAACAAAGTGCCATTTGTTGTCCATTTGTTCCTTGGACACCTCCCAGGGACTGCGACTCCACCACCTCCCTGGGCAGCCCCTTCCAAAGCCTGACCACCCTTTCCATGAAGAAATTCCTCCTGATGTCTGACCTGACCCTCCACCGGCACAGCTTGAGGCCGTTTCCTCTCATCCTGTCCCTTGTTCCTGTCGGGGAATTGCAGAGCCAGAAGGTCCCCCCTGAGCCTCCTTTTCTCCAGGCTGAGCCCCCCCAGCTCCCTCAGCTGCTCCTGCTGCTCCGTTCCCTTCCCTGGACACGCTCCAGCCCCTCAACATCCTTCTGGTCCTGAGGGACCCCAAACTACCCCCAGAATTCGAGGTGTGGCCTCAGCAGTGCCCAGCGCGGGAGGTGATCCCTTCCCTAGCCCTGGTGGCCGCTCTTTCTGCCACACAAGGGACAAAATGTGACCCGATTAACCCAAAGTTTTGCAGTCAGACATGTGGACCTCAATCTCCATATCCAGCCAATCCAGGGGAAGGAACAAAGAGCTGTCACTCACCTCTTGTGAGTCAAATTTTGGACAACTGTCAGGGCCGATTGAAGACCCTTCTTGTTGTCATAGCAGCTCTTCAGAGGGTTTTTGGTGTTTCCAAAGCTCAGGGAACACCCTCAGTGTTCAAATTAACACCTAATTAATGCCCCTTGCTCTTTAAAACCAGCAAAGTGTGGAATAGGAGTATGGGAATCCCTGAGAGGGCAGGTTTGGGGTGGTGGGAGGGGAAGAGCTACTGGGCTGGGTGGGAATTTTTATTGTGGTTTGGAGTTGTGAGAGTTCCAGGCTGAGGGAGGAAAACAGGTGGTGGCTCCCTGGAGGAGACACGAATGGGAATTTAGAAGTGTCCAGAGGATGGGAAATCTCCCAAAAAGTCGCATCCAGGTTTTTCTGTGAAACTGACCGTCCTAAGGGAATTACTGGCTTCCCAACAAATTGGGTTTCCAACTGAATGCTGGATGCAGAGGTGGGAAAACACTGTAGGATTCACCCTAAAACGAGGTGGGACAAGGCAGTGGATGAGTGATCAGGCTTGGAAGCTTGAAGAATTCCCACATCCCAGAGATTAGGAATAACTCAGGATCCCAGATGGCACCTGGGAGGTGAAAACCAACCCCAAAGCAGCAGGAAAGTGCAGGAATTTGCTGTCCTGCCCAGCACAGAATGTGGGTTTTTCCATGGAGGAGCTGGTGCCTCCTGTTTTGTCCATGGAATTACACTGTAAAGGTCCCTGCTGAGGGTTGTTCTGGCTTCCCAATAAATTGGATTTCCAGCTGGATAACAGGGGGAATCCAGGATGCAGAGCAGAGGTGGGAAAGCGTTGTAGGATCCACCCTAAAATGAGATGGGGCAAGGCAATGGGTTCATGACCAGGCTCGGAAGCTTCGAGAATTCCCACATCCCAGAGATTAGGAACAACTGAGGATCCCAAATGGCATCTGGAAACGATCCCAAATGGCATCTGGAAGGTGAAAAGCAACCCCAAAGTAGCAGGAAAGTGCAGGAATTTGCTGTCCTGCCCAGCACAGGAGGTGGGTTTTTTTCCATGGAGGAGCTGGTGCCTCCTGTTTTCTTCATGGAATTACATTGCAAAGGGCTGTTTGGGGATAATTCCGGACATTTCCAGGACTGTGATGCAGGTGTGGGTTTAACAAGGCTCGGCTTAAACTAGAAGCTTATTGTGCAGCCTTTCCCAACCTGAATAGTCCAAGGATAGGAGGGAAAAGGGTTCTGCCAAGCTCTGCCTTGGCTTCAGGCCTGGAAATGAGGAAGAGCATTAACTGTGACGCGCTGGGGGCAGGGCCTGGCACAGGGAATTTTGTTAAGTACTTCATGGACGTGGAATTTGGGCACCAGCTCCTGCTGACTCAGGGCTTTTAGCATTCCCGCGGGATTCAGGTTCGGATAGAAGCGCTCAGAGAGCAGACACCCTCTGGATGAGCACTGGGATGGCTGTGGGGGGCCGGGGGAGGAAAACCAGGATGCTGGAGGGTGATTAACTCAGACACAGGGAATTCTGCCTTGCCCGTGGCATCGTTAGCGCCCCTTGCTCCGTGCTCTTCCCGCTCCGGCAGCATCCTTGGCTGGCGTCCCTCTTTCCTCGCTCTGGGGGAGCTAACGAGGTCACAGCCCCCGGTGGGAAGCTGATAACAAGGAATAATTCCTGGATTCCCAACTCAGCAGAGGTTGGTGCCACTGGGGGAGTGACACTGTTTAAAAAAATCCCCCCTTTGTGGCCAAATCTTTCAGGATTTCCCCCTCCCTGCTTTGCCCTCCCGCCTTATCCCGGGTGTTTCCCTGAGATTCCCAGCGTGGAGCAGCCGGGGAATAATAAGTGAACCGTCCTGCTTTGGTCTCCCAGGCTCTGCTGGAGGCTGAGTGAGGTTGATAACCCACTTTGCCGGGAAATATCGAGGAAGGAGACAGGGAAAAGAGCTCCGTCCCTGATCTGATGGAGGGAAACGATTGGAGACGGGAAATCTGATTCCTTCCCTCCGGTGCTCCCTGCAGGAGCAGCTTCCAGGCCACTCATGAAGGGAAAACTGCAAAGATTGTCACTGATATCCTGGAGGTTAGTTGGATAAATCCAGGCTGCAGAGGAACGTGCAGAGGGCCAGGTTTTGGGGCTGCCTTGGAACCCTCCAGGTCCGTTGACGGAGTTGATCCGATTTGCATCCATGAAGTTGATCCATGGGGCTCAGATGGGTTTGTAAACACGTGGAGTGGAGGCACTTAATGCCCATCACTGCCTGTCCATCAGGCTGCAGAGTGTCCCAGGTGAGCTGGATAAAGCTTGGGATGACGTAAGGTTGGATACTGGGACACCCACTGCTTCCCTTTGGGGGTTGGGAGCGTGGAAAATCTTCCTGGAGTCATTTATTAAATGATTCCCAGGAAAGTCCGTGGGAGATTAAAAAGGATGCAGATGAGTTTACGAGTCATGGAATCACAAAATATCCTGAGTGATCCACACCGATCATTGAATCCAACTCCTGACCCTGCAAGGGACAACTCCGACAATCCCCTGTGCCCGAGAGCGTTGTCCAAATGCTCCTTGAGCTCTGGCAGTGCCATGACCACTTCCCTGGGGAGCCTGGAACGTATTCCAGTGCCAATCCACCCTCTGGGGGAAGAACCTTTTCCTAATATCCAACCTCAACCCGCCCTGACACGACTTCAGGTCATTCCCATAATAAATCATCCAGGATGGAGCCAGAGGTTGCTACTGGCAGCCCTCACCTGGATAACCTCGAGATGCTTGAAAAGTGTTGGGATGCTTCCAAAAACTCAGAGCAGGAGAGGAAGAGTTTTTCCCACGGCAAGTTACAAATAGAAATCCTCCTGATCCCATTTTTTTTTTTTTTTTACCTGAAAATCGCATTTTTTTCCCGCGAGTTTAGCACAAAAAACCTGAGCTCTAAAGCTGCCTCTCCTTGAGGGAACGAAACAGAGATTTCCAGAGGTCCCATCCAGAATCACAGAATCGCTGAATCATTGAATCATAGAAACATAGAATCACAGAACAATAGAATCATAGAATCACAGAATCATAGAATCACAGAATCATAGAATCACAGAATCAGAGAATCACAGAATCAGAGAATCA
>VXAY01001359.1:88583-113983 GCA_013399855.1 Oxyruncus cristatus | reverse complement strand
TTTTTTTTTTTTTTTTTTTTTTTTTTCCTCAATAGCATCAATTCCAAAAGCTGCTTAAAGGAAACAACAAAGAAAAAGCTGACACAGACCTGAGCCGGTGAGAGGGAGCAGGTCGGGATTGCTGGAATCCTCTGGCTGCCAGGAACGTTTGTATCCAAGCCTCCTATCGTGTTCTAAACAAGCCCTGCGCCCTCCAGACACTTTCCTCGCAAACCTGGAGACCTGAGGCAGTTTTGGGGGGTGAGGCGGGGGGAGAAGGACTATCAGGCAGCAGGTCCAGCTCTCCCAAAGGATCTGGGAGCGGGATGTGCCGTTTCCCTGCCCGCCCATCCCCGCTGGATACAGAATCAGCTGAGGGCAGAAATACTTTGAAGTCAGGTACTTCAGTGAAGTGCTGCCAAGCAGGAGGGATGTGTCTGGGATTCTGGGGGGGTGTGCAGCACCTGGAAGAAGGATTTACTTGTTGTTGGTGGTTTTTTGAAGGCTCAGATGATCCCTGCGGGGTGTTCCGGAGAGATCCCGGCTGCTGCTGCAGTCCGGAGGGGTTTGTGGGATTGGGCCGTGTCCTGTCTGGAGCCAGGAGGGGCCCTGCAGGAGGCTTGGATTTGGTTGGATAGGTACAAACATCCCCCAAATTGCCCCTTTGCCTTCCCCGACACCTGCGGGAGACTCAAGGCCTGAGGTTGTCCATAGCAAAAAGTTCCTTTTCCACCCATTCCATTTCTGCCCATTCCGTTCCTTTTCCGCCTCCTCTGCGGTCACCAAACATCCCCAAGAAGGTGAAGCCATTGTTAGTCACCGGTTTAAACCATCCCACGGGATCTTTCCTTGTAGGACTGAGGCCTGCAAGGTTGTGGGATGGTGATGTGGGAGGGGAGAAAATAGGAAAAGCCCCAGGATCCATTTGTGGTGGGGGCAGGGACCTGGAGCTGATGCGGGTCGTGTGAAGACAATGACGTGAACTTGGGGCCCACCACCAGCACTGGGATCTGAGCACTCCAGGTGGGACCAGGGCCCGATGGTTTTCCCTGTGGAGCATCCTTGGTGCTCGAGGATGTCCCTTCGCACAAAGAGGGGGAGATCAACCCCGCTGAAACTCCTCAAACCGCCACTTTTCATGTCACAGAATCACAGAATCAGATGGGTTGGAAAAGGACCTCGGAGATCATCAAGTCCAACCCTTGATCCAACCCTGCTGTGGTTCCCAGCCCATGGCACTGATACCACATCCAGTCTCACCTTAAACACCTCCAGGGACAGAGAATCCACCCCCTGCCCCTCCCTCTGGAAAGAATTCCTTCCTGATATCCAACCTAAACCTCCCCTGGCACAGTTGGAGGCTGAGCCCTCTTGTCCTACTACTGGTTCCTGGGAGCAGAGCCCGACTCCACCCTGGTTTCCCCCCTCCTGTCAGGGGGTTGTGCAGAGCGATGAGGTCTCCCCTGAGCCTCCTCCTCTCCAGGCTCAGCCCCCCCAGCTCCCTCAGCCTCTCCTCATGGCAATTGTGCTCCAGACCCTTCCCCAGCCTCGCTGCTCTTCTCTGCCCCTGCTCCAGCCCCTCCATGGCCTTGCTGAGCTGAGGGCCCAGAGCTGGACACAGCACTCGAGGTGAGGCCTCCCCAGTGCTGAGTCCGGGGGCACAATCCCTGCCTTGCTCCTGCTGCCACCCTGTTCCTGAGCCAGGCCAAGATCCATCAGCCCTCTTGGCCCCCTGGGCACCCTCTGGCTCCTGTTCAGCTCCCTGTCCATCCCAACTCCCAGCTCCCTTCCTGCCTGGCTGCTCTCCAGCCCCTCTGTCCCAGCCCGTGGGGCTGCCGGGGGTTGTTGTGGCCAAAGTGCAGGACCCGGCCCTTGGCGTGGTTGAACCTTGTCCTCGTTGATAAAATTACCCACCAATTCTCCAGGCAGAGGAGAAACAGGTAGAGAAGGTGTTTCATGGAGCTTCCCCAGGAGGGAAATGAGTCCCCTCTGATGCCTTGGGCTGGTGCTTTATGGCTTTCACAAGATTAGGGCATTTCTGCAGCACTGAATCACACATCCCACACCACAAATTGAAGGGACAAGAACTCTGGTTAGAAAGAGCTCCACGAGGGGATGATGGGATGATGTCCAAGGAGCCAAAGGCAACATGGGTGCTCCTGAGACTTCCAACTTCACTGGTTTATGAGAGCAGGATTGTGGAATGGTTTGGGTGGTAAGGGAGCTAAAAAAATCATGGAATTCCAACCCCATGCCATGGGACACCTCCCACTATCCCAGGTTGCCCAGAGCTCCATCCAGCCTGGCCTTGGACACTTCCAGGGATCCAGGGGCAGCCACAGTTTCTCTGGGCAACCTGTGCCAGGGCCTCACCACCCTCCCAGGGAAGAATTCATTCCTAATATCCCATCTAAACCTTTCTTCTTTCAGTTTTCAACCATTCCCTTGTCCTGTCGCTCCAGACCCTTGGAAAGAGTCTCTCCCATCTTTCTGGGCTCCCTTCAGGCCACAATGAGGTCACCCCAAACCCTTCTCTCCTGTAGGCTGAACAATCCCAACTCTCCCAGCCTTTCCTCCCAGCAGAGCTGCTCCATCCCTCGGATCATCTTGGTGCCTCCTCTGGACTCGCTCCAACAGCTCCATGTCCTTCCTGAGCTTGGGATTCCAGAGCTGGAAGCAGAACTCCAGGTGGGATCTCACCAGAGCAGAAAGCGCCAGAGTCCTCTTTCCAACGGTGACCCCAAGCAATTCCAGCTGGGAAAATTCAGGAAAGGACAAACCTCTCCTAACAATGTCCCAGGCTCTGGGAGATTTCCTGAGCCTGTTGTCACTTGTCCATTAAATAACTTTCAGGAGATCCCTTTTCCAAGGATTTGCACAACCTCCCCTTGAGACTCTTAATGGAATCCTCGACATCCCCCTTTTGTGAAGCAATCCCAAAACTCCATGATTTGACATGGGAGGAGAATCTTCCTCTAGCACCAGCTCCCATCAATAAACTTATTTATTGATAATTTTGAATAATTGATCATTTAAAAAAAATTCCTATTATTTTTATGAGGTCACGTTCTAAACCTCATTTACCAAGTGACCTAACCGTGAAGGAACACGTTAAAATGTGGAACTTCAAGGCTCAAAACCAGGTAATAAACCAAAAATATTTATTTCCTTTTGAAAATATCGTGGTTTTTAGGTACGCTCATGACTCGGGGGACTCAGTCACTGATTTGGGGGCAGTTGTGGGGTTGTCAGGACTGCAGAAGGGGAGGCTTTTGTTTCATCCCAAACTACCAGGACTTACAGACACATCCAATTGCCCAAATACACAATAAAAATTCAGGATTTAAGCGAGAAGGTGAGACAGAGACCTCAGTCGAGGCAGTGTCGTCTCAAGGAAATGGCAAGAAAGCCCCTTAAATTCCCCAGATTTGTAAACTGAGCGGGACCTGCCACGTTGTCCGTGAGATTTTCCCGCCTCTTGGGGTGATGTTTATCCAAAAAAAGTGGACCAGGAGAGAGGGAGAGAGGCTGGAGAAGACTCCTCGAAGCAAAGGCGGGTCGTACCGGCAATCCCAAGCGTAAAAACATTCCTCCTCCTCCTCCCAGATTTGTGGGTGGAAAAGCTCTCAGGGAATGGCCAGAAGGTCCCTTGGGATCTCAGTGCTAAAAGTTGCAGGAAGGAATATTCCAATTCCATGGAACGGCAAAAGAAAGACAAACGAAAAGAGAGAGGTTTGGACAATGAAAAAAAGGACCCAGAGAGGGAGCTGACCCCACCTGCACGGATTTCTTTTCAGCCTCCCATGGACTTTGTTTGGACCTGGATGATATTTGAGGTCTCTTCCAACCCAAACCAATCCAGGATTCCTTTGGATTCCTATGAGAATGAGTGGATTCAGGAGGAAAGTCTCCAGGTTTCTTCCAGAAATGGGGCCTGAAGAAGCTCTGAGGCCCTTCGTGGCTCCGTGTCGGAAGGTCGAAGTGTCAAGAAGAAGGTTGGAAAAGAGTGTTCAGAGGGAAAACATTTAACCTATGGAAGGACTCCGGTCCTGGACGGGATGATGTGGAGATGAACAGATGGGACGGGGTGAGATGCAACTGGAAAAGCAGGATAAAGTCGGGGAAGTGGCAGAAGGGTCTTTGCCTCGGAAGAGCAGCCCAAGCAGAGCAGGGATGCGGTGACTTCTCCGCTGGAGAGACCTTCCCCGCTCAAAATGGGGAAGGGAAGACACAAACCCAAGAGCGAGGGAAGACAAATGACACGCTGGTGACCTGTCCCCTGGCAGCACTTTGTCTCTCCAGCTCCCCTGATAAATGGGCCCCTCGGACTCGGCTTGACCGGAGATGTTCCGGCAGATGAATGTCTCCCAAGCCCGGCCAAAGAGCTCATTTCCTCCTGCTATAGATCTGGAGGCTCCTGGCAGCAGCCAGGGATAAGTGCACTCAGCAGGGTCCCAGCCCGGCTGGTGGGGAGGGGAGGCACTCAGGATGTTCCCGTGGGAAGGCAGGGATGGATTGGGAAAGGCTCCAAGAGGTCAACGCGAAAAGCCTTTCCCCGTGGGGACGGTCGGGAGCTCTTCAACCACCCTCATCCAAGGAGGTCTCCTTGAATGCAGCCCGTGGAGCTGAGGAAGCAGTCAAAGCAAAATGGTGGAATGCTGACTGTCTTCAGAAGGACCTGTGTGTCTGAGCCATCCTTACCTCCACAAGTCATGGAATTACTGAGGGTGGAAAAGACCTCCCAGACCCTCGAGTCCAGCCTGTGCCTGATGCCCTCCTTGTCCCCCAGCCCAGGGCACTGAGTGCCACGTCCAGGCCTTCCTTGGGCACCTCCAGGGGTGGGGACTCCAAACCTCCCTGGGCATCCTATTCCAATGCCTGACAACCCTTTCCAGGCAGAAATTCCTCCTGATGTCCAACCTAAACCTCCCCTGGTCCAGCTTGAGGGCCTTTCCTCTCATTCAGTTGCTGGTTCCCTGAGAGCAGAGCCCAAACCCCCCTGACTCCACCCTCATTCCCTGGTCCTGTAGAGAGTGAGAAGGTCCCCTCTGAGCCTCCTTTTCTCCAGGTTGAGCCTCCCCAGCTCCCTCAGTTTCTCCTCACACTCTCCAGACCCTTCACCGTAGAACATTCTGGGTCGGAAAGGACCTTAAAAGACCATCCAGTCCAACCCTTCTCCATGAACAGGGACACCTTCCACTAGACCAGGTTGCTCAAAGCCCCATCCAACCTGACCTCGAATATTCCCAGGACGCCAAGATCCCGGGAGACCTTTTGTGTCACAGAACACCCAGTTTTTCCTTTGCACCCCTCTGGTCAGGGCAAAACCTGAGCTTAAGCGAGCTCGGCTCAAATCTCTGGGCCAAGCTGAGCTTAAGTAACAAGCTCAGTGCGACAGAAAGGGTTTGTTTTTACCCGGGGATCAGTGGGCAAGGAAAAATTGTGGAATTAAACAGCCAAACACCTGCTTTGCACGGGTAGATGTGATGGCACAAACAACAACAGGGAATAGGGACTCCCAGGGAATTGTGGAGCTTGGTTGTCATTTAAAAGATCAAAACTGCCTCGTTCTTGCCAACCATCCCCGCCCTCCCCAACATGTTTTCCACACTCTCCCTTTTGCAAGGGAAAATTCCATTTCCTTCCCTCTGCTTGGGGGTGGGGGAGGATGTTTGGAAAGAAAAACCCAAAGTGCCTCGGATTGACAGAAGGAGCCCGTTGCGTTTGGACAAACGCGGAGTTGGAAGCTCCAGAGGTGCAGTAAATTATCAGACCTGCTGGTTGAGACATCAGCGGCATTAGTAAATCTTCAGGTTCTCTCCCAGAGCTTCTTCCCCGGCGTCCATCAATCCCTCTGGATTGATGGCATCTTGGACGGCTCCTCCTTTTTTGCTTCACCTGATGGCGACACCAAACTCTGCCCCTTCTCGTCTTCCCTCCTCCTCCCTTGTTCTGAGCTGGTTCCTTTACCCTGAACAAGCTGGGGGGAATTCTGGGGGCCGTTCCTGATGCAGCGAAGCTCACGAGATACCCGTTATTCCCAAATTCCTCGAGGGGAGACTGTCAATTTGAGCAGCAGAGGCTTCGGGAGCTCACGGCGGCCCCCACTCAAACCTTCAAGCTGCCGCAATTAACGGGACAGCTTTTAATTGGCAATTACAATTCCATTAAGCTGGGCCTGGCAGATCATTTGCTCTGTCAGGAACGCCCCGAGGCTCGGAAGATTAGTGACTGGCAGGATCCAGGCTCCTGCTCCAGAGGGAAAGACAGCAGGTAACAGCTGGGCTTCCCCAGCCGGGAAATGTGGCAGGGAGAGGAATGGCTGGAAAGGACTTGCTTGGAAAAAACTTGCTTGAAATCCACTTGTTTTCCCCACCCAGGGGGCCTGAATCCCAGGAAAGTCCTTGGGATGAAAGCTCAGCAGCACCAGGGACGGGGGAGGTAGGGATCAGAGCGGGATCTGTGAAGCAGAAGGAGCCCCAGCCCTGCAAAGCAGAGCCTGGAGCTCCTGGTTGGAAGAGGAAAACACGTAGGACTGGTTGTGGCTCCAAGAGAATTCCGATCTGGAAGGTTTGTGAGGCCATGGGTGTAACATCTGGGCACTGCTGGAAGTTGGTTTCCCGCCAACTGTCCGGACCCACAGGGAAAACCTCCCCCTCCCTTCTTCTCCCAGGGCAAAGGAAAAAAAAACTACAGAAACTTAAGAGCCCGAAACCAACTGAAATATATCAAAATATATATATTTTCACATATATTACAGTTATATACAGTTAGAATACTATGTACAAGATTAGGGGCCCCAAACACACCCCCTTCCCCTGGAAGGAAAGGGAAAAGGAAAAGGGAAAAAGGGAAAAGGGGAAAACAGATATACACAATCAAAACCCGGGAGTAAACAATGCAGAACTAGTAAAAGAAAAGCTTCCTACTTTCCTGGAGATAACAGAATCCAAACGACCGCCGGCACCCGCTGCCTCCCAAGGCCTACAAGGCCTCACTAGGCCTCGCTAGGCCTCACTCCTCCACACGAGTAGGACCGCCAGAAGAGAACCTGTGCGTTCAGTCCACCAGAAGAGAAGAGAGTGAGACCCTCCCCTCCCTTCTTCTTTATACCCTTGCTTATGGAAAAATCGTATGGAATACTGGGAATGTGGCCTTGACTCCTTGGTTACAACCTGGTTACCAAGGAAGGCCTGGAATCAAAACCACTACAGTTGGGCACCTTCAGCAGGTGGAGAATTCCTCAAAGGAGATTCCTCAGGAACGTTCCAAGTTCTGTTCCATGAATGTGGCGTTTTTTTCCTCTCTGGGCATCTCCAGGTGGAAAATTCACCCTCAGCTTTGCACAGCAAAGATCCCAATGTGTCCCAGGGGTTTCCCACCCATCTCTGCTTTGCAGGATCTTCACATTGATCCTTCTGTGCTCCATAAATCCCCCTGAGCCCTCTGCCACGTGGATCCACATCCTCCCGGCTCTCCCTCCCCCTCCTGCTGGGGACATCCCAGGTGTGTCACCTGCATCACCCAACACATGTCTCTGGGTAATTTGAAAGCTTGGCTTGGAACACAGTTCAAAATCCTTCAGGATTTCTCTCTAACGGCAAATATTGTTGCTATTATATCTATTTACTGTCAATATTTCCTGGGTTAAAGAGTTTCTTCCTACAGATTTCCTGTAAAATCCAACAACAGGCCAGAGGAATATTGTCCATCCAAACAACACCTGAGCTTGGGAGAGGCCAGAGGGAAATCCCGTTCCAATCCCTGATTTAAAGGGAAGCTTGGGAAGAAGAACTGCACCTAAAGCTGGACTTCAGGACTTTCAGGACCAAGTCCATCCTCATGAGGAGACTCCAGTGTGTCCTTGGCACAACCAGGAGGACGGAGACAGGAAATGGTTGTTTATGTGTGTTTATTTATCTGTCGCCTCCCCCCCCCAGCACTTGTAAACTCAGAATTCCCAGGTTTCATCAGGTTTGACAGGAAAAGAGGGCTCTAAATTATTTATCTAAATAATCTAAATTATTCCTGAAATATTTGTGAATGCTCTCAGCAGGGTAAAAGAGTCTGGAGTGGAATGAAGGCCGCACACAAAGAGATAGGGAGGAGGAGGCTGGAAAATCAAGGGACATCCACGGCCACACGGATATTTCAGACTCCCAGGAATCCCAGCAGGAGGAAGGAGACCACAGCAAACACTGGCCATGGCGCTGAGGGACTGTCCATCGATAAATGACTCTCTCCATAACGACATCTTGATCCTGGAGCCTCTGGACAGAGTTTTCTCCCTGCTTTGGCAGATTTGGGATCCATTTAGTGCATCAGCTCCTCGTTTTCCCTGTCTGAGCTCTCAGCAGTCTGTCTCCATCCCGCCCCTCAGCCCTCACTCCCAGCCAGAAGACCAGTTCCCATCTCTGATCAACCCTGGAAGTTATTGCTAACGGAGCACATTTCCATGCAGACAGATTGATGCCTCCCCTGACTTGGAAGAAGCCTCCCACGAGCTTCTGCAGAGTGGCCTCTTGGTTCCATTTCCAATCCCAGCATAAAATCCCCCTTTTGGTCACGGAGTCTCCCCTGACTGTTCGTGGTTTTGGTCTTTGCATTCCACAATTTTATGCCATCTCGTTGACCTGTCCCACACCTGTCCATGGCCACTGGAATTCTTTTAGGGCCACAACCTACAATCCCCCATTTCTTTCCCGCCCCCACCACGACTGTCCCCATGTGATGGGACGATCACACATTTACACACAAATAAATAACATAAGCAATGATTTTCTCCGCTGCTGGCGGGTCTGACTCCACAGACGGATGGACGGATGGAAGCAGAGCTGTTGGGCAAGAATTCCTGGTGTATCTCTCCTGCTCCCTCACTTTCCAGACACCAAACTGTGTGTTACCAAGCCTCTGACAACATAAGAATATGCAGATATTATTGACTCCTGCTACGGTCAGTCCTGAGATTTATTGACCTGAGGAGGGAATATTGACCCGAGATGAAACCGAGGTCAATGCGTGGATCTCGGGGGAGCATAAATTCCCAGATTGACCCGGCAAACAGAAGTCAATAAATGAATGGTGAATATAAACATTGTCTTACCCAAATTAATTCTCAGTGACATGGGTTCAACTCACAGTTTTGATGGTGAAATATGGGAGGGGAGATCGGTTGCGGTGCCTGAGGAATGGGAGTCCGTGGGTGATTATGGAGAGTAATGAAACTGCTGGGAATGGGGGTAGGGGGGGAAAGGAATTGGATGTGATTATCATTTAATCTCCAGTCAGTAAAGGAGCAGCCTCTGGTGAGCTGGGGCGGGGATGTGACAATGACTCCGGAATATGCCGATATAATGTCGAAACCTCAGGGAGGAAGTTCAGAGAAGGTGGCAGCTTGTGACATCAGGTCTCCTGGGTTGGGGCTCTTCCCAGACCTCAACAAAGCTGTTCACAGAATCACAGAATCACAGAATCACAGAAACACAGAATCACACGAGTTGGAAAGGACCTCGGAGATCATCAAGTCCAACCCTTGATCCAACTCCACCGTAGTTCCCAGCCCATGGCATTGATGCCACGTCCAGTCTCACCTTAAACACCTCCAGGGACAGTGACTCCACCACTTCCCTGGGCAGCCCATTCCAAGAGCTGATCCCTCTCGACNTGCCCTCTTGTCCTACTGCTGGTTCCTGGGAGAAGAGACCGACCCCCCCCAGCTCCCCCCTCCTGTCAGGGGGTTGTAGAGAGCGATGAGGTCTCCCCTGAGCCTCCTCCTCTCCAGGCTCAGCCCCCCCAGCTCCCTCAGCCTCTCCTCATGGCAATTGTGCTCCAGACCCTTCCCCAGCCTCGCTGCTTTTCTCTGCCCCTGCTCCAGCCCCTCCATGTCCTTCCTGAGCTGAGGGCTCAGAACTGGACACAGCACTCGAGGGGAGGCCTCCCCAGCGCTGAGTCCAGGAATTCTTGACTCCTTTCAATAAACTGGCCCAACATCTCAATATGTGTGTCGGTGTTTATTGTTTTTACAGTCATCAGTCGAGGTGGGAATGGAGAAAAAAACCTCTTTGAGGCCTCTTGATATTGTTTGTGATGAGTGGGGACACGTGGAGTGGAGACGTCTGGACCTCACAGCCTCATGGCCCCTCTTGAAGTCCTTTTTCCCTCTCCACATATCCCCTACGCACACAAACACATCCCGTGGTTTAATCCCCTTAATCCACATGGAATTTCCACAGGAGCGTTTGCAAGTGTTTGGGGGGTTTTTTTGTTGTTGAAAATTTGGAATTTCTTCAAAAACATCTGTAATGGGAGAATTCCAGGCTTCGCTTCTTCATCTTCTTCTTCCGCTTCACTGTGACGAGGTCTCATCCTTCTGCCTGTGAGTTGGAAGGTCTTCACCTCGTGCCGGAGAGGACAAGATGCTGTTTCACTCTGGGAAATCATTGCCCGGGTAACCACATTTTGGAGCTCGTGCCAACAGGTAGATTTGGTCACGAAGGACGACTTGCAGAGCGTTTTAAAAAGATGGGGCAATTTGGGCTACATTGTGGGGTTTTTTTCTTGAGATCTCCTTTCTTTGCGGTGATCATCTTGTTGTGAATATTTACACCCTGATGTGCCTGCAGCCGACAGGTTGATACCTCAGAGTGCTGGGGCTGGATCAGTCTCAGATCCTGAATAAGTAGGAATAAATAATAATGTGTAGAAACCAACAGAGATTTCCGTAAGATTAATGTAGGTGGGAGAGAAATCAGTGGTGATGCTGATCTGCTCTGGTGCTGAAGATGGATTTCACCTGACCACTCTTGACGCTGCAGTGGAGGTACCTCAGGTGTCTGTCTCTCAGGTGTTTCCCTCAAAATTAATTTGATCCACTTCTCTTTATGGTCAATGGAGAGAAAATTGGAATTTTGATGGGGTATCTTGTCCCACTCGAAGGGTCTGAGGTACAAGTCTGATGAGGAGCAGCTGAGGGAGCTGGGGGGGTTCAGTCTGGAGAAAAGGGGGATCAAATGGGACCTTTTCACTCTCCACAACTCCCTGACGGGAGTGGGGATCCAGGTGGGAGTTTGTCTCTTCTCGCAGGTAAGAAGGAACAGGACAAGAGGAAATGGCCTCAAGTTTCACCAGGGGACGTTTAGGTTGGACATCAGGAAAAACTTCTTCATGGAAAGGGTTGTCCAGCCCTGGCCCAGCTGCCCAGGGAAGTGGTGGAGTCTCCATTAAGAGCCATGTAGGTGTGGCACTGGGGGACACTCTTTAGTGGTGGCCTTGGCAGTGCTGGGTGATCACTCAAGCTCCACAATCCCGGTGGTCTTCTCCAACCTGAATTATTCTGTGATCCTATCAAATTAAACCCGAGAGGTGCCTGATGGTTCTGAAGCTGTTCTGCTTTACGAAACCCTCAGGGTCATTTTTTTTTCACAGCAGAGGAAGCTCAGGGTCAGTCAGAGAGAACCGCGATCCGACTCCCACCACCATCCAACATGTCTCTCCACGGACAGATTTCAGCTCAGCCAACCACCAAAAACGACCCTAACACCTCCCAGTCCCTCCTTCGCCCGGTGTGGACTGTCCTGGCAGTATCTCTGCACCTCTCTGCGCACTTGGCCCATCCACCTAATCGCTGTTTCATCTGGACATCCCTGGAGACTCCCGGTGCCAAGTGATGTCAGGTCCGAGGCCTTCCAGGCCTGCAGAGCACAGCCAAATGGAACCCATCCATCTAGCCTTTAAATCGCTGTCCACATTGAACTCCTTTCAAATGTTTAAGCCACTCCAAGGATTTGAATTGCAGGCCATATTTAAGAGGAACTTGAATTATTAAAGCCCTTAATGTTAAGGGGGTTTTTTTGTTGTTGTTGTTGTGTGGTGGTTTTTTTTTTTGAAGATGCATTTTGGAGCCGTCAAGCGGACAATCTTAAATGACAGATTGATGAATTCGCCGTCCATCACCACGTCTCCAGGAGGAGGGAGGAATATGGCTCCCAGGGAAGCAGAAGTTTTTTCCTTGTTTCCCTAATTTCCCGGATTTTTGGGGGCATTAATACCCCTTAATCCACATTAATGTGTGGAGTGAGCAGAGCAGGGTTTACATCAGCCACGGGCTTTAATTCAACCTGATGATGCTGGGGATTGACCTTGGGGTGAGCTCATCGTCTGGGGAGAGCAACTCCGCTTCCAAAGGGCCCCTCTGGAATACTGACCACAGGGACAAGGGAGGAGAAGGGATCGCAAGGGTCTTTAAGGACGATTTTCATCCAGACCTCCAAGAAACCGGGAAAGGAAGGAAAGAAACCAGCATGGATGGGTTGAGACCTGCTGGTCGAACTAAAGGTAAGCACAGGCAGTGGAAGCAGGGACAGAGATCCTGGGAAAAGTGGGAAGCTGAGTGGTTTTAGGGGTGGGGTCAGGAAGGCCAAGGGCTGAGTGGTTTTTTAGGAATGGAGTCAGAAACACCAAGGGCTGAGTGTTTTTTTAGGAATGGAGTCAGAAACACCAAGGGCTGAGTGGTTTTTTAGGGATGGGGTCAGGAATGCCAAGGGCTGAGTGGTTTTTTAGGAATGGAGTCAGAAAGGCCAAGGACTGAGTGGTTTTTTAGGGACTGGGTCAGGAACACCAAGAACTGAGTGGCTTTTTAGGGACTGGGTCATGAAGGCCAAGGGCTGAGTGTTTTTTTAAGGATTGGTTCAGGAAAACTGAGGGCTGAGTGTTTTTTTAGGGATGGGGTCAGGAAGGCCAAGGGCTGAGTGTTTTTTTAAGGATGGGGTCAGAAACATCAAGGGCTGAGTGATTTTTTTAAGGACTGATTCAGGAACACCAAGGGCTGAGTGGTTTTTTAGGGATAGGGTCAGGAAAACCAAGGACTGAGTGATATTGTAGGGATGGGGTCAGGAAGACCAAGGGCTGACTGATTTTGTAGGGATGAGGTTAGGAATGCCAAGAACTGAGTGGTTTTATAAGGATGGGGTGAGGAAGTTCAAGGCACGACCAGAGCTGAGCTTAGCAAGGGACACAAGGACTAATAAGAAGGGTTTCTACGGGTTTGTCAGCCAGAAAAAGAAGGTCAAATAAAGTGTATCCCTCTGAAAAGGAAGACAGGAAAACTGGGTGAGGAGAAGGCTCAGATTTTTTGTCACTGTCTCCCTTGGCAGTCTCTCATCCCACACCTGTCGTGTGGATGGACAACAAGGGACTTGAAGAGCAAAGTCCCTCCTGGTTTCAGGGAACATCAGGTTCACAAACACCCGAGGAACCTGGAAGTGCATAAATTTATGGGATCCCAGGAGATGCCTCCCAGAGTCCTGAGGGAAGGGGCTGATGGAGCTGCCAGGCCTCCTCCCAGGATGTTTGAGGAGTCACGGCAGTCAGGTGAAGTTCCTGGGGACTGGAAAAAGGGAATTACCATTTAAAACGTGTTTTAAAAGGGTGGAAAGGAGGACCCTGGGGACTACTGACCTGTCAGCCTCTGCGCCTGGGAAAATCGGGGAATGGTGATCAGGAAGCTGTGGAGAATAGGGAGGTGGTTTGATACATCCAGCAGGACTTTACCAAGGATGAATCCTGCCTGACCAACCGGTGGCCTTCTAGGATGGAGGGACCACCTCAGTGGGCAAGGGAGGGGCCACAGATGCCGTTTATCCGGGATTCTCGAAAGTCAAACAGTGACTCCCCCAGGAAAACCAAGTTCAGACCCACCCCTGGACCTGAGATCCTACAAATCACACTAACGACCCACGATAATCAGGCTTTTCCCAAGTGCTTCCCAGGAATCAGGAGTCACGCCCAGCCACCTGCCGTCATCACCACAGAGCACACAGAACAATAGAATTCTTTGGGTTGGAAGGCACCTTAAAGATGATGCAATTCCAGCCCCCCTGCCCTGGGCGTCTTGTTGGAAAGGGAAGGGATTTTCCCGGTACAGTCGTTCGGTGCTGGTTGTCCCGGGGTCAGGCGACATTCCAGGCCCATTTATTGCATAAGACCAGACTTAAAGTCTGGGCAAAGCCCCTCTTTGCTCTGTTTTGCACGTCTCAGCTCCCAGTCACGAGCAAGAGCCTCCTGGAAACAACGAGCAGCAAGCAACTCCCGGAGGGACCGCGAGGCTTCGACGTTAATGCGCACGGAAAGCCGTGCCCGTTCCCGGCCTTCTCCTTCCCAGACAAGAGCCTGTCAGGCTGGCGGGGAGTTCACGCAGGAACAACAGCCAAACGACTGAGGGGCTGCAGGGATTGATTTACAAGGGCAGGAGGAAAAGCGCTGACTCGGGCCGGGAGTGAGCGAGACGCGATGTGACATCTCCCCGAGCATCCGCGGGAGCGGCGGCGGCTCTGCGGGGAATGGCTCGGTGCCGCTCCGCGGAGATGTGCCGGGGCTGGCTCCCCGCCGCCCGTTGAAGAAGCGCCTCGGCATCGTCGCCGGGGCGTTTATGGAGGGGCTAATGGCTTTAATAAAGTGCGAATGGCGAAGGTAAAGAGCAGAGGGAGCCAAGCCAGGCCCTCCCAGATGGAAGAACCGAGACACCTTTTTTTTCCCTTTTTTTTTTCCTTTTTTTCCAGTTTTGTTGTTGTTGTTGTTGTTTTGTTTTGGTTTGCTTTTTTGTTGTTTTTTTTTTTTTCTTAACCTGAAACCAGACGCCTGCAAGCAGGGCTGGTACAGAGATCTGCTGGTGTGTGCAGCACGCCTTGCAGTGGTGTGTTTAACTCTTTTAATTATCCCTAAGGGCCAGCTTTTAGTATTCCTACTCCGAATTCGTGATAAAGCAGGGGGTTGCCTCCAGGAACTTGCTGGGTCTCATCTGAGACCGCTTTCCCTTCTAGCTGAGGTGAGGAGTTAACCTTCCTCAATTTTAGGTGCCCGGCAATCCATTAGCACGTCCTTGGCCTGAGTTTTTGGTGGATATCGGGATGGGAGTGGTCTCATCCCAGAGCAGGGGCCTCCTCGGGTCGGAGGAGCCCTGACCATATTTCCCTGGCTGTCCTGGGGGTCGGGACAACTCAGCTGCACAGGAGGCACTTCTGTTCCTTAAAAGTTAGGGAAGGCTAATTCCACCCTCGCCAACAGGTCCAGGTGCGAGGAGAACCCAGCAAGAGAAATCCCTCTTTTATCTGGATCACACGGCACCAAACCCCTCTTTGGTGCACCCTCACTGTTCGCCTGCGGGACGAGGTAAGTACAGGGAGAGGAGCTTACTGTGGGTGCTGTGAGAAGGCTCAGAGCTGGGATGGTCCTGCCATTCCCATGGATCACGCTGGCACACAGAGGGTGTTAATCCCCCATGGAGGTGAAGCTCCTCTCTCTGTTTTTCCTCCTCTATCCTTAGCTCGTCCCGGGGCTTTCGAGAGGAGCCACCTGGCCGTGCTCCTCTCCGGCACCTGCTTTTCCCTGGATTACATATCTGCTGGAGCCGAGACACAAGTAACTTAAGAACGTTCCCTAATGGAGCCTGTGCTGCCCTTCCCTTATCTCCTCACGCGGAGCCCTGGGAGTGTGAAACGCAACCCCCCGTTTGCCGCCGGCACCACCAGCCCCTGCCTGGGCCCGGGCTGGTGTCAGGCAGCCAGGAGGAAACTGCTGACAGACACAAGAGCCAAGGGCATCCCGATTTGGAGCTGTCTCCAGCTTTTAAAGGGACTAGGAACCGACAGCAGCTCCCCCCCGGGCTCGGATGGCAAGGAGACGGAGGCTCCTGTTACTCCCGCCCTGAGCCATGTTCCGACCCAGGAGCTCTCCTAGAGGACACCCAGCTTGTGGCTGAGCTAATCCATTGTTGTTGCAGGGACAGCTGCGTGGGAGCACAGGGAATTTGTGGGCTTGGGGTCTCTGTAACAAAGTCGAGGGACTTTTTTTTTCCACATCCAATACGTCAGCGCCCTTCGGAGCAAGAAGTCCTTCACTGTATTTTGAGACAGTGAGAATTAATGTCTAAACAAGACCGGGGGTCCAAACACTTGGGGTTCCTGCTGTTGGAGTAATTATGCTCCTATAAGGAAAGGCTCAGAGAACCGGGATTGTTCAGCCTGGGAAAGAGAAGGTTTGGGGGTGACCTGGTTGTGGTTTTCCAGTACCTGGAGGGAGCGGGAAAGAAACACGGAGAGGGACTTTGGACAAGGACATGGAGCGACAAGACAGTGGGGATTGATTTTAAACTGCCAGAGGGCAGGATTAGATGGGTTAATGGGAAGAATTCTTCCCTGGGAGTGTGGGGAGGGGCTGGGATGGAATTCCCAAAGAAGCTATGGCTTCCCCATCCCTGGTAGCGTTCCAGGCCGGGTTGGAGCAACCTGGGATAGTGGGAGGTGTCCCTGCACATGGCAGGGCGTTGGAATGAGAAGATCTTTCAGGTCCCTTCCAAAAACCTGTAGGCCTACTGAAAACTCATCTCAAAAAAAAAAAAAAAAAAGGTAAAAAAAAAAAAAGCCATTAAAGACATTCCATGTTCGATCAGGGCTCGGAATCAAGTGTTGGGAAAGGCAGCTTGGCCTTCTCCAAGTCTGTAATGAAAAATTATGGGCTCATTTGGTGATTCCCTGCTCCCAAGCACATGGGATTGCTTCTGTTTACATCCCTGGGATGAATCCCTGGGATTCTGGACTCCACAGATGCAGAGAGAGGCTCTGGAAGTCCACTTGGAGCTGAGTGCAGGGTCTGTTTTCGGCCCAACGCCTCGGAGTCGACCTGCTCGGCTGTTTTGTGTTCACGGGGTTGGGCAGATGAAGGAAACACGAGCGGCTGAACTGGGAGTTGCCCTTCCCCCAACAAACCGTTTCCCAGAGCTCCTCCTGGGAGGGGATCTCCCAGATTCTCTTCTTAAGCTCGGCTTAGAGCCTGGGGAGAGGGGAGATGCCTTCCCCACAACCCGCGCACAGTGTCACGCTTGGATCCGTCCCAGGGGCTGGATGTGGGGGCTCAGGGAGGTGGGACCCCCCCACAAGGGGGCTGAGGAACAACCTGCGGGCAACCTCAGCACCACGGACAGAGGCAGGAGCAGTTTAGGAGGGGCAAAGCCAGGCCTGGGGCGGGGGGTGACAGCAGAGACCCCGAATTTCTTCTGTGTTGTGAAGGGAGAAGCACCTGAACCTTCAAATACATCCAGGGTGGGCCATGACCCGCCCCATCTTTATGGTTTAGCCGACAAGGGGGTCAAAAATTTGGTCAAAAATTAGATTTGATGATCCTGGAGGTCTTTTCCCACCTTAATGATTCTGTGATCCCTCAACAACAGTTTCCTCAGGGACTCTGAAAGAGGGAATAAGTGGAAAACTTGTGTGACCACCACCCCCCCACTGACTGGGGGGCTGTTTTTGGAGGTTCAACTCGAAGCAGCTCATCTGTCTAAGAGGAAGGAGGAGGCTTCTTGCTTTTCACAGAATGGTTCGGGTTGGAAGTGAACTTAAAGGTCACCTGCTTCCAAGTGTTTAAATCTGCCTGGGATTCTGCCCATCCATCCTGCCTGCCTCCATCCATCTCTGCCTCCATCTATCACTGCGGATCACCCAATGTTCCCTCTCTCCATTTCTTATTAACTCGTGAGCTTGTCTTTGCAGAAGCTGTTTTTAGGCTGTATCAGCCTTAGTAGGGTCTGTTACTGTGACACAAACCTACAGATAAATCAGATTCTTCCTGGCCTCAAACTGGCAGAGAGAAGGTTCAGATTAAATATTAGGAAGAAATTCCTCGCTGTGAGGGTGGTGAGGCACTGGCACAGGTTGCCCAGAGAAGTTCTGGCTGCCCCATCCCTGGAATTGTTCAAGGCCAGGTTGGATGGGGCTTGGAGCAACCCGGAGCCATGCTGGGGCCTGTGCCACCTTTTCCCAGTGCTCTTCCTCATCCTAAACCCCACCAAAACCTTCCTTTCCTCTTCCTTGTCATCCTCATGCTCTCTTTCCCGTGCCAGGGCCTTTGCCACCTTCTTCCAGTGCTTTTCCATTTCCCCGTCATGCCAGAACCCACCAAAACCCTCTTTTCTTCCTCCTTGATTCCCTCATCCTCTATTCCCATGCTTGGGCCTTAGCCACCTTCTCCCAGTGCTGTTCCTCACCCTAAAATCCACCAAAACCCTCTTTTCTTCCTCCTTGTAGCCCTCATCCTCTATTCCCATGATGGAGCCTTTGCCACCTTCTCCCACTGCTTTTCCATTTCCCCCTCATTCTAAAACCCACCAAAACCCTCCTTTCTTCCCCCTTGACTCCCTCATCCTCTATTCCCATGATGGAGCCTTTGCCACCTTCTCCTAGTGTTGTTCCATTTCCCCCTCATCCTAAAACACACCAAAACCCTCTTTTCTTCCTCCTTGTCACCCTCATCCTCTATTCCCATGATGGAGCCTTCTCCCAGCTCTGTTCCATTTCCCCCTCATCCTAAACTGCCCCCCAAAGCTCTCATTTCCCTCCCTTTCTTCCTCCTTATCACCCTCGTCCTCTCTTTCTCGGGAACGAGGGGCGTGAGGGCCGCTGATGAAGAGCAGGAGGCAGAAACGCCCAGCTCCTCCCAAGAACTCCTCGGAACGCCATTTCCGACCTCCGCACCCCATTCCCTTCGTGAAGAATTCCGCCTCAGGCGGAGGCTGAATAGGGGCCCTTAGGGACAATTGGCTGCTCGTGCGAGGGGAATTTGCACCGCCAGCACCTACAGAGCGCCGGGAATGTGATTTAACGGTCACCCGCGAGCAGAAAGGCACCAGGTTCTCCCCACCCCCTCCCGCCCCCCTTTTCACGGAACATCATCCGAACAAACAGCGCTCCGAAAAGTGCTGAAGCGCCGGCGAGCAGCGGCGGGAGCCGGGGCATGAAAAATTCATGCCGGCGAATATTAAAACTTCTTTTCGCTCCGTCACGTCAAGGCGGAGCGGGCGAAGGCAAACAAACGAGACCCACCGAGCGCCGCCGGCGCGGGGCCGAGGCGGTGACGAGCCCCCGGCGGTGGGGACAGCCCCGCCCGGCAGCGCCTGTCGCCGCCGAGATGGCAGCGCTCCGACGGGGGGACGGGGGACCCGCGGCGGCTTGGGGGGTGGCGTTAATTAACTCCGCGCGTCTAAATGAGCTCCCTTCCTGCCGATTCCAAGCCGCCGAGTCGGGAAGGCGGTGGCTGGGAGCGGCCCCGTCCCTTCCCCGCACGCTGGGCTGTCAAGGCTCGGGAGATGGGGGCCGGGAGGGGGCGGGGGGGGAATCCGAGCCTGCGATTTCTTTGGGGTTGTTGTCGCTAATTAAGGCAGCAGCCCCCGTCTGCCGCTTGCTGCGCTGCTGACAGCAGCCTTGTGCGCCGCGGGTTGGGTCGGGATGATCCCCAGCACGCTCCAATCACGCTCCCTGACATCCTGGAGGAGAAGCTGCCGCGGCCTGGAACAGTTTGAATCCACCCCCCTGCCCCCGACGTGCGGAAGGGATGTTCTCTCCGGGAGGGTGAGAGCAAGCAAATCCTCTCCTAAAACTCAGCCGCGAGGTTCTGAGCTCCCTGCCCGGTTCGACACCCCTCTCCTCTGCTATTTATGGCCCCAACTCACTAATGACGAGCCAAAAATCATCAAGGAATCGTGGAACGGTTCGGGTTGGAAGGGACCTTAAAGATCATCTTGTTCCAACCCACCACACCTTGCTCCAGGCCCCCCTCCAAGCTTTTCCAGGGAAAACATGAATCAGGCTGAGCAAAGTTGGTGGGAAGGGCTCTCCAGTTAATCAGTTCCAGCACCATCTATCGCTAATTAAGTCATTTTTTAATTAAGCCCACACTTTTAGTGCTCCCTGTTTACTTAAATGACTCCTGTGATCCCCCCCTCCCCGCCCCGAACACAATTACTGGGAATAAGCAAGTGAAGAAGGAAAGGATTAGCCCAGGAATCTCACGCTGGATGAGGCTTTATTGGAAGTGCATGGAGTGTCACATTTTGATTTTTAATGGATAACTCCTCTAAGTAAATTGATTAATCATAAACTCGCAGACTGCCAGAGCCAGGGAGAATTTTATGGCACCTAAAAAAAAAAAAAAAGAAAAAAGAAAAAAAAGAAAGAAAAAGGGATGTAGATGATGTAATAACCAGCAATCCCGAGGCAAATAAAGGAGGGGAATGTTTGATTAAACATTCAATATAATTTTATCGCTCTGGGTGTTGCGGAAGTGCCTTCCGCGGTTTACGGTGTGGGAAGGAACATCTTAATAACAGCCAAGGCAGGTTTTCATGGAGCCTTCTGTGAAGGGGGTGCGAGTCTGGCAGGATGGGCGGGAAGGGGGGGGGGGATTAGGAGGATTATTTTAAATCACTGTGTCCCTGCAGGCCAGAGGAGCTGTGGAAGATGAAGCCTAAGCAGGATGGGATGCTGCGTCACTCCACAGGTGACATTCCACGGCGGTGGCTCCAGCCCAGAACTTGGCAGCTGGAGTGTCCCAGCTGAGATTTCCTGAATAATGGACAAATAAATACTGAATATTGGACTGGGAGGATTAAATATTTGGGGTAGAGTGGCCCTGCTTTGACAAGAAGCAGTAAATCGTGGAATCATGGGATGGGTTGGGTTGGAAGGGACCTTCAAAACCATGTCATTCCAACACCCCTGCCATGGGCAGGGACACCTTCCATTATCCCAGGTTGCTCCAAGTCCCATCCAAGCTGGTCTGGAACACTTCCAGGGATGGTGATAGACATGACAGCAAAGCCTGGACTTCTTAAACCCAGACCAATTGAGGCTGAAGGACTCCTGGGCCCGACTAGATGAATTATGTGAACTTTATGGAGAACAACAATCCTGAAAATTATGATGAATCCAGAATAATATCCCTCACTTCTGCTGTTCCTGCAAAGTAGATTTATGTGGGATATTGAGAAAGAATTCTTCCCTGTGAGGGTGGGGAGGCCCTGGCACAGTTTTCCCAGAGAAACTGTGGCTGCCCCATCCCTGGAAGTGTCCCAGGCCAGGTTGGAGCGACCTGGGATAGTAGGAGGTGTCCCTGCTCATGGGCAGGGGGTTGGAACTGGATGATCTTTGAGGTCCCTTCCAACCCAAACCATTCCATCATTCTATAAAGAATGAATTAAAGAATAGCGCAGAAAATTCCCACGGAAACTTCTCACACCGTCGAGGGTGAGTGGGATCAAGGTGACAGAATTCAGGGAAGAACTAGGAAAGCCCTCTCCTGCTTGTGGATCCAGGTGGGCATGAATGCGGCTGGCACAGTGCAATTCATGTAGGTGTCACGTGGAGTTCTGCTCCTTTTGTCCCAAACTTCCTCCAAAAACTTCCTTGGAGAGGGCTCTGGACCTGGAAAGACAGTTCAGAGCCGGGCTTAAGGGCTGGACTTAAAACAGCTCCCAGGTCCTGTAGTCTCCCCTCCTTAACCTTGCACCAGGGCTGATGTGTTTTGTGGGTACCACCCGATTTCACTCAGCCTTGGGAGTTTAATCCAGCCCTAAACATAAACCCAAGGGGTGACAAAGCGCCTGGAAAAATCCACGAGGGCTCCAGGTAGGGAAAAACCAGCCTGAGGCAGCTGGAGAAGAGTTAACGGTTGGGGTGCAGAGGGGAGAGGAGAAGGGGCTTGGATTGCAGCACAAATAAAAGATAAATCAAGCAGCAGGAGAGAGTTCCTCCCGTGCCAGTTTATTTATCATTGTTTTCTCCGGGCACTGACAGGCCGAGGAAAACGGGGCGGGCAAACGGAGTCATCCGGATTGATGGATGAGGCGTGGAGAGGGAAGGAGCCTCTGCCAGGCCTGGGAGAGGAGGGAGGCAGGAGGCAGCAGGGATGCAGGGGGAAGTGTGCTGGGCTTGGCACTGGGTCGTCCAGCTCCGAGAAGAAGGGAGCAGCTGGAGCAGCAGGGAGCAAACCCAGCTCAGGCAGTGGGAACTTGTCGCTTCTGGAGGATTCTTGCAGAGACAGGTCTGGGTTTGAGGCATCCTCGGAACCAGGACCTGCACCATCAGAGCCGGGATCAGAGTCCTCAGAGCCAGGACTGTCCTCATAGCCAGGACCTGGACCATCAGAGGCAGGACCAGAACCATCAGAGCCGGGACCAGAATCCTCAGAGCCAGGACCAGCGTCCTCCGAGCCATGACTGCCCTCAGAGCCAGGACCTGAACCATCAGAGGCAGGACCAGTGTCCTCAGAACTAGGACCAGAATTCCCAGAGCCAGGATCAGCATCCTCATAATTAGGACCAGCATTTTCAAAGCCAGGATCAGAGTCCTCAGAGCCAGGATCAGAACTGTCAGAGTCAGGATCAGAATTGTCAGAGCCAGGATCAGCATCCTCATAACTAGGACCAGCATTATCAGAACCAGGACCAAAGTCCTCAGAGCCAGGACCAGCATCCTCATACTTAGGACCTGCATCCTCAGAACCAGGACCAGGGTGCTCGGAGCCAGGACCAACATTTTCAAAGCCAAGACCAGTGTCCTCAGAGCCAGGACCAGAATCCTGAGAGCTGGGACCAGCATTCGTCAGAGCCAGGACAATCATCCTAGAGCCAGGACTATTGTCCTTAGAACTAGGGCCATCATCCTCAGAGCCAGGACCTGCATCCTCAGAGCCAGGACCACTCCCTGCTGCCAGAGACCTGGGTTTTCTCACATTTTTGCTGGATCCCACAACCCCTGAGCCGCTAAAATTCCTTTCTTCCTAATACATTTTTCATCATTCCCGTGGGAAAAATGGGCTGTATTCAGTCTGCTGGGAAAACACAAGAGCCCAGATCTTTGAAAGTCCCCAAGTCCCCTGGGCCTTTTATGGATATTCCTCCTATCCAGGCTTTTCCAGACCTCAGCTGCCATTTGAAAACCCCCAATGCTTAAATTCCCGCTCTCCCAACACAGTCTTTTGCTTCTGAGCTCCAAAAACCCTTGGAGTTCCAAAATTCACTTGATCTAGGGATGGACCTCTGGTGGAGGGCTTAAAACTGGACAATGAGGAGCCCAGAAATCCAGGCATGGAGCAGGGGCTGGAGGAAGGAAGGAGGGAGAGGAAAAGGCACATGGAGGTGGCTGGAGGGGTCCTAAAACCTTCTAGTGGAAAGAAGGAAAACCTTCTCCTCTCCATGGCAGGAGATTGGAACGAGGTCCAAAAGTGATCCTGTGAAGGTCTTGGGACGCACAAAGGTCTGTCTGCAAAATTCCTGGGGGAATTTCCCCCGCCACCTGCAGGTGCCTTGAGTGTGGAGTCGACACCGATGGACCGAACGCTGGTGGCGGTTCCCGTGAGCGCAGCTCTGACTTGGCTGGTCCATGTTGCTCTCGGCTTTTCTTCTCTGGTTTTGGCTTCTCCTCTGACCCTCCTCCTCGCTGCTGGAGCTCTGGCTGGTTTAGCTGGACACCTTCCAGAGGCCCCTCGGGAGGGATGAGCATCCGGAGCAGGAGGCATTTAATGGCCTCTCCCTGCTGTGTCAAACAAAGCCAGCAGTCGATGGCTCTCTGCTGGCCAAGCTCCAACCCCCGGGGATCAGATGTCCAGAACCGGCCTCTCCGAGTTGCAGCTGATCCTCGGGACTCTCAAACCAAGCCTGGGATTTTGGCTGAGAGGAAATTGGGTTTATCTGTGCCTGTGATCATAAAATCACATGACGGTTTGGGTTGGAGGGGACCTTAAAGGCCCTCCAGTTCCACCCCCCCACCGTGGGCAGGGACACCTTCCACTGGATGAGGTTGCTCCCAGTCCCATCCAAGCTGGCCCGGAACACTTCCAGGGATGTGCCCAAACCTTCCTAGGGCAAACACATCCCAGCTCTTACCCACAAACCATCGAGCTCAAGATCTCGGGGTTTTCCACATCATCTTCCAGAAGGGTCTTGCAAGTCGGGCAGAGCAGCTTCATCCTCTGCTGACAAACTGAGCCCCATCTAAGGCTTCTCAAGGCACGAGAAGTATGTCCACCCTGGCCCACAGAGCACGGGGAGAGAGCCAGCTTGGTTTTTAATCAGCAAAACACTCGGCTTTTCACACCCACGGTGCTTTGCTTTGATGGAGATGGGGAAGCAGCCGGTTCTTTCACAAGGCGGAAGAACCTTTGCAGCGGCCCAAGGTCCTGCTGCACCCTCAGCTGGATCTTCTGGGTGTTGCCTTTCCTGCTGCCTTGAGAAGGGCACAGAAACCCAGTCGTGTGTCCCGGGCGTGTGAGATCCCACCTGGAGCGTTGTATCCAGCTCTGGGATCCCCAGCACAGGAAGGACACGGAGCTGTTGGAGCGAGTCCAGAGGAGGCCCCAAGGATTATCAGAGGGATGGAGCAGCTCTGCTGGGAGGAAAGGATGAGGGAATTGGGATTGTTCAGCCTGAAGGAGAGAAGGCTTTGAGGGGAACTAGTTGTGGCCTTCCAGGACCTGAAAGAGCCACAAGAAAGATGGAGAGGGAATATTTCCAAGGGCCTGGAGTGCCAGGACAAGGAGGAATGGCTTCACACTGACAGAGAGAAGGTTTAGATGGGATATTGGGAAGAAACTCTTCCCTGTGCAGGTGGTGAGGTGCTGGAATGGATTTCCAAGAGAAACTGTGGCTGCCCCATCCCTGCAAGTGTCCCAGGCCAGGTTGGACGGGGCTTGGAGCAACCTGGGCTAGTGGGAGGTGTCCCTGTCCATGGCAGGGGGTTGGAATTCCATGATCTTTCAGGTCCCTTCCCACGCAAACCATTCCACGATTCTGTGAAATACGGAGGTAACAACTGACTTTGGCCACAGATCCCAGTCCTCAGTCACCATTTCCCAGGGAACCACAGATCCCTGCACTGGCTGGGACAGACAAGGTCTCTGTGACCTCCTAAACAGCGGCGATTTTGGTTCAGATCCTGGAATTTTGCCCCTTCTCTCTGTCTCTTTTCTCACACCCCACCAAACCAGCCCCTGTAAGGGACAGCAGGAAGGGGTTGCAGGAGTTTTACTGAGAACCTTCCAGGCTCTTCCACAGCTGGGGGGAGGAAGGGAAATCTTATTTATTTACTGAAATTCCCTCCACCCCCATGCAACACTTCCCCAGTGCAGCCCCTTCTTAAGGATCCCTTGGCTATGCTCTCCTTTGCCCATCACCGGCAACGAAGTGAATTGATGCAGAACTCAAAACAAAGGAGAACTTTCTTCTCCTGTCCCATTAAAGACCAAAACACTGCCCGACTTATTCCTGGTGCTTTGTGGGGTTTTGGGGGCTTTTTTTTTTACCCCTTCTTTTTTATTCATTTTCTAATTTTTTTTTTGTAACATTCAGCAGCGAGGAGCGAAGAGGGATCGCAATAATCACCTTCCGATTCCACCCCCATGCCAAAGCGCAGCCCTGCCCTTCATCCTCATCTCCGAAGGGAAGCAATTTTAACACGAAGCCACATTGATATTCAAATAGATTATCACGCAGGCAAATGGAGGCAGCATTGCCAGCCAGCAGCGTGTGAAAGAGCAACTAATGGATTAGTATTTATGGCCGGCTATAATCCACTTTTTTTTCTCTTTTTTTTTTTTTG